>JAMZAV010000190.1:0-600000 GCA_024449915.1 Sweltsa coloradensis
TTCAAAGGAAAAAAACATGCGGGATTCGAACCGACGTCTTCGTGGAGCCACACGCTTCAGACCAGCGCCCTAATCGTGTGTGCCACTGCGGACGGCTGTCAAACATTATGACACCTGATAATGATCTTATTTAACCATTCTTAGAGCATGAATTAAATCGCATGCCATATTTACATATAGGAAATTAAAAGGTGAGCTCACGAGGAGGGAGCTGAGAGGATGTGGAAGAGGTACACATTGTGGGAGAGTAGAAAGAAGTGAGAAAAGTTTAGTTGCAAAGCCTAAACGGACCCTGGCAGAAACGGCGATGATGATAATGATGATGACGAGTTCGTTGTGTTTTTATATTGCTTTGTGGCCTAGAGCCGAAGTGCTGAACGGAGCCAATGGTGGCTGTGTGACAAGAGCGTAGATGAGTGTGATGTCAATCACTACAGCGATGATCGAGTTATGACTCGTGATGAAGGCTTGTACGAGGAGGCGCTGGTCAATCAACCAATCAACCGACGTCGCGCTGGCTGATTGGTAAGTAGCAGACAAATCAGATGTCACGGTTGATTGACCAGCGTCGTAGAGTTAACTACCTCGGGAGGACGTCGCTCGCAATGCATTGTGGGAGAAGAGGAAAGTTCTTTTCACATAGTCTGATTGAAATTGTTGCAGTCCCAGGTCCAACGAAGAGAATAGAATATATTTAATTCGTACATTCCGTCCGTGACGTATGTCCCCACAATGTAATGAAATAGCTAGGTACGATCTCAATTGTTTGCGGAAACTATGCACGACAAGAAGTTATACGGAGGACCTTTCATCTCTCTCTCTCTAGATAAGAAACATGCAAGTGAAATGATTATCGTACTCGTAAGACTCACCGGAAGTGAAAGACAGAGAGGTATACACGTATTTCCTTTCAGAATGTCAATATATGATTATTGTTTTGTTTCTCCTAGACTCAGCCTCAGCCTCAACACACACCATGTTGTTGGCACGCGATGATGTTGTGATCCCGGTCTCAGTCAAGGCTATTTAATTACTCGCGATGTTTGGGAAAGCAACCAGGACCTGTTTATTATTAGATCGTATCCCGACTATGTAGCTACGCGTTCGTTATTACTGGCGAGAGAAACAATCCAGACGTTGTACTTCACACTACTCCCCAAGTTCATAACTCTCGCGCGTACTAGAGTAAGGCTCGAGTGCAACCACAGGGCTGTGACGGGAAACCGCCCGGTTTTGTTTATTTGGATTAAGGACGCGTCAACCGTTAGGTCATAATGCACCACTCTAACCTAGGGGTGGGGGTGGGGGGGGGCGAGGAGGGGCCCATGCTGGTCAGAACCTGCCACGGGTAAAGGGAGGAAAGGGGGTTCTCACGTCGCAGTCGTCCATTGTCTTCGTCATCGTTCGTGTGTCATTGTCGTCACGTCGTCGAGGGGTCGTCAAGGGAAGGGGGCAAGGTTCCCGACGACGATTGCCAGAGCTCACCTCTTTTTCGGGAGTAAAATACTACCCTTCATACTAGCTGATGTTTGCGAGGTGGACTTTTTCTCTTGAATCGCCTGTACGATTAGCAGAGCCTGGCTCTGGGCCAATTCTAACCCGGGCCCAGACGGGGTGCACGGGGTAGAGTATACCCGCCATCAGTTCCGATCCGTTGTCAAAAACCAACATAATTAAAATGATAACTAAACAGATAAGTGCATAGATAGCGCCGTCCGCGGTGGCACATAGTTAACGGCGCTGGTCTGAAGCGTATGGCTCTACGAGGACGTGGGTTCGAATCTCGAAAGGCATGATTTTTTTTGTAATCGTCTTTCATCGTCATCATTCACTATTTCATCGTCTCGAATAAAGCTAAGTGCATTGATAGAGACGTGAACAACAGATATCATGTGCACACATGGCTCTACTCGCAAAGTGGTGAGTTGTTACCATTTACTGTGCCTAATTAACACTCATCACAGCACAGCCGCAGATAGTTTCTATTCATACCTTAGAACATCGGCGTTTCTAGTTTCTCTGTACGAAAGCACGTGGTACTAACTAGGAAGCTTCGCAAACGCTTTTTCAGGCGCGTTGTTGGATGAGCGTAATTTTTTAAAACGAAAAAAGCGTAAAATTGCGATTTTCACGAGAAATCATTTTTCGATTGCGTTTCAAATTTCACCCCAATATATGAATTCATAAAATAAAGGTTCTGATGAAAAAATCATTACAATCGGATAATGCATGTAGGTGTTATAAAGTCGAAGAAATGTTTTTAAAAATCGAAAAAATCGTAAAATTGCGATTTTCATAATAAACAGGTTTGATTGCGCTCAAATTTCACACGAATATATTAATTCATAACATTAAAATTCTGTGAAAAAAATCATTTCAATCGAATAAAAAATGTAGTTGCAAGTCGAAGAATTTTTTTTAAATAAAAAAAATCGTAAAATGGCGATTTGAATGAAAAATAATTTTTCGATTACGCTCAAAAACGTGGCAGTTCTAAGTTCAGAGATTTCGAAGGCCTCCATAAAATTTCATCGTAATTGGAGTATCGGTTTAGCCGGAATCGTGTTAACAAACACACAATAATACAAACAGAAAAAAAGAAAAGAAAAACATTCCGGATTTTTTTCTCCGGTGTAGTGAAATGGAATCTTCGCTTCGCTCGCTACGCTCATCCAATAAGAAAACTACTAGCCGGGCGGCCCCCGTCTGGGCCCGGGGTAGAATTGGCCCAGAGCATGGCTCTGCTAATCGTACAAAGCGATTCAAAAGAAAAAGTCCATCTCGCAAACATCAGCTAGTAAGAAAGGTAGTTTTGACTCCTCGAAACTAGGGCGAGCTCCCCCTTTCCCTTTCCTTGACGACCTCCCCGACGACGATGACGACGACGACGACCAATTGACAACACGAACGATGACGAAAACGATGAAGACCACGACATGAGAACCCCCCATTCCTCCCCTTACCCGTGGCTGGTTCTGACCAGCATGGGCCCCTCCTCACCATATCCCCAGGATAGAGTGGCGCATTATGACCGAACGGTTGACGCGCCCTTAATGCAAATAAACCAAAAGAAACTACCCGCGGGTACTTTTCTATGAATGCAACGGCAATGTGTGCATTGATTCCCTATGCTCGACCATGCAGCGTCGTCCATTAAACGGCGCTCTATACTTCACCCTCGGCATTATGATGTAAAACGTATCATACCGGGTCTAAATGAGCACTCTCGAGTGTAGGTTTACGACACGGGCGCCACTACGCTCGTAAGTGCAGTTACGAGCGTGCAGTGAACACGGAATTACCAGCACGCGTCTCTCATACCAGGGGAATCCATCACTAGCAAGTATCAACAAACTGGGATAATTTAATGTGGGAGGAAGAACCAAAAACATTGCAAATAAACGCGATGCGATATATTGAATTTAATTACATTGCATAACTTCGCATTATTTCCTTCAGCTTCGAACTATGATATAAATGTGGGTAAACAAAGCTACTATTTGTTTGCACTACACGATTATTAAATTATTCAAACCCAGACACCCATACAAACGGGAACTGAATACAAAATAAAATATATTTTACTTTCATAATACAAAGGTGCAGAGCTGCTGGTTATACTACGAGGCATTGGCCCTAGACCCCGAAGATCTGCTTGATGAATTGTAGGGGCTAGCGAACCATGTAGGAAAAACTATAAGACACATCGCCACTGTTGGTTCGAGCGCTAAGTGCTCGACTCTGATTCGGGAGGTCCCGGGTTCGAATCCCGTCAAGACCGGCAAGCCTGACTGAAGTTCCCGGGGTTATCCTCAGTCGTTAATGCGAATGCAAGGGATTGCGTCCTCTTTTAAAGCCCTCGGATATCCCTTCACAACTACCTAAATCACTTATAACATGACACTGAATAATTCTGAAGTGGGCATACTACACAAATTTTGTTAGGATCATGAAAAATCCGCGAAGAATGAATGTTTCCTAAACGGGTCTCACAATGTCTAGAATGCGTCCCTAGCGAGTGGCAGGGTGCGTGAAGCTTCCGGTAGTGTTGGTTGGGTCTGGCCCGGCCCAGACGAGGTGTGAAGGCCAAGGACGTGTAGTGTAAACAACGCCCGGCTGCGCTGGGGGGGGGGGGGGGGGCAGCACGTCACGTGGCTCCCCCTCGTGTTCGCGCGAGACCACCAGGGTAATGCACATGCTCAACCGACAGGTGACAATAATAACAGATATTCGACATCGTGGAGTGGTGATCAGTATCGTCGAGACCGACAGTGAATTGGTTCGAGCGCTAAGCGCGCGACTCTGATTCCGGAAGTCCCGGTTTCGAATCCCGTCGAGACCGACAATCCTGACTGAAGGATTTTTCAGAGGTTTTCCTCAGTCGTTAAAGCGAATTAAAGGGATTAAGTCCTCTCAAACAGCCCTCGGACATTCCTTCACAAGTGTCCTATCCGCATATCTAGTTCGCCTGAAGAGGGGCTAATTGCACCCTATAACAGGTTTCCCACGATAATAATAATAAAATAAAAAGATCGTCGAGGAGTTTTCCTCGGGGTTGGCGAAAGTGAACAGAACAGAACCAAGACCATCCAGCAGCAAACGTTCAAAACCGAGAATGTCACGTTGAGAATACTCTTGCAAACACTACTCATTATTTTGCTACTCATGCAATGGATATAGCGTGTGACATGGGGAGAAAAGAGTGACACATCTCAACGACTTGTGACTTTGTGATGAACGCGCTCGAGGTGGGAAGAACATTATCTACACTGCGGTATAGGAACTGTCTGCACCACAGACCAACGTGGCCTACGGGCTGCAGAGTAAAGTGCTACATCACCAATCATTACAACTTCTTCATTGTACTTGGCCTTGCATTTTTTTCCCGCACCTAATGGTAGTTCTCACTTCAAAATACAAAAAAACGAAACGTGCGATGAAGGCGATCTATTTATTATTGCGTGTAAAAAAATGTCCTTGTAAAGGTTTTTCACCTGAACAAGACTCGCAAAAAAGGTTTAATTCTACGAAATCGTTGTTTTCGCTCTATCTCTTGGGTGGCGATGTGATCAAGATAGGTCGTGAGTGTCGTAACACGAACAAGAACTCGCGATCACCCTCTTAACAATAGTGAGTGATATCTCTCGCCTTCTTCATTACCCGTCTTCATTTAGTTGCAGACGACCAGTCAAGGTCGACACTGTCAGTCTTAATTAACTAATTACTGCGTTTCCACGCGGACGTGCACTTGATTGGATAATTACAGCTATACACGGAACCGAGTAGAGAATTAAAAATAAAACATGAAAACGATACAGCCGGCCTGTATATCTAAAGAAGAAAGATAAAAACAAGTTAAGCTCATTATTAGTTCATTAATTTTTAAGATGAAACATGAATCCGTATCGAAAGAGCAGGAATAATTCCGATGCATTTTCCGAACACAACTAGCCGTAACGAACCTAAAACACTTTTATACAAGATGCCCGCTGTAGGGTAACCACACAGATTGTTAGTGTTTTTAGGGTAGTTGGGAAAATATGTCCTGTCCAAGGATGATTTAATAGGACTCAATCCCTTGCATTCGTATTAATGAGGAAACCTCGGACAAAAACTTCAGTCAGATTGCCGGGTCTCTACGGGACTCGAACCCGGGACCTCCCGAATCGAGCTTAGCGCTCGAGCCAATTAATTCAATGTCGGTACGAATCATAATGTGCAGCTCCACAGGATTATTATATGGAAATGCAAATTTCGAATGAAAGTTTTCTTTGAGTAGGAGTATTACAGGTCTCTGCCTGACGCTGTCGCAACTTTCAATGTGAATAAGTAAGGTAAATAATTTATGCTCTACCGCCAACTGCGTTCAGACAAGAGACATTTACATGCGAGTAGGAATTAGGGCCCGGGAAGATGCAGGGGTCGTAAAGCGGAAGGAGGATGAAAGATGCATCCGTCATCGTGAGAGAGCATGCAACAACGTCGTAAAGCTGCACCGAGATGCAGAGGGTGGTGCACTTGACGACGAGGACATGAGCGGCGCGGTGGTTCAGAGCCCGGGGACCGTGTACTGTAGAGTAGGAACTTTTACGGTAACGCGGTACTTTATCACAGCAGTAACTGTTAAAGTTTCAAGTATAACTATCTATTAGGAACAAGAAATTTTCAGAAGTTACGTTTGAAACTGACAATAATTTCGAAGACCAACCGACCTTCCTTGCAGTGGTGTAATTCCTAAAATTCATTCATACTGGTACGCCACCGCCAGCAAGGATTAGTTTCTTGAATTAATCCTATGTTTACCGCTCTTCCCCGATAATATATTTTTTTTCAAGAAAGTAAGTATAGCAACTTTACGCAAGACTGGTCAACCACTAATATAGTCTACGAGTGTGTGTTTGAAGATTGCCGGTCCAATGCATTCGCTAGGTATACAGAAAGCTATTAAAAACACCAGGCGACTCAATTAATAAGTATAGGCTTAATATTGAATATGTCCTGCCCCTTAGGGCAGGATGGCCAATGCAGGGCACGTGATGATGATATTTGTTGCTTTACGTAAGGCTATTCTAGGCGATGAGTGGTGATAGATGACTATGAAGGACGATTTAAAAAAAACTTGTGCGGGATTCGAACCCGCGTCCTCGTAGAGCCATACTCTTCGGTCTAGAGCCCTGATCGTATGTGCCACCGCGGACGGCACAGGGCGCGTGTGGCCCTACTATTACAAGGTAAACACACTAAAGCAATGACATCGACGCCGATCATATGTGCGTCAATCAACAACGAAACAATTAATGTATTCAGGCGAATAGTAATGAACACTCGAGAAATAGCTCACGTCATACATACAGGATAATATACTTGACGTAGCTGCGCTGTGCACGTGGGAACTTGTGTATTGTGTATTAGCGGTGTTACGCAACTTAGTGTAATGTGAGTGTATGTTGTATGAGTTCAGTATGACGCACGTAGGGGAGTTATAATTAAGAACCAGCTACATAGAGTAGAGCTCACATATAAATAATATTACTAGTAGCGGAAACTGAAGTGGGGATATTAGGCTTAGCTTTAAAAACGAAAACTAATTGTGACATAAGTCGATGATAACTTGTAGCGAAACAAGATCCCGAACATACGGGGTACCCGCTTACTTCCTAATCTTCACAACCAGTCGCGCTCCGCACTAATATACTGCCACTTTTACTAAAACGCTTCTCAAAGGTCTTGCAGATCGACAACAACAACCCTGGAATGTGTGACGAGGTCGGCCAAGTGACAACTCAGGCAACGATTTTACTTGTGACCAGCCGTTATATTTTCACTTATTGCTATTTATATACGAATATGATTACACAGCGCGGTGAGAACGAAAGTGGCACATTACACATTCTACCTCATTTGCTACTCGTATAGTAAGGAAGTGGAAAGTGGAAAATTGATATTTTCGTTTTCTATCTCAAATCCCCTGTTTGCTTTTACTATGTTTTTTTGCAGTGCCAACTGAACTAAACGGTCGGGATTACCCTCGTTGCATTAATAGTTGCCATATACTAATGTTGTCAATAGCGGCAGCCCCTGAAGCAGAACATGTTTGAGTTTAGAAAACAACGTCGCGAGTCGAGCTCCGATGTTGAGAGTTGCGACACTGAGTGTTTGGATTTATATAAAGTGCGTCTTTCACCGAGCGTTTGAGTTGGGTGTAAACTCGCGCAAACATTGTAACAACGTTGAAAGCGGCTGATATTCATCAACATCCTCCCACACAAACACATATTATACGTGGCTTTGCGGGGGAATAATACCAACCAATCATTTCAATTCGATCACATCGATGTTTTTTTACTCAATTATAAAACCACAATTTTGTGTAAGCCTAATTATTGGGAACGCGGCCTTTAGTTAGGAGAGCAATTAATTATTTCCCAACATGCCCGCGCGCACGGGAGGGGTGGGGGGGGGGGGGGGGATAAAAGTTCAGCCGCCCCCTTGTCGCGCGAGGACAATACGCGCAGCCGGCCGTAGATTTAAAACAACGACCTTTAGACAATAACACAGATTTGAAAAAGTAATTTATTGATATTACCGTGGACACTAATCATAAAATCTCGATTAAAAGGTAGGCGGTCATAAATATTATGAAACAAGTTAATTTATTTTCACGTTCCACGTTGCGTCGCTAATAAAAGCTGTTCGCGCCGAGAAATACTAGGACGTGACTTTCAATAAGTGTGACAAATGTTGACATCCTCTTCTATGACGGGGTTTGTCTGTATTGTCAACACCTATTAGAAACGCGTGACATAATGTGAACGGCAGGTCTGGGCAAGTTGACTTCATGCACAGAACTTATATCTGTCCGCGGTGGCACATACGGTTAGGGCGCTGGCCCAAAGCGGATGGCCCTACGAGGACGTGGGTTCGAATCTCGTAAGAGGCATGAGATTTTTGCAATTGTTCTTCATCGTCATCTATCAACACTCATCGTCTCGAACAGCTTAGGTGCAGTAATAGAGACGTTAGACATCAAAGATCATCATCAAATACCTTCATCATTGCAGCCATCTACCGACCCCTCCTTCTATACAACCCCAGTTTTGTATCTGCACATTAAATTCAGTTTTTGTAGTAAAAAATTAAAAAAAAAAACATTCTGGAAGAGTGTAAATTAAAATTCTACATGGGAGAAGTAAATGCGTATAGAGAAATCCAGGGAAAACAGATAACGATGAAAAGCTGACGTGTTGATAAATTAATGTTTTGATAATTTTTAAAACGTTACGGTGACATTCTTGTTTACCCATTCTGGACAAATAAAGACCAAGTTTTCGCAACAAAACACAACTTTGAAATTACACTATACTTGTTCGTGCCATGGGAATGATAGTCAATACGTGAAACCGGTAGGCCTATCCATGTATTTCTAAATGATAGACAAGGTGAGAGAATGTAAATTCAAGCCGCACTTACCTTCTTTCCGTCGCGGAACTTCACAGTCCCCTCTATGATCGAGTTGTAATCCACCATGGTCCAACCTTTGGCGCACTTCTTACACCATCACACGAAACACTCACTTCACACGCTTGCGACCACTGCAATCACTGTCCCAATACAATGTGTATTTAAATATTTAACAATAGTGTTAACAAGATGAAGGGAATTGTTACTACACACGAAATTATTTACACTAAAAATACGTATTATTTTTGTAATGAATTAAATCTAGACAATAATTTTACACGACTTATATTTTACGGCACTGACGTTAACGAATCGATTAATTAATTAATTAGCGTAACAATTAAATGCTTTTTAATTGGCGCCCGGTAGCAAGTTACGTGAGGTGATGGTCGCACACGCTGTTTGAGTGCGACTGAACTTGATCGCAGTTGCCACAAGACTGATGGCCCCGCTAGCTTTCAAACAGACAGAGCGGGCTCGGCCCGGCGTCTCGGTCGCTCACGCGGAGCAGAGCGACCTAGCGGCGCGCACGCGAACTACGACGAGGAACCACCCCTGCGGGCTCGGGAGCTCGGCCGGCACGGGGAGGTTTTACGGTGCACTGCTCGCGTCTTGTTTGGAGATGACGTTTTGACTATTTCTGAGTAACAAACACGTTGACAGTACAAGGCGCGCTACTACCGATAAGGGGTCATATGGAAAGAATAAGAAAGACTAGAAACTTCTTTCACCACATAACTTTCAGAAAGGCAGTAATTCACGCCAAATTACTGATAAAAAAACAAATCTTACGTGTTTTTGTTCGATTAAAAATAGACAAAGAAAGTCTCTTGGTTTCCATACAAAATGTGTCTTATTTAGCTGAATGCAAAGATTGAAAAACAGACTTTGTTGTGAATATTATGAGAGTGCTTATATTGACTTGCTAGGAGGGCGGGGGGAGAAGGGGGGGGGGGTCACGCTCCCACTATCACGCCATTAGATTGTACTCAAACCTCCCAATTCAAGTCCCCCCCTCCCTCTAATCTCGTCACCCTATTCATCCTTCACTCCCTTCGAACCCCACTTTGAATGAAGAAATCCTTACACGACCTTCGACATTTTCCGTCATTTTCCGGTCCAGCAAGTTGCTCACAATGGTCGCGTCCTAGCCTAAGTGCACTTGGTCTCTATACAACACGCAGCGACAATGACGCTGTACTCCGCACGGCTCGTCGGGTGAAAGAGATGACGCCACATGTCTCTACTCATTAGAGTAAGTGCCGAGCGATGTTGTGTTCGTTCAACTCCCCACGATAATACACCTGTGCGTTAATTACTAGAACACCATTCATTTGTGGTGTTTTGTAAAAGTGCAAGGGCATGTCAATGTGCCCCCCCCCTATGGTGATGTATAGAGAGGCAAATGATTCGTAACAGTACTTTCCAAGGGTCTTAAATCTCCAAACGCCCGTCGCTCCACGCACTCGCCGAAAGTCCGACATTTTTTTTTTTTGAAACGTTATACAAATTTAACCATCTGTGATGTAAGAAAAAAATTGTGGAGGCGCGTAATAGTATCAGCCAGTGTGCGTAGTTACATATTCTTATGTCAATTAGGGATTCTGCACTGCAATCAACAAGACAATAAAATGAAGTAGTAACTCAAATAACTTGTGACAGCAAGATACATAGCTTGAGATTAGCTAATCGCCGCACATTTCTTCCATGAAAACTCATGAATAACGAAAGAACACAAAAATAATTATTAATATTTCTAAAACGTTCCAAACGAAAAGTCGTTTCAAACGTGCTATTAATTTTAATTAAAAACCTCTTTATTCTGTGATAATCTCGACAAAACCTGAGGGATATTATTACCACAGTGAGATATAACGCGCGCCAGCTTGACAGTCACGTATTGAAGATACAGCTGTTTCCTTCTTTGTAAAGAACACAGCGCAGAGCGTTGTTTTTCTATTTATACACACACAAAAAGATATGAAACTTTTTACGCCAAACAATGAAATACAAAGAGAATTCGAGAATGAAAATCTCTTTGTCGTGTTGTGATGTAATTAATGTTGAGAATTATGAAAATACAACGAGGGGTGGATTATTTTCAGGGGGATGGTTATAAATAGATTTCAGTCCGTAATGTCGTACACAGAGAGACGAGAATTAACTTTGATCTTCTCTTCTGTGGCGGTCAAAACACATCAGTTGGGTTCTAAAAATATGACAATGCCAATAATTCGTGTGTCCCATTCTTGCATATCGTTTGCTATAAACAACATGTCAACGCCAACAACATCATGTCCACTTGATTTGGAATGTTTGGCTACACGCCTAAAATATTATTTACATATACGTTTTATTTTATTTCAAAGACCCCATCAACAACAGAACAAGCTCCACAATTGTGATGTAGGTATTGGGTTATTAATTAAATACCATATAACAAAATGCTAAAACAATTAACAAATCTATATAGGTGTCTACTAAAGATGCACAAAAGCAGATAATACTTTTAAAAAATCCCAATAGAAACCAGTGGCAGGCATAATGTTTGTACAATGCCAATAGCATTTAGACCACGTTGGAATTGTTTGACAAAGAGATATAAAATCAGAATAGAAATATTGAAATTACTCTTGAGCGGAACAGTTTTTAGCGGCACACAACTTTCATTGCTCTTTCTGAGTGGATAGATAAGTGCACTGTTATTTTATTACACCAGATGAGGGGTTTGAATGAGTTTGTTCAAAAGAGCAACTTATAAACTCACGCACCTTGTCGAATATTATAGAATAGAAACTATTGTGTTCAGTGATGAATGTTGCCTGTGTCTTGTGGTTCAGTTTTATTAATTTAATTACACCGGGGTTTACATTAGGCAAATTAATTACGTTATAAGGTAGGTAATAATTAAACGCCTTATCATGGGACCGGTAATGTGTGTTAATAACACGCGCTTAGGGAGGAGAGAAGATTCATCATCCTGATAATATGGAAAAATAATTAAGCGAGCGAAGCGAGCGTTTCCATTTGACTCTGCCGGAAAAATTAGTCACTGGTTTTTTTTTTTTTTTTTTTTTTGTTTGTTTTTTTGTTTGTTTTTTTTTTTTGTTTGTATGTCTCGCGATAACGTTCGAACGGAGGCTCGGATCGAGTTGAAATTTTCACCATCCGCAAGCTTTGTTCTCGATTGAATGCCATTAGTTTGTGGCAAAATCGTTCAAAAAGTTAAAAAGTTACATTAAAGTTAATCGAAAGTTTTTTTTTTAAACTAACCGGCGAAAAAATCTGAGATAGCCAAATCATTTAGAATGTCCGTCCGGTCACGAATATGTTAATTTTAGTTTGATCCGATAAGTTGTGTAGATGGAAATTACATTATAACAAAAGTAACGTTGCCATGGCAACGAAAAGACGCGCGAAGTTTCTAATGCACTGCCACCTAGAAGTAATCAAAATACTTTCGAGGAAGCAGTCTATTATTTGTCACCAAAGAGTTTCAATATTTTTCCCAATGAGTCAAGGTCCTCTAGATGGCGGTGGATTTTAAAGTAAAGATTTAAACACGGGTTTACCCAAATACCTTGGCAATAACTAGGAAACGCTCAGTTGGACGCGTTGATAAGCGAGCACGTGCTATAGCTAGACCCACAATGCACATTTTTTTAAATTTTAAAATTTGCGACGTTCGCTGTCCACAGGGCCATGTTTCCGATATTATTTATTATTGTTAAGGTATTTGGGTAAACCCGTATGTAAATCTTTACTTTGTGGATAAAATCCACCGCCATCTAGAGGACCTTGACTCATTGGGAAAAATATTTAAACTCTTTGGTGACAAATAATAGACTGCTTCCTCGAAAGTATTTTGATTTCTTCTAGGTGGCAGTGCATTAGAAACTTCACGCGTCTTTTCGTTGCCATGGCAACGTTCCTTTTGTTATAATGTAATTTCCATCTACACTACTTATCGGATCAAACTAAAATTAACATATTCGTGACCGGACGGACATTCTAAATGATTTGGCTATCTCAGATTTTGTCGCCGGTTAGTTTGAAAAAAAAACTTTCGATTAACTTTAATGTAACTTTTTAACTTTTTGAACGATTTTGCCACAAAACTAATGGCATTCAATCGAGAACAAAGCTTGCGGATGGTGAAAATTTCAACTCGATCCGAGCCTCCGTTCGAACGTTATCGCGAGACATACAAACAAAAAAAACAAAAAAACAAAAAAACAAACAAACAAAAAAAAAAAAAAAAAAACAAAACCAGTGACTAATTTTTCCGGCAGAGTCAAATGGAAACGCTCGCTTCGCTCGCTTAATAAATAATACTGGAAACGCGAACGTCGTAAATTTTAAAATTTAAAAAAATGTGCAATGTGGGTCTAGCTATAGCACGTGCTCGCTTATCAACGCGTCCAACTGAGCGTTTCCTAGTACCAAAACAACGGCGCAGCCACAGCGCGCGTTTCTCTGTGCACTGAAGGTTTCTTGTATCATTCAGTGAAACCACTGTGAACACAAGGAAACATACGCCAAGCTCACACTATGCATTCGTCACCGACAGTGTTGGCTCGCCCGGGTTCGAAACCCGGCGAGACCGGCAATCCTGACTGAAGGTTTTCTCCGAGGTTTTCCTCGGTCGTTAATGCGAATGCAAGGGATTGAGTCCTCTTAAACAGCCCTCGGACATCCCTTCACAATTAGCCTATCCGCAACATACCTATAGATATAGACACCTGAAGAGGGGTATGAATTGCATCCAGGGCAGGTTTCCTACAAAAATGATTTATTTATATGCATTTGTATGTTCTTAGTCATGCTGTATAAGAACGCCACGTCCCCGCTGCTGTCGAAGCAGCAGGCCGAGTTTCTAGAGTAGGCCTTACATGAGGTAACTATTGGAAGTGATTGAACGATCACTATAACATGGTTATATATTATGCAAGTATTTACAAATCAGAAATCACTAATCAACGGTTCTTAAATTCTAAGGATACAAAACTGGCTCGTGTTCTGAGAGTACAAGCCACAGTACATCAAAATATCTCTACATCACAAGGCTCAAGTAGGGAACTAGTCCAAGCCGTGATACACTTGAATCGCAAGCTCGGACCAGCAGTGCGCCGAGCCTCCCACATCACCGACAATACAACTTCTGTTTCTTGAGGGGTATAGCCAGAGTATAGACACACATGAAGGTTGTACAGAGACGTTTAGTAGAGGGTCTTCACTCAACCTACACGTCGCCGGTTCGATCTCAGCCACCAGCACTCCTGACTAGAAGGATTTCTCCGAGGTTTTCCTCAATCTGAGGCGAATGCTGGGATTGATTCCTTTCTAACAGGCCAATGACATTCCTTGTTAACTGTCTGGCTATTAGTATTACTAGTAGGTCACCTAAAGAGAGTCGAGGCGGGAGCAACTATACAGTGGGAGTCGGCTACGTTAAACTGTTCTTACATTCCTGGTTCCTACGACGATCTCCACCCTAGATAATATGCTACATGTTTCTGCATCCCGAGGGCCCGAATGACTTATTCGACTAGTCCCTCGCCGCGGCAGCAGATGACAGCAGTGGCGCGCTCTAATGCGCATGACAACCAACATCCCCCGCGTCATTCGTTCCACGTCAATTCCGTTACAGAGTGGCTCACTCAATGTAACAGTTTTAAAGATAGAACGCGAGACTGTTGTTGATTTAGAAGGAGATGCCGCGTAAATCTCGACAGTCACCGAAACGTCGAGGTTCACTGAATGTCGACACTTGGTCATTACTCAACCCCCGGGCCTAACCTATAGGGCTGGGGCGTAGAGAGGGGGGGTCAAGGTGTTCCATCCCCCCACGAAAACAGAAGAAGGTAATACTTAATAGCACTATGTACTACGTGGCATTCATGTGCAGGGCCTACACATGGCAAGATTTTGTAAATTTACAGAATATGGATCTTCACAATTTTATCAACTATCGACAAAAGCATTCTAACAACTAGTAATAACATGGCACTATATTTGCAATGCTTAAAATAATTTTTTCTGGGGCTGTGTTCCCCAGACCCGCACTACCTGAGGGCCGCCCCCCCCCCAGACACCCCAATGTGCAAAGACAAGTACTTAACCCGAAATGATAGTTTCGTGGGCAGTAGTACAAATTTCTAAATATAAACCCCGAAATTCACCCCCCCCCCCCCCCCGAATCAAAATCCCGGCTTAGGGCTGGGTGGTGTACAGTTCTCTGTGTAACATAACGGGCTTCACTCTATCAAGGACGTATCCATGGACTCAGAATCTCCGTCCTTATTCCTGATGGTGGTGGAGGTCGCACCCATTGATGTCACCAGCGAAACAAGATCGGAAACCAATACTACCGAATACACTGGTGAGATTAATCTAGTGTGGAAGGTTTAAAATTACAAATAAGGGCACAATATGTGATCTGCTCGAGTGCGCCTTACACTCACTGTGTGCATGCTAATGTGGTGATGTGATAGTGGTGGATTATCCTCGCATATAGTAAAAAGTTCCCAGTTATAATATTTTCCTGTCTCTCCTTCCATCTAATCATCATTTTTCTTCTTCTCTCTGCTCTTTAAGTCGCATTACAGACGACATACATCGACTTTCCATATTCTACCCACTTATCACATCTCATCCACTTCCCACAACCTAGGCCACCTGTTCGCTCATCGGTGTAATCAGTTGTTCCTCCTCGTGTCAAACAACATTAGTACAAGTGAACTAACACAACATCTACTTCCTCTTACATTACTCGCGCGAATGTTTTGCTTCCTCCAGGACACATGCGCAGGAATGAAGCGAATGTTTGTGGCGACCTCGACAGCGGAAGAAATGAATCTTTTCATTTGATTTATCCCCCATGAGGAACACGTGATACTTCGCCTACCTCGCGGGCTCCGTCGGTCAAAGGCTAAAAGCCCATTAGATCTTGCAGAAGCTTCCGGTTTCAAATACCGTGCATTTCTCAAAGCTCTTTCCATGTTAATAATACTTCAGATCAAAGACGCATTGAGAAGTGGTATGCTAGCTTATTAATCCTGTAAGTGGATGTATTAGCCATGTTTGCCATATACAATCCTGTATAGAAAGTATGGCGGGGGGTATGGAATGGAATATGTCGAGTTGCTATATTGTGCGCTTTAAATTTAATATCCTCAATGATTCTGATATCAAACAAGTGTATAAACTCGTTCACGCTACAAAAACGCTCTCTTGAATTTATTATTTTCTAGCCCCCTTCATGAACCTTGATCACATCTAAGTAAAATCGTAAATCGACGAATCCAAGTATATTTAGCACGAAATGAAATAACATGTAGAACACAAACAACATCTGTCTGGCTGTACCACTTGGTCTAGTTCTGAAGGATAATTCAATGTGATAATGTTGTCTCTGGGAACTACATCCGTCTTATGTCGGGACAGAAGGTGACAATGCAACTGTGGCTTGTTACGTATGCACATGTTTTACCGCTCTGGCTGTCACGTTCAGACAGCGCTCTCATTCAGTATGCAGTTTCAGTCGCAGGGCATTACGTACATGCAATCATGTGCAATGGAATAATATAATGATTATAGTGTTATGTTTTTACCACTGATGTTACACGACGTGAATTATGGCAAACATAATATTAATAAAACATTATTACAGTGTGAATGACATAGAAGAGCTTGGACTTGTGGGAAGTAATGCATAAACATCAATATTAGACACAAAACACAAACTTTGTCAAAGCCCACAAATTAAGATTTTGTAAACTGACGATTTGATAAAAATACGGACAAAGATTTTCAAAATGTATCAGATAAAGAATAATCCTATCATGCCTAATAAAATGCGGATGCTACTGTCAGTAGAAGTGAGACTAAAGGCAACTGTCAGGATGCAATTGAGTTGAGTGGCCAGTTCGCTCGCGCGTCGGCACTTAGCAAGATTCTAATAAAGCGTCTTTGCAATCACCAAGTAAGTAAGTGTTTATCTGTGTCAGCATTGTGTAAATCTGTTTCAGGAAGTTTCTTTCCAACAGTAGTGAAACCGGGAACCGTGAATCAGACTTACAGGGACTGTGATAATAGGAGCAGAACGACCGTTTCTGAGGAAACTTGTACCGAATCTTTCGTTTGATGTCTAACAGGGGGGGGGGGGTAATTGTGGGAGCAACTGCAATCCCAGTCCAGACATTATCCATTTCATTTTTCAAGCCCGGAATCAGTTTCACTCGGTCTTGGATGGAGGTTCAGTTCTTGCTGATGGGGAGGGAAATGATACAACGCGTCAGCAGAGAGTAATAGACGAAACAGGAGGAGAATAAGGAAACGTTTTACTTTTGTGGGGCGTGTATTTTTTTAATTAAGGTACAATTTGTTTTTGGAATTTCTGCATCCATAAATTATCGTGTCCAATGCCTGGGGAGGTTCTAGGGTAAACGAAGCGATTAGGTATAGGGGACAGACCACGTAGCTCGTGCCAATAAGGCTGCATGTGTGCGTGTGTGTGTGTGACTATCTTCCAGCAAGGATGCATAGTATTATTATTATTATTATCTATTCAACAAATTCCAAACTTTACAAATACACATACATATATGTAACAACCATATACAGCACAGGTAAACCAAGAGCACATAACGTGTAGATGACATATACACACCTATATTAGCAGAGTACAGATATTTATTAAGCAAGCTAAAAAAGAGCTAGTAAGCTCCATGGCAGAATGGCTTAGCTTGCTTTCTATACAATAAAACTACAATACACTAGGTTTTAATCTAAATGAATGATTATGAAAATTCGAGATACAATAAAAAAAAATTACATTTAAATTTAGATGAATGAGATGAGAACATAGTGAGAATCCAATCATGTCCAGTCAAATCAATTGAGAATGACAGGTCATAAGCCAAGTTGTAAAATAGTTGCAAATACACCAGAGTTGAAAGAAAAACTAAATTGATTGAAGACAGAGTATATACATTGACAGAACTGAGAATGTGAAACAGAGTATATTAATTATTGTGCGCAATTATTGTGAGTGAATGTCTTGAAAATGAAGCTAAGGTATTAAAATTTTTTATTTACGTAGATGCAACAATCTCAAACAGTAATCACCATGTTAGGAGAGCATCGGTTATTTAAAACGTGCTTTGACTAAAGTTTTGAATTTTGGGACTGATGAGGCTCTTACAGGCGCTGGTAATGTGTTCCAGAGACTAACTACTCTGTAAAATAAAATAGATAGTTATAGTGGAGTACTAGTAGTTTTACTAATTTACTAATCTTTGCATGGGATTGACGTAATTAGACCAATGAATAGTACGATATAGAATCCCACACCCAGAATACTTTGTTACTTTGAGGACAATTAATAGGACTCGAATGTTTACTGAATTAAGTAACTAGGAAAACGCTAAAGTCCCGCCGCGTTGATGGATGAGCTTTTTAAAATTTTAGTTTGCATGGGATATCTTTACTTTTGCAAGTTCTTTGTTTTGCTGCCTACGCATTGTAGTTGTCAAGTTTCTTTTGTTACCTGTCAATTGGTATTATTTACTGTAAAAAACTTATATTCAAAGCTTTATTTCTATGGATTCTGGCTAACTATTTAAAACTTTTTCTTTAAAAGGTGCTACATCACCATAACCTTAATGTCCATGTATAATATGAACGTTGCAGCCCCACCCGTTTGGTCAGAATTGGCCCAAATGGCACGAAAATATCTCAAAAAAATCAAAAAACTTACATTAAAAGCTTTATTTCTATGGATTCTGGCTAACTTTTTCAACTTTTTTTTCAAAGTTACTACATCACCATAACCTTAATGTCCATGTATAATATGAACGTTGTAGCCCCACCCGTTTGGTCAGAATTGGCCCAAATGTCACGAAAATATCGCACTAAAAATCGAAAAAAATCGTAAAAGTACGATATTCATGAGAAAATATTTCTTCGATTGTACCCAAAAACAATACACCTCTAAGTTCAGAGATTTCGAAGGTCCTGTCAAATTTTCATCAAGATCGGATATGCCGTTTGCCTGGTAGAGAGTTAACAAACAGACAGAAAAACAAACAAACAAAAAAAAAACAAAAAAAAAACACCCGAGCTAAATTTTTTGGGGGTCAGTGAAATTGAGTCTTCGCTTCGCTCATCCAATTAATGCATTTTATATCAAAGTCATAGGTTAGGTAGGCTTACAGTAACACCCAACACCCAAATCAAAATGTGATAATCGGTGATTAATTTGTGATTTTATGACATGCTGAAACAAAAAACACACTTCTTCTGACACCATATTGATACGAAGGGTAATTATTCTATTTAAATAAAATAAATAATAAATAAATTGTATTTAGAGTCTACCCACTCAGTTATATAACTGATTTTCAGTGGGGGACTTTAAATCAAAGCGACTAAGCCAACCCTGTGTATATAATATTGTTTTGTATATTATTATTGTTTCGCGGCGTCCATATACTTATTGTTTTCCATGTTAAGACAATAGACGGGACTTTGTCTAAACGTTGCAAGCAAAGTGAGCTCTCGCGTATCTCGTATCTAGCCGGCTGCCGTGTGTAGCGTCGCTAAGAATACCGCGTTGCGACGCCAGGCGCCAAGGCAGGGGGGGGGGTGCTATTAGGAGTTCTCAGCGACCACATAACGCTTATTATTAGAACCGCGGAGAAAACACGACACGTCTTGATATAAACACTGTGTTGACAGTACAGGTGGTGGGTACACTCGCGGACATAAGTAAACCCTGACAACTATAGCTCGTGTGATCCGCTATACACTAGGATCAAGATGTCACGCACGTAGGTAGACGAGGAGCACCAATAACGAGAATATTATACGTGAAAATAGCATTTTGATCTTTAATAATTGTTAAGTACTTTCATTTTTAAAACAATTAATTTTAGAATTATGTTGTATCCATTTTTATACTAATTTAAAAAAAAACTGTACAATTGTTTTCTATCACTTTATTTTACAAAAATGTTTAAAGGTTAAATTTAAACAAACTTAATTGAAATAATCATATCAAAATAAGAATAACATGGAAAATAAATAACTATATTATATGTAGTGAAATCTCTGATTCGATAAACATAAAGAACGATGTATCGTTTCGTTTTAAAGGCGTATAACAGATGTGAAGCATCAGCCCGAAGCCTATTATCACGTCTCTTGTCGAAGTGTCAAGAAAACCGTATTGGAACCCTTGCTTGCGTGTAGTGTGGTGTACACTGGACCACGTGGGGGTGCAGCAAGTGCAGCTGAAACTCTTGGCTCGAAGATGGGAGCGAGGCCCGTGCGACTAATGGGACTTATTACACAAGTTGCTCCAATCTGTTCCGACGGCTGTGAAATCTGACTCGACGCTTCCGCCTGTCGAAAGTTTTTCTGCATCACTCAAGCTACAGCTAAGGGTAGTGATGTTTCCTCAACGGATTCTTTTAAATCGAATCTGCTCGAGGCAGAAGAAATCGTACTTTTCTTTAAGCTCAAAGAAATTGATCTAGATTTGGCAGAATTATCGACACGAAGCCTTTAATAATTGTTACGTATTTCAATTGATTGTTTATTATTTGGCACCGCTTCCAGTATTAAAGGCGGTCAGAACAACGTCCCAATAGACGTCGCAACTAGATTTGTTACAACAATCGCATCGTTATCCTATTTTGCACTTAGGATATTTCTGGGCTGCTTCTTTCTGCTGACTGGTACGTTTCAACCTCATGCATTTCATAATACTTGTTTCTGCCTCTTTGGTTGTGAACCATATTATTATCTCTAGTTTTTCAAACACTATAAGCAACTCACTAGTATGCAACACCCACCCACAGAATCAATCTATATGATAACGTGGTTTAATATGTCCCAACATTTGACCTGGTAAAACCTTGGATTAACTTCATTCGGATTTACCAGGTGAGCCCTGGTATTACACTCTCGTGTGTAGCTCAGAAGTTACCATACTTGTCTCCACCCCCGTGTAATGAATATCAATGCAGCACAGGACGTAATCCTATACATGTAGAAGTTAAAGCTAGAATGACACCTTCTAATACGAGCTAATAACTTAAACTTAAGTTAACTAGGTGAAGGATTATTGTTGTACAACGATAGCTTAATCCAGTCAAAGTGTTATCTGTATTGTTGGCTAAGAGCTCAAGGGTTGACACATCGCATTGTGCTGCAAAGAATACAACAAGAGTGTACTAAAAGTCTCGTTACATTAGAGCTAGTGGAGGGTCTATCTATAGCCTAGTGCGTGACATTTCAATTAGGGTTGTTCAATAACGCTTATTAAAACTGACGTCATCTCATGGGGCAGTTAGATGCATCAACCAATTACCGATTAGCACTCGTCGCGTCAAAGACTTGGGAGGGGAAGATACTATCAGCTATCCTCGGAGGCGCCATCAGTCAGAGCTCTCGATCTATGAGATCACACTCTGAGGGGCCTAGAGAGCCTACGTAGCTTGGGGGGGCTGGCGTGCACCTGATTGCGGGAAAGCGACTGATGTTTACAAAGATTTTATGTCGTTTAGGGTTTAATTAATGAACTGATTGACTGACTCATTGATTGATTGTGGTTTCTTTATGATTATTCATTTGCCGAAGGCTGACTACGAAGATTGAAAAATTGTAGACAATTTAAAAATGAGAAACAGTTGTATAAAAGTACAAAAGGTACATTTTACATTATTAAACATAGATACGAAAACAACTAAACGTCGCTCTTTGAGAAATTTTGGGTCGTTTATTAACATTAAAATAATTGCGTGCAAGAAGCCTTGAAATACCAATTACAATGCAACATCTAAACACGAAAGAACAAAAATCAATTTAAAAGAAAAAGTTGTCAACTGTCAGCAAGTCAGATTGTCTTCAATAATATAAAATTTATAAATCACTGACAGTTGATTCGCTCTAGTTTTCACCCCCTTATCGAGGTGTCTTCATAAGCGCCCATCAACCCGGTGTATAGGGGAAGAAACCTGGAGATGGACTTTTAACAAAATAAAATAAATTCAACCAGATTTTAAAGCAACGAATGAAGAGATGATAAATATAGACTTTCAGATAAACGACAAAAAGAGGCTCAACGCAATTTTATGGTTCATAGCTAGTATAATTTTCTTTAATCTAAGTTTTAAAGTCAGTGAATCAAATATGAAAAAGCCAGACATAAATCAGAATCTAAAAGTGTTTAAAGATGAAATAAGGAAAATGCGGTTTAATTTAATAAAAAAAGGAAATATTTTAGAACATTTTGACTAGCACCTTTTTGGCTATTAATTGTTATTTTTACAGGCTCACACTTAGGTAACGTGTGATAGGATGTACCTCAAATTTTTGTTTGTTTTGTTTATTTTAAGTTCTTATTTAAATGTGTTTTCTCCTTTTCCCTAAAACCTAATTTTAATTTCTGTGAATTTGATATGTGAACTTGATATGTATACATTGAAATACAAAAGTTGTTGTAGTAATAAAAAAAAATCAACGTTGAATGTTGAGTTGCGCGCATCATATCGCCCGCACCAGAAGCTGTTATAGAGCCTCGCACATCCGTCTGATCTCGCGTATTATTTATGTACCTCGACCTCGATCTTCGCGTCGCCCGTCCCGCCCCCCGACTATAAATCTAATGCAGTGTTAATTTAAAATGTAAATCTCGCCTACGTCTGATTAGTCAAGTGCATAACTTACAGAGCGGCATCAAACATGGTTCACTTGAGAGAAGGGGTGGTTTTAATTTCATTAGCGCAATTTGTGCGAGAGGAAATTAAAAAATCACGTTTGTTCGTCATCGCGGAGTGTGTCTTAATGTGGCTGTGAAGTGGTCGTGCGCGCGAAGAGGGTGACGTGCACCCATAGCAAGGAGGTTCATCGCGATTGTACCTCGGGCGTCATTCAATACGTTTGTGAGAAATACCAACACTTTCTCCGAGAATTCAACGTTCATTAGAGAAAGATATAAGGAGTCTTACTCAAATTTACACATTAAGACCTTACCCCCCCCCCTTTTTTTGTACCCAAAAGCTACCCAACCCAATAATACATCATACGTTCTTGTAATCGGGCCACTTTTAGCTTTCATTTGTTGGATGAGCGAATGCGAAGACTTCAATTTGACTTTTTTTTTCACTTACGTTACCCCAAGAAAAATAGCACGGGTGTTTTGTTTTTGTTAGTTTTTTCGTCTGTTTGTTCGCACTCTACCAGCCAAACGGCATATGCGATCTTGATGCAAATTGGAGGGGACCTTTGAAATCTCTGAACTTAGACCTGCCACGTTTTTGGGTAATCGATCAAGTATTTCTTATGATTTTCGTAAAATTACGATTTTTTTCATTTTTTAATGAGATATTTTCGTGATATTTGGCAAACGGCTACTCCGATATTGATGAAACTTTATGGGAACGTTTTAAAATCACTGAAATTATATATGTTATGATTTTAGAGACATCTGAAAAAACATTTCTTATAAAAATCGTACTTATACGATTTTTTCCTCGGTTTTTAATATGATATTTTCGTAATATTTGGACCGATTCTGCCTAAACGGGTGGGGCTACAACGTTCATTTTTTACATTGACATAAAGATTATAGTGATGTAGTGTCTCTTGAAAGAAAAAATTGAAAAAGTTTGTCAAAATTCATAGAAATAAAGGTTTTAATACAGGCCTTTTACAGGTGTATAATGAACGAGAAATATCAAGTAACAATAGAAAAAGAATGAGATTCCACATAAAAACGTAATCATTGTACAGAAATATTCCAAAAAAAGCTCATCCATCAACGCGACTGGAAAAAGCGTTCGCGAAGCGGCCTAGGATAAAATAATATGTAAATATCCAATCGGACATTGTTTTCTTGAACTCTTATTTACACATTTTGACCTTACCCCCATGTTTTGACCAAAAGTTAACTTCCTCAATAATGTGTCATACATTTTCGTAATGGGGTCATTTCAAGCTTTCATTTGATATATGAACATCTATTCGGTCATTGTTTTCTTGAACTCAAATTTACACATTGGGATCTTCCCCCCCCCCTTTTTTTACCAAAAGCTACCCGCCCCAATAATACACCATACGTTTTTGTAAAGGGTACATTTCAAATATAAATAACTAGGAAAACGCCGAAAGTTGTTGTTGGATGAGCGTAATTGGTGCATTGAGCCGCCTTGTCTTATGTTAATTAAACGAATTTAAAAAAAAAAAAAAAAAATTGTAATTTTTTGTCAGAAATAATTCTTCGATTAACCTCAATTTCGGCATGAATCTATTGATTAATAAAATGAAGGTTCTATTAAAATTTAATTACGATCGGATTAACTATGTATGTGGTAGAAAGTGAAGAACGTCTAAAATTAATAAAAAACATCGAAAAATTGCAATTTTTATGAGAAATAATCTTGGATTGTGCTTAAATTTGACACATGTTTAGAGTTTCATATAAGAAAGGTCCCATACAAATTTCATTACGATCGGATTATGCATGTAGGTGTTTAAGAGCGAAGAATTTCCAAAAAAATCGAAAAAAAATCGTAAAATTGCGATTTTCATGAGAAATAATTTTCGATTGCGCTCAAAAACGTGGCAGTTCTAAGTTCAGAGATTTCGAAGGCCTCCAGAAAATTTCATCGCAATTGGAGTATTGGTTTAGCCGGAATCGTGTTAACAAACACACAAAAATACAAACAGAAAAAAAGAAAAAAAAGAAAAACATTCCGTTTTTTTTCCAGTGTAGTAAAATGGAATCTTCGCTTCGCTCGCTACGCTCGCTACGCTCATCAATAACATCAAATTTTATTTTGGCAGATGATTGATTATGCGAAGTAGGCCCTCGCACTGTCGAACTCCAACACAAGTCTGAAGAACCAAGCCGACGTATTGAATGCTCACCCCACTGCCTCCTAGATGTTCGTCGTGGCTCCTCGTAGCCACGACGAACATCTAGGAGGCAGTGGCTCACCCCTTCAACGACGCCACTGGCGACTGCACATCCTAGTTTTTAACAGCGGCGCATACGACCCAGACGTGAGAACTTCGAGAGGGTTTGACAGATGGCACCACTAGGCTAGACGCTTAATTAATAGTGCAAACTTGCCCATTAACATTAGCTGTGCATTACGGCTTCATTAACAGGCTCGTAAGTCAAAGTGTACAGTCTGTCCTAGGCGCAGTGACTTCCCTAGCTTACAACTGGCCGGATACGAATACAACTGTGAATCTAGCCCGAATGTAGGGGAGGGTGAACGACGACGAAGACACCCCTTCTGTTCTGTACGACTTGTCTGGACCGGCGCCTCCACCATAATATAGAAGCGTTGCATCTAACCGTTAATGTAGGCTCCCGATCTTCTATCTAGTATTATTTTCGAAATCCCGGTATTTTACATATCATTATTATTTTATACATTCTATTACATCGTACTGTTGTTAATCTAGCCTAGGTCTACCTGATTGTCACAAGTTCAAATTGACAGTTTAATTTAATATATTATGTAAAATGTAATTATCTATGGTTGTATCAATAAATAAATATCCTTCTATCATTTTTTCCTGATATCTACTTGTTGTTATCCAGCTTGAGATGTATTAATATTTTTATTTTTATTTTATATATATTTATTTTGTTTTGTTGGCCTGCTTTTGTTATTTTCTTTTTGTTGGTGTGTTTGGTTTTGTTATTGTTTTTAATTTCAGTTTTGTAATTTAATTTCTTGAAAAAGGAACTCCAATATGAGTTCCGAAACGTTGAGAAGTAAATAAACTCAAGGAGTGGCATAAACCGTGAAAACAATTATTTCTATAATATGTTAATATAATGTCCAGCCACGAAAGTATTCGTCAACATATATATATATGTTTTTACGTAGATTTTCTCGGATATAATGTGACATAATGAAATTCTTTCGAGTTTCCGAGTTAAATAAGTTTTATTACCAACGTTTCGAACAGTTCTCCCTGCCCATTCTCAAGGTAACGACATACAAATTAAAAAACATTGAGTAAACAAACAAGACAATAACAAATAATATAAAAGACAAAACAAGTCACTGCAACTGCTCAGCATTACATTTAAGATCTTTGCGATGACCTTAACAGGCATTTGGTAGGTGGAGCTTCAGGTGGCTTCTTTCTTCTCCTATCCACTCTAGCTGGATAATAATAATACCCCCAGTTGCCACGGAAAATGTAGTTCCTCCAGCTAGAGTGGATAGGAGAAGAAAGAAGCCACCTGAAGCTCCACCTACCAAACGCCTGTTAAGGTCATCGCAAAGATCTTAAATGTAATGCTGAGCAGTTGCAGTGACTTGTTTTGTCTTTTATATTATTTGTTACTGTCTTGTTTGTTTACTCAATGTTTTTTAATTTGTATGTCGTTACCTTGAGAATGGGCAGGGAGAACTGTTCGAAACGTTGGTAATAAAACTTATTTAACTCGGAAACTCGAAAGAATTTCATTATGTCATATATATATATATATATATATATATATATATATATATATATATTATAGATATAATATATATATACTAATATATATATATATATATATATATATATATCGCACCTACGTCTGTAAGTAATCGAGGGGGTCTAGTAAGCCGTTGATTAACATCTGGTCGAGGGTGTACATGGTACAGGCCTCGCATGGGACACACATAATGACACACGTATAACATTGCCTACATTATGCTCACCTTGCCCGCCTGGTTACACCGGGTCTCGCCAGGTGTAAGATGCACCCGCACCACATTGCCCGCAGTATGCTCACCTTGCCCGCCTGGTTACACCGAGTCTCGCCAGGTGTAAGATGCACCCGCACCACATTGCCCACAGTATGCTCACCTTGCCCGCCTGGTTACACCGAGTCTCACCAGGTGTAAGATGCACCCGCACCACATTGCCCGCAGTATGCTCACCTTGCCCGCCTGGTTACAAGATGCACCCGCGCAACCTCGTCAAGTTAGACATGTGCCACTCTTACCTGAAACAGAATAACAGCACGCTTTAATGTTTGTTGTTTATATCCCTCACTTACTTTGAATAATAAACATTACACCAACACAAATCAACATTGCTTTCTTCACAGCGACCGTCTTGCATCGAAGTGGGGGTTGAAACCGTAAACGATAAAGTTTGTGAAACTTAAAGGGGTATTTGACCACTAAACTCAAAAAATATATTTCATTCAGGCTAACTAGTAATGAATTTAGTTATTAACAGAAAAATTATTGGGGCCACCATGACCTCCCAAAAAATTGTCGAACATGACATTTTTCGAGCTAGGTCCCATCGGCAAAAATCTCCCATAAGAAATAACATGGGGACGATCTTTATGCACCGTGACCTTGGCGGATTTTGATCCAAAAAAATATTAGCCATTATTGACGTACTGTACATCCTTTTCTGTAAATTCTCTATATTTTGTTTTGTAATTTGGGCAAGTGGTTCGGTCAAAATATGCTGATTACCAAGATGGGGTGTGATTTTGGAATCTATTTTTGCGTGTTTGAGGGTATATTTGTGCACAGTTTCAAGACACGATGTAAAAAATGGGCATTTTAGATTGGTACTATGCTCTAGTATCTATGTGGACCAAAAAAGAAGCAGGTTAAAGCCGATTTAAGAAATTTCCCAAAACACCAATTTTCGCAAATTTCTGGATAAAAAAAATTGAAAAATTCGTGTTAAATCACAGTTACAAGATATAATTTTTTAAACTGTCATTTTAGTGTAGTATTGTGCTATAGATCATGTGGTAAAAAATAATTTTTTGAGTTAATAGCCCCTTTAAGTATAAATTAATCTTTAATTTTTCCTTTACATAATTTATACCAGCGCTGGCAGCACACACTACTTTATTTAGTTTATTGTGTTGGTATAACCCGTGCCTTGACATATGCATTAAACTTGCATTACTTTTACAAAATAATTACATTAACAACCTATACAAAACACATTCACCCCTGAAAAGACTGTTACATAATATCGAGTTGCTCTCCTAGAGTCAGTGCTGTTAGTATAATCACACACCGCGGCAGTCGCATTACTGTTACATTCACACTGCCTCGTAGTTTCTTGAACCACAACTCGAATCTTACTTGTTGTTTGGGTAATACACTCAACTATAATATACACAAACTTCACAGGGAGATCAAGACTGGTTCGCTCCAATCTAATAAAGTTCCGCAAACAAACCCTAATCCGTACAGAGTAGTTTCTGTTTTGACAGCAGAGCTCTGTCTATGCCGGAGTTTTGTTTTATATAATCTGAAGTGAATGCATGAGGATCTTACTAGAAGAACAACATTCATGTTTCTTTGAGGCTGCTTAGTTTCGCAACGATCAACTTTTGTTGATGTTAAATCAATCCATCAACACTCACCAAGTCGACTCGAAGCTCAGCTCACTCAGCTTCTTTCAAAGTTCGAGAACATGCAAAACAACCTCATCAACTCTAAGACTTAGAACTATCAAGGAGGAGTTGATAGCGAACTATAGTTGCATCCTAATGTGCGATCCACTTTCAATTCAAGTTGCTTTACACCTTTGAACCTTGCATGAATTTGTATTTCTTGTAGATGGAACAGATGGTATTAAGGCTATTCCAAGCACTCTTACCGATATTTTGAAAGTCATAGGAAAATGGCTGAAAGAGAATCTTGATAAAAAAAAATGGACTGGACAATAGTTCCAATTGTGTGCAAATTTTGGGTGAATAAGAAAAGTAAAGTTTTGAGGTGCAGTACTTAATTTTGAACTACAATCTTTTTTAATTGTTTACACGCCTTTGTCTCCGCTACGAGTATAAGGGAAAATAATTTTGTGAAATAATGTTCGATGTTCGATCTTTTTGTCACGTGTTACAAAATAAGAGTTTTGAACCGGTGGACGAAACAAATCGTACATTAAAATTAAGTTCATCTTTCATTCAACCAACTTTCAGTCATTTTCCTTTGACTTCCCATTACCACACAACTGATTTTCTAATGGGGGACTTGAATCTGAAGAGGACCGTGCCAACCCTGCCGGCACAGACACCACCGACGAGCGAGACCATCTGGTTGGGCAAGACTAATCCGCAGCCTGGAATCAAACTCGGGACTTTCTGCATTGGAAGCAGGGACCTGAACGACTGGACATACGAACCATGCACACAAATGTTTAACAATCTCTCTGCAGTCTAAATTTTGGTTTTCTACCCCAACCCCAAAACGGGGGTTCTTTCATTCTTGCCTCATCCCGACTATGACTGTGGCATGTACGCATATCTACAACGTTTCTGATTGGATGAGCGTAGCGAGCGTAGCGAGCGAAGCGAAGATTCCATTTCACTACACTGGAGAAAAAAATCCGGAATGTTTTTTTTTTTTTTTCTTTTTTTTTTCTGTATTTTTGTCTGTTTGTCCACACGATTCCGGCTAAACCGATAATCCGATTGCGATGAAATTTCATGGAGGCCTTCGAAATCTCTGAACTTAGAACTGCCACGTTTTTGAGCGCAATCGGAAAATTTTTTTTCATGAAAATCGCAATTTTACGATTTTTTTCAATTTTTAAAAAATTTCTTCGACTTATAACACCTACATGCTTTATCCGATTTTAATGATTTTTGCACAGAACCTTTATTTTATGAATTTAGATATTTTTGTGAAATTTGAGCGCAATTGAAAAAATATTTATCATAAAAATCGAAATTTTACAGGTTTTTTCTTTTTTTAAACAACTCTTTGACTTATAACACCTACATGCTTTATCCGATCGTAATCATTTTTTCGCAGAACCTTTATTTTATGAATTAATATATTAGTGTAAAATTTGAGCGCAATCGAGAAATTATTTCTTATGAAAATCGCAATTTTACGATTTTTTTTACAATTACGATTAATTAAAAAAAATTAAAAAAATTAAGTTAAATTTTAATTTAATTTAATTTAATTTAAAAAAATTTCAACTAAGTAATGATTTTGCCACAGAACAACAGAAAATTCGCATAACACATGGCAGCTAAATGCACCAATTACGCTCATCCAACAACGCGGCGGGACTTAAGCGTTTTCCTAGTTTACATAACAACAGCGAACACACATTCGTTTCTGAGAAGCCGAAACCGAAGTAGGCTGCTAGTTGTCATGTTGTTTGAGATACAAACCACTTAGCAACAGTCAACAGTGTCGTCTAAATCTCACAAGTCGGCTCTGCTCTTTCCTGAGAGATACAATCGAGTCACATATACTTCAACTTTATTAATCTCTTTACGCATTTAAATTTTACACGCCTAGGATTATTTCGCCACGTCGATTGAGTCGAAAACCCCGATTTGCAGTTTTACGAATAATTTTTATTTTGCTATTTTAATTTATGTCATTAATTTACAATTAATAAGCGTTTTAGGACTTTGTAACAAGTTTCGCAATTGATTCATGTTGCACGACGGTTGCTACCATAGATATTGAACACCTATTGTAGGCTAGATTAGCAGTCTCCAATACCTCCGCACAGGCGCGAGCGTAGCAAATTGAAGCGTCGAAAATCTAAAATAAAGTATTTTACTGGATTGTTTGATATAGTTTTAGTTTGTGCAGTATGGGAATGAACAAACAGAAACAATAAGAAGTTATTGCAAAAGGGCCGGACGGCCATTTTTAAAAAATATTTGAGTTACAAATCGCTCCCATTTAATTAACATGCAAAATGGGATTTCAATATGGCTTCTAATTGTTACGGAAGTGGACCACTGACTGCTAATCTAGCCTACTATAGGTGTTAAGATATCTATGGTTGCTACATATAATGGAGTTATCACATATTTGCACAAATATCCTGAGCGTGTGCGGCATGAGTTGTATTCATTCAGAAGTGTCGTTGTCTGCGTGCGTATGGTGCGTGCTAGGGGCGTGCGTATGGTGCGTGCTAGGGGCAGCCACGAACAAGCACTAAAACACCAACTCCATGCTCTTCCCTTGCCAAGACATTACTCTTCATAACAGCCGTATCATAAAGTTATCATTGCCTTTTGATTACTACAAGTTTGTCATAAGAACAACCGAATGGCATGAGATCCAGCCGTTAGGAACTTGAGAAGACATCAATGTTGATAAACTGTCGGAAAACAGATGAACTGAGATAGCAATAATTGATAACCACTGGATTTGATTACTCGGAATGAGATTGTAGCAACGTTGCCAGAACCAAGGTAGTTTATTATTGTGAATGCACAGACCCCGAGAATTTCGTTACAGTTTGGCAACTTCGAGCTTTTATAGAAAACAAAGAATAATGACATCGTTTTGGAACAGTTGGAAAGGAAATCTCTTTCTCAATAATAACATTGGTTTTAGTTTATGTGCTGCAAGGGTGACTTGTGGATTGTCGCTGTGAGGTGCGTTCGAAGTTTCACTCACCCTGACGGTAGTAAACGTCGATACGGATCATGTTTTATCGGTTGCTGGAAAAACAATATTGCAGCAACGAAACAGTTTTAGGGTGACTACTTATTATAGGTTTACAAATACCCCGACCTTTTCAGGTTTGCTAGTTTAAAAAATAATTTTTTCCAGACTGCAAACATGGCAGGTGAGATCTGGTTTTCCCCAAATCTGTTAATGGCGAAACATTATGGACTTCAGTGGAATGTGTCCGATTTTTTTTTTTTTTTTTTTTACATATTTTGATTTGTCGAGTTTTAGATTCAGAGATACCAAGGGTTTCAATAGTTACTACATAATGAAATGTGGAAATTATGTTATTACTGTATTAGCTGGGCCCATCGAATGATACAGTTTTTATGTGTATCAAGTTATATCAGTTAAACTATTATACCAACTTTATTCCTACAACACTGAATTCCTCCTGGCCCAATTGAAAGGAATTAAATAACGTGTTATCATTGGGCTAGGAGGAAACTATGTCCTACACGGGATTCGATCCCGCGAGGGACGTCCATCTTCGTCCCACCCGATTAGACCCCGGGCGCGCAGCTTGGCCTCGGCGTGTTCTGTGAGTCCCGACTTGCAGCAGAATGCAGTTGCTCCTGCGTGGATCCGGGACCTCTGCCCCTAGACGCAGTAAATCTACGTGATAGCCCCCCCCCCCTCAATGGCAGAGAGTTTATCACATGGTCAGATAGTGAACAAGGGCGGCACTGGCGGCGGAGGCACAAAAAGTTACGAATCGCTCGCTGCTTCCAGAGGGAGAGAGAGGGAAGAAACGATAAGTAGAAAGTTCGGGGTAGAGAGATTTTTATGAGGATGAATCCCGGGAAACGTTTTAAGAAAGCCCTAAGTGTTATTTGGTTAGAAGACATTTACTTAATGGAACGGCGCACCGGACTGTCTTGCACTATATTATATTGTTGCGCGTACTATGAACAGCACGTACTTTCTTGCACTATATTATATTGTTGCGCGTACTATGAACATCACGTACTTTCTTGCACTATGTTATATTGTTGCGCGTACTATGAACATCACGTACTTTCTTGCACTATGTTATATTGTTGCGCGTACTATGAACATCACGTACTTTCTTGCACTATGTTATATTGTTGCGCGTACTATAAACATCACGTACTTTCTGCTCCAGTACGTGTTGTTTATTACGAGTTAGAGAGTACGAAGAGAGTTGGGGGGGCACTTTATAACAAGTTGAGTCGATCTATGCATTACAGTTACACACGAGTACAGCACGATGTAATAGCCAATTAACTCAAATTGTAAAGACAATGGCGTAGGCATAATACTATTTAAAAAAATAATATTAAATTTTATACACACGAAATTGTATAACCAGAAGTGGTGTGAGGGTCTGGACCCGATTTTTGGGTAACATCGAAATATATTTTGGAGGGATGGTGGAGGTGCCGGTCCAGGATTTGGTGGAGGTGCCGGTCCAGACAGGTTTTAATTTATAGCTAAGACAAAATACCATTCAATGAAATTGCATAGGGAATAAATTTCATTATCCATTATACCACACAGTGTTATAACGGCTGTATTCGCAGTACCCGACCCGACCCAACTGTCAAAACTATCCGCACAGTCCTAATATTTAACCAGGGCAAGGCAAATTGTAATGTTTAATATTTGCATAGGCTTAAAACTGTATTGTTAAATGGAAATACTGTAGATACACTTTCAATGGAAGATCGGTATAGTTATAGTTGTTCACGTTGCTGCACATTCACTGTACTAGAAGACTAGTAGCTTCACAGGATGGGCGCTGTGGATGTAGCCACGGCACGCATGATTTATCTCGCAGAACCTCTCTCTCTCTCTCTCTCTCTCTCTCTCTCTCTCTCTCTCTCTCTCCCCCCACATCCAGCACACGCAGCTACAGGGAACGATTCCACAACAATGAAAACAATTAGCCGGCTATCTGTGGCCTCTGTATCGTTGCATCGCTTATCAGGCCAACCCTTCCACTCTGTAGCGAGCGCTGGATAATAATGCCCTGCGTGATGATTCAATTGAAACACATGCGACAGTTACAGACTCGCTGGTGGTGGCATTGTACTGACTGCTACTGATGCTCTTTATGCACTGCCTTGTGGTGGCCGGGGCCTGCACAGAGGAACATTGGCGAAGCCATCCTCTCTAAAGACAGGATTCGAACCCACAAAGCAAGAAACCATGCTGTACATGGGTTCATTTGTGCAACAAAAAAACGTCATTCTGGTATTTTTTATGAAACATCTATCACGTTCAATAATTAAAACTAAATTTTAAAGGAGACCATAAGAACTAAGGTTACACAAAATGATAGTAAAAATAAATTTAACAAAATCCGAAATACTGATAATTACAACAACAATGTACAAAAATACAATGTTAAGTACACATTTATACTATATACAGGTGAGAAAAGAAATAAATCAACCCTGAATTTAAAAGATTAAAATGAATTAAATAGAAATAAAATAAAGTATAAACAAATAAAATAAAATAAATCAATAATTGCAAGAAAAAGTTTATTAGAAACCCCCCAAAAGTTCATAATTCCGATTCATTTGACAATTTGAATTAGATAATATGTCGACGCGTAATTCATGTTCTAAGTTTATTAAGCTGAAATGATGCAAATTTCCAGAAAACTTAGGGTGAGCACGAGACAAGTTCTTAATGTGTAAATTACGAAGAAGAACGGTTGTTCCAAAGCAGAAGAAATATTCATTTAGCTGGACAAAAAACTGTCCGCTCTTGGAAGGCTGTTAGTCAAATAGCCACAACTTTCCTGCTACTGAGAAGTGTTCCTATTTGTCAGCCTGGCGGGGAGATGCTCGGAAACCACGTGACGCGGGAGAAGCTGCATGACGGGCCTAGTACTAGTTAGCGGGGGAGCTGGCGAGTCAGCGGACGTCAGCAGACTGGTCTAATTGACGGGTCAATGTTGACATTTAGCTGGAGGTCGCAGTTTGTTGGATCAACCACTTATATCATAATCTACTTCCACTTAGGCGAGATCAATAATTTGTAATCATACTTTCATTTTCAAACACATGTTTTAGATATATTGTAAACTGGGTAACTTTCTACCATTAAAATTACAATACCATAATCCATCGCTAATCCATTTAATTTGTTTCGTTTTGAGAATGCAATCATCGTAGATAATAGATTCTCCAATAAGGAGAAGGAAAACATTATACATTTGATTTCCACAAGGCCTCCGTCTACAGCACAGTACAGTACAATGCAGTGCATATAAAGTGGGGAAGTGGGGAATGGCCCATGGTGCAATTCATGCTCTTCTTCTGGTGTCTTACTAGGTATTTTGGACTTTGGATATTGTGAAGGGATGTCCGCGAGGGCTCAATCCTTTGCATTCGCATTAATGACTGAGGAAAACCTCGGAAATACTCAAGTCAGGATTGTCGGTCTCGCCGGGATTTGAACCCGGGACTTCCCGAATCATAGTCGAGCCAACACTCATCAGCCAACACTCATCCAGTACTCACACACATCTCATGTGGGGGGTACGAGTGACGTCACACTCAGGTCTAGCCTCATATTGTTTGTCTCGCTCATCCTTGCTTACTAATAGAATGATTCTATAAATAGACCATCAACACCAACCAGGCTAAATGAACCACTTCACCTCCCCGCGCCGCTCGATACAAACAACACTTTGCGCCGGCACTGGCCACAGGACAATGTGAACCTAAGGCGGTATTTAATTGAATTTTAAATTTTAATTGAAAGGTAGTGGCTAGATTACTGGTATATGAAATACACTGATAATTCGAAAATTTAATTTTACCTATATCATCTAAGTCCTCATGCGGGAGGTCGTCAGTCTATGCCAGCTAGCGGCCATCCTGACTATGTGTCCAAGACATAGTCAGAGCATAGTCAGGATAAGCATAGTCAGACATAAGTCAGAGCTCAGCCAGGATGACATTGACACCGAGTCCTTGTGACCTTCAGGTAACTGATACGTGCTCGACAGCGGGATAACCATCAAAGTATCAGGCAAGTGTAAAAACTGTCCTCTATGTACCGCATTATTGTGAAACAAATAATAACAGTGTATTGATGTATAACATTGAAATCCAATTACCATGTACACTGAATAAAACTATTAATTATTTGTTGCAGTTTTGTAATCCTCATTTAAATATCTGTCCTCTGTGTCACTTTTTATGACTGAATAAGATAGTATACATAACATAAACGAATAATAATACAAAGAGGACAATTAACTGATTTTGCTAAAGAGTCTTGACCTAATTCATATTAGCTGTTGGTTTATCCACCTCAGACGCAGAAGAACGCAAGTTCGATTCCCGCCAGTCTCACTATCAACTATAAGAAAGTTGCAATTACTTGTTGCTATTATGTGACAACTTTTATATTTTTAGTCCGCACCCCTTGGCATGAGAAGGTTGCTATTTAAATCTTGAAAAAATATTTGGAGTAAGCCTACACTATTATAGCAGGAGATGCTATTAATTCAGCGCCTAAAAACTCGCACTCTGGATTGCTGGTTATTTCGGGATTGCGGTCTGTCTTGATACGCTTTGTCACAGCTCAGCTAATCCAGACGGCAAGGACCAAACAGAAAAGCATAATTTGCGAGGTTGTCTCCTTGTCAAAATACCGCAGTTTCCAGAGTGGAAGAACATTATGTTCCATTGTTTCTACTTTTTGTTGGAAAGTGGGTTTATGACATTCCAGTCTAGACGACACGAGGAGTTAAAAACTTTTAAAAATAGAGCGGTAATATTTTATTCTTAGGAAATGCCAGCTTCATACTTTATAGCACACCTAGGTAGTCTTCTTATTTATATTATTACTGCTGGAAACGCTATTAAAAACCTTCCAAACGACTTTCTGTTCAATAACAACTTAGCTGTCTCTCCACTATGCATAAATATACATGTTTTTGTATTTGATATAAAGTTTAAATCGAGGTCCAAAAATTTCGCTTTCATTATTTAAAACTAAGAAGTTAGTTTGATGGACATTTGACCCTAAAGAACAAGCACAGGAAATTCGAATTAAAAATTTACTTATACCGTGAATGTTGTGTTTGAGTTAATTCCCTCTGCTAAAGCCTCGTAGCGACCACGCTATATTGATGTATTGTGTAGCGCGAGGCTGGGGAGCTACGATCAGGGTAGTAGAAACACTAAGTAGTAGGAGACACTTCACTAGGCCCATGAGGTATTACCAGGCCGACTACTCAAGGCACCGCAGATTACGTCCCAAGATACATTTGCATCCCCAGCCACGAGCGCGCGCGCGGTTATGCAGATGCCTAGGGGGGAGTCCCGGACTCCGGGGACGATGACAATAGGCTAATGATGATGATGACTCACGCGCTGCATCCTACACTGGGTCTGAGCCCCCGACCGGAAGACACGCGGTACACTCGAGTGCACGACCACGGTGACGTGAACCCCTCTACGCACGCGAGAGAGTCCTAGGGTGGGCGGACGAGCCATGTGTTGGGGGAGCCTGTTCGCAAGAAAATACACACTTTTAAAGAGTTTTTAAACCACCAAGGCGATGTTGTAGCCTATTCGCAAAAAAATACACACTTTTGAAGAGTTTTTAACCTCCATTGAGGCGAAACAAAATAATTCCAACTGTAAAGTATTTTCACCGGGAATTCTTGCCTATATAAATGCTCATAAATACATTTTAACAAGCAGTCCTACTATTCCCAAAACAAAATGGTCCAAGTTCAGCACTATAGACAAAATGTTTATAATTTCCACGACTAGCTCGTCACATTCATGCAAGCGTGCAGCGCCAGCCTCTGTACAAGTGATGACGTGATATGCGGCGTCACGTGACCGAACACGCGCTCAGTAGAGTACCTAAACTAATTCAATAACAATATTGCCAACCGATCAATCACTCAACACTCGGCTCACCCTACCCTTGTGTGTGTTTGTTGCGTTGGCAGTGGCTATTAGTGGCTTTACACCCTGTTCAGCATATAGTGTGCCAATCATTCTGAACGAGCCTTGGCGTTACCCTCCTTGACGGGACCGTCTGGCCTTTGGTGTTGTCGTCGTCACAATCGAACGTAAGACTTGACTGCAGACATCTACTGGTGTAAAACAAATAAAACGCCAATAAAAGAAGACCTACATAAGAAATTATAGAACTTTTATCGAACCTGGTTGGTACATTTAAGGTAGCGAAGATCCGCTAACTAACGCATAACTTGTCTGTGTGTCACGCCTCACGATAAAAACCGAACATGACCTTCGACAAACAGATGATTCTTGTTAGTGCTCTTCAACTAGTGTGAGAAGGTAAGTGTTTGGTGACCTTAGGGGTCGGGGAACGGGGCAATATTCACTCAACAAGGGAAATATTTTCTAGCCCGGCACCACCACCAACCAAGATAATAATGTATTCATATTTTAATTTGTATCCTTCTCGGACAATTAATGTCCGTTGTCTGTTGTCAATCAGGACCAACCGGCCGTTTTAATACTGTATGGATTACTAAATTTAATACCAATTCATTGTTTATTGTCGGGATTTTCATTGAATGGTATTTTGTCTTGGCTATAAATAAAACTTTTCTGAACCGGCACCTCCACCAATAAAGTATGTAAATCCTGGACCGGCACTTCGAACAATAAAGTTTGTTAAATCCTGGACCGGCACCTCCACCAATAAAGTATGGAAATCCTAGACCGGCATCCCATACGTATGTAATCCTGGACCGGCACCTCCAAAAGTATATTATCTGCTTTGCACTCACGAAAAGTATGTTATCTGACGGGCACCTCTATCAATCAGGGTTTAATCTGGACGGCACCTCCCCATAAAGTATGTATCCGGACCGGCACCCCACAAAAGTTTTAATCCTGGACGACCTAAACACAATAAAGTATATCCAACGCACCTCACAATAAACTAGTAATCTGACGACCTCACCAATAAAGTACGTAATCGTGGACTGGACTCACCAATAGAATTGTTATCCTGACGGCACTCCACCAATAGTATGTAAATCGACTGGCACCTCACAGATAAGGTAATGTTAATCCTGGACCGGCACTCACCATAGTATGTAATCCTACACGACCTCCACCATAAGTATGGTTAATCCTGCCGTCCCTCCAGCAATAAGTATGTGTAAATCCTAGCGCACCTCACCAATTAAGTATCGTAAATCCTAGACGGGCAGCTCCACAATAAGTAGTTATCCTGACACCGGCACCTCCCCATAAGTATTAATCCCTAGACCGGCACCTCCCAATAAATATGTAATCCTGCGGACTCCCAAAAGTTGTTAATCTGCCGACCTCCACCAACTAAAGTATGTATCCTAGACCAGGCACGCTCGCCATAAAGTATGTAAACCTGGACCGGCATTCCACCATCCCTTACAAGATATTTTTTTTACAGAAAAATCGGTACTTCGTCGGGTAATCGGGGGTGAATCTCGTTTACCCAATACGACGGACGAAATTCGGGTACCGTAAAACAAGTAGAAGTATACATCGTAGCGAACATAAAAGAATAATAATACGTTGAGGTAAGACGAATGCATAATACACGTGCATGTATCATGGTGATGTCTTCTCCTCCAGGATAGCTGTAATGCTCCCGTGGGAGTGTATTGTCATCCTGCCTTGTCTCAAGCTGTACGGTGGTTGAAATCACTCCTGTATTCCGCCCAGCCTGTCTCGTGTGTGCTGCGCGCTAATTGACATGCGTTGTAGCGGGGAGGTGCGCTGATGTATTATTTACACCCCCCCCCTCCCCCCTCCTCTCTCGTGATCTGCGGTGCGAGATCTCGGAGGATCCGCGCCACCGAACTATAGCACTCTACTTGCATGGAGGTCGCTTTCTGGTTCGATACCTCGACCGGCAGTCCTGACCAGTGTTGTGACAAGATCATTTACTTTTTTATCTAGATAAAAAGATAATTCTCCAAAACGTTATTTAGATAAGAGTAAAGAAGTGTAAAAAATTGTGCAGATAAATTTGTTTAGATAAAAGATAATAAATAATTGAGATTGACGTGTTTTTTTAAATATTTTTTCCGCAAACAACAGTTTTCTTGTCAATCGTAATATTTGTCAGACGTGACAAGTTGACATTACCCGGGTAGCACATTACAACTTCTAGAAGTATTTTTCATTTAAAAAAGTTAGTTAATTATTATATTTTTGTCTACATTATTTTTTATTATTTTATCTAAAAAAACGTTTCTAGAAGCTTAGATAAGATAAACTTGATTTTATCTAGATTATTGAAAAAGGTAACAAAAAATGTATCTAGATACGATAATAGATTACGGATTTTATTTAGATAGATTATTTAGATGTCACAACACTGGTCCTACTTAAAAGATTTTCCTTGTTTAAAAGTTTAATTTTTGTCATAAATACATTTTCGACTTTAAAGTTTCCTACTAACAATCCTTACACTCAACATACCTAGGAATAAATTTCTCAATTTCATTAATCGGGAAACACTGTAGGAATATGATATGTTCATTTTTAATACAATCCAGAAGTTACAAAATCTACCGTGGTCGAGGTACATTTTTAGAATTTCTGGATTGTTTTAAAATGAACGTTGGTAGTAGGTAACTCACGTGAAAATAGAAAAGTTGTTATAGGGCACATTTCCTACGTAGAATGTAAAAGTTTAAAAACCCTAACGATTCTAATGGAGTTGGTATCTGGGTTAAAAGGTATTCTCGCCCAGCAAAGCTTCTCAATCTGTTTCAGTTTCAGCACATCCGTGGTAAGTCTGGAGATTGCGGTTTCTAGCGGCGACCTATGCTAGTTATCCCCTGTCACTGTCGTCGTGTGTATCCACGGCAATTAAAGCGAGTTAGATGTCAGCGCTCGCAGCGGAGAACTCCTTAGCTCGCATTTCATAACTCGCTAAACCGTCTAGCCAGCAAAAGTCGGTGCATGGGGGAAGAAACGTTCCCGCCACTCGGGCGTCAAGGTAGAGGGGGGGGGGGGTGTAATTATCAGACCACGAGGAGAAGACGACCAGGAATTAACGGTTATTGCAGGCCTTGTTCGCTCCCCGAGGCGGGCGAAGATAAATTGGGGGGGGGTAAAACCTGGGGGAGGGGATGAAAAATCGAGAGGGTACAAAAAATCTGCGCGGCCTATAAAGTGGAAGTTCCACCTGGACTCGACTGGGACATTAACCATCTCCTACAGACTCTCTTCTATAGACTTCAGACTGAGAAAAACCAGTGGCCTAGTGCAGACACCACCACTGTTTAGCTTCTCAGTATGTAATTTCTAAATATTTAGACTTGAGCCTACATAAGCCCATGTCACAGATGAATAAATATAAATACAAAAACGTTTACGCGTCCCTACATGTTGTGGGGCCTACTTGAATGACAATTTACGTCGTTTTTTTTTACCAGCATTGTTACTTTTAAAATATGCAAATGTTGGCCGTTCGTAAAATTACCACCTACCTCATGGGACAAAGATTACACGCGATCCCCGTGCGTTGCGGAGTAAAACGTGTCTAATTACGCGTTAATAACGACATTCCGTTGCGAGTTAAACGCTCTTCCTCGCGTAGCTGGGCCCACGCAGGTTACTAGGCTACTTAGGTGGCAGCGGCTGGTATTATGTGCCGTGGTAAAGAAAGCACGAGCGAGCTAGGGGATAGTATGATAGTTAGTTTTATATTATTGGGCAATTACAACAATATTAGTTACATAATTGTGTATCAGGTGACTACAATGATCTGTATTGGCTCTTTGATTATGGTTATCAAACTAAAAGATTAAAATTAAAATTACGTATTAAAATTCCAACAATAAAAATTTCCATGCACTCGGACAAACAAATACAAAATATTAAGAGAAAATACTGTTGTTAGAAGGTAATATAGTTGGGTAAATCAAATTGAGTTTCATTGCTGTATGTTTGTTGTTGCGCAGGTGTTCACCACATGGCCTGGCTGGGCTGGGCTGGGCTGGATTAGCTATATGGGAGCGTCGATCAAGAATATTATTCTCAGTGTGCGAAGTTTGTCGGATCACAGGATTAACTACTCAAAAAGTGTCAATGTCAAAATCACACATATCGGCTCTGATAGCTTCGAATTAGAAAGTGTTTCAAATATGGAATGAAAAATATAAGCCATTTTCAATCAGAGTGTCGCCCTTTGTAAATACGCCGAGTCCTACTCTACATGTCATTAAACCGATATCCGCTTGCAGCCTGGCTCAGAGTTTCATCCGGATAGCGTGATTCTCGCCGACACATTCGGTGAAATGAAGCCGCCTGCTCGGCGCAATATACTTTGTATTCGTTTTTACTCTCAGTGCATATCAATTTATACATTTCCATTCAAATCGCAATTATTTTCATTGAATATGGTATCATTAGATTTGTTTTAAAGTATTTGAGTTGAATATTAATGTTATTAAAAGCGCGTTCTTTGTTACGATGTCTGAATGTTGGTCGAATTGTGACCATGGTGTTCCAGGCGAAGAGTACATTGTATTCATTTAGTTTAAGGGCGCGTCAACCGTTAGGTCATAATGGCGACAATGAAGAACAATGTGTGGGACTCGACTCCTTGCATGAAACTAGATGGGAGTAGTTTGTACTAGTTAGTAGTTTATAAAGTAGAGTTAGTTGAGTTTTGTCCTAATGAAAAGTTGAGTTACTAACGGTATTGTGCTAGACGCGACCAGAGACCGCGACTGTGCTACCCTACCGTCTGATTTAGTAAACGAATAAAAATAAGAGTTTATTTTATAAATGGCACTTAGCTATACATTTCGTAATATCCTCCACTAAAAAGCAACATGGAATAATTTTGAATAGAGTCAGATGTGCTGTACCAGTTGTTTACTTTAGAGTTGATATAATTGTTCCTCCATATTGAAAATGTTTGTTTTGTCATAATTCCTGCATGGGAATTGAATCATCAAACAGTGAATGGATCTAGTTGTTTCGCATGCAATGTCTCTCGCTTTACACTTGAAGATAACACCTGCTATGGCGGAATGAACATTTATGTTTAAATGTATTTAGAGCGGTGTTTTAAAAACAAAACCGAAGAAAACTAGAATCGCAGGTAGACTTCACGATTGGTTTGGTTCGTTTTTAAGAAAAGGAAAATGATCTCACAAACTCAATTCGAAAATGACGCGAGCACTTTGACCATAAACCATACATCTGTACGGTTTCAATTAATTGAACAGCGAACGTTTTTGTGCGACCCGTGGAGTATTATTTCAATTGCAAAACTTTGCTTTTTGCGAGAGAGAATATTTTAATTGCATGGCAATGATAAAATATATTAGAGGGAAGGATGTTAGCCTTGCAATTATTTAAATTCAAAACCTCGACTATTTACACCAAACAACAGGCGTTAAACATTACCAACGACAATTAATCAACCGTTGTTTTCCAATCATTCGTGTTCAAAGGTTTATATTAGTTCTATTTGAAAAAAAATGAAAATGCAATGGTGAATGCAACAACTATGTATTTAAAACACAATTTAGTTTTGGTATGAAATTTAAAAAAAAAATTAAATGCAATTAATTAATGAACCAAAAATAAAAAAAGTGGGGGGGGAAAAAAAAAGGAAAAGAAAGAAAGAAATTATGTAACAGAAAAACGAAAAGACAAAACGAAAAAAGAAGCATCTACGAAAGCCTCATAGACGTGTGTGAGTGTTGAGTCAGGATGTGGCGCAATGGGAGCCATCCTGGTCTGATATACCTAGCACATACGCTTTGTAATAGACTTGCCCGAGTTGTAGAAACTAGAGAAGACAAGTTTATATTAGAATTCTCTATTTTCACAACTTTGAAAAGTTTACTAGGAAATTGAAAAACTTTCGAATTGCCAACCGATAACGATATGAAACCTGTCTGAAACGCGAATGGTATTGGATATTTTGCTGTGCAGTGTACGGCATGCTAGTGAGGGGCCCGTGCAGTAGGCCCCTTTGTTATCTACGACTTCTGCACGATTAGCTAGCTAAACGCGCCAGGCTCCACGTCAATTTAGCAGGCACAGATAATACATTGATAGGCGGGGGAAATGATTGGACAGCTTCACTGACGCTCGTCCTAATAACTAACGGTTGGGTCTACTTGCCACTCATTCTGCTGTTTGTCATTGTTAATATTAATATTCCATGTAGTCACTACTCGATTTAAACACTTGATATAATAATGTGGCAAAGCTTAATCCATCATAATGTAACTGCAATCAAATGTAGATAGCTTTAATGGAGCGATTTGGTGGAGGCGCCGGGTACGTAATATTTTATTTTTAAATTCTCATTCCATGTTGATATTTAGTTCAACATTTATTTTGCCCTAATGATAATTTTCATCTTGAAAAATATTATGCCTGGGGAAGACAGTGTTGGCTCGGGCGCTAAGCGCTCGACTCTTCGGGAGGTCCTGGGTTCAAATCCCGTCGAGTCCGGCAATCCTGACTGAAGGTTTTTCCGAGGTTTTCCTCAGTCGTGCAAATGCAAGGGAATGAGTCCTCTTAAACAGCCCTCGAACATCCCTTCACAATTTCCTACTCCAATATACCTAGTTAGTCACCTGGGGCACATCAGGTAAAACTGGTGTGCACCCTAAAACGGGTTTCATACACAAATTTATTTATTTCATTTATTTATTTAATGTAATACAAGGATGTATTCAATGAAGTACTAATAACTATGATAGTAGCAGATCACATCACGTTATGTGTTCACTTGTCACGAATTATATGTGCAACTCATGGTCCTGAATGTAACCGTAGCAGCGAGGTAGACGCCGACATTGGTAGGTGTCACGTGGTTATTGTATCGGGACCAATGTTATGTGACTCGACAGACAGATAGGATATTGGTTTTACAAAACAAAACATTTACACTTGTGCAGCTATTGTGTGTGATTATTCCACAAATCAATTCACAACTTGTAGTTTTACTATTGATTATTCAACACTCTCCCGATAGCTCGCTAGTTGTTCTTCTCGGTATAACCCGGTGGTTACTCCTAGTCCGGTGTAATTGCACCAGTGCAACCCGGTGCAGCGCGTGTGTTGTCACAGAGAAAGACACAATTACCGATCCACAAGGCTTTATCGTCGGGGGGGGAGGGGGAGAGATCAAAGAGATGTGGCGATTATTTAATGAACGCAATCATTTCGCTTTGATGAATTGAAATATTAGCGCTCGCCGACTGCGCGCGATAAAACACGACGCGTGCGTGAGATACGCGTGCGTGAGATACGCGTGAGTGAGATACGCGTGAGTGAGATACGCGTGAGTGAGATACGCGTGCATGGGTAGCCTATACACGAGTCGGGAGGAGATCGCAGGCTTGTCCAGACTTATGGTAGCTCTATATAGAGGCACCAACTTGGGATAAATTTATCTATTTATTGAACGTCTATCCTATTTAGTAAAAATCTCATTTACAAAGGAGCACAACTAAATAAATATAATTACACAGATGCAGACACAACAATGAACTACCGTTAAGTAAATATTTGAAATACTAAGCAATAATGTATATAAAAACAGAATCATTTTGGTAAACACATTAAAAAATGACATGAAATACAATCAAGTAATGAACCAAATATAAAAAATGATCACCTTGGGCGTGAAGTGTTTCATCATATTTTTATGAAACTAATACAATATTTGCAAAATATATCTTACGTTTTCCATGCATAAAAATATAAGCACAACGCACAACATAGCTTCACAAACAACCCCCTGGTAAAGCCGCGTTCTAGTTTTGAGAAGGGCAACTTGAACCTGATAACGCCCTCCACCCCAGAGAACCTCCAAATAAAACACCCCGTCTGAAACTGCCACCGCGCCGCCTGTCACCGGAACTTACCCTGACTTCCGGTCTGACTCTGACCACCGCCGCCTTGAGACGCAACACGTCACGGTCAATCTACAGTGGGCGGTGCACGGGGTAGGCCGCACATCTCGGTATCCACTATTAGTGGTGACGTCACGCAACTGGTTGCCCTGAGCAACGAAGAAAACTGACTCTAAACAAACCTTTGGTACCCAAATACAGCAATACTTCAGAGACTCATAGCTAAAACATGTTAACACAAAAATGACAGGCCTATGTATAATATTGTATTAGTAGACCTATAATTTGATTCTAAAAATACAAGAAGCCTTTAAGTTAAAAAATACCTTTGAGACACTCCGAAACCCATTTGTGTGGCTCGTTGGTCTTGTGGTTAGCATATCTGCTTCCAATGCCAGGGTTCGATTCCCGCCAAATTCAGAAGTTTTTTAACTTCTGATTTGGACTTAAGTCCATCAGTTCTTTTCTTAGGAGTTTGTAAACGGTGACTTTGGAGCCGTCCTAGCAACGAAGCACATATTAAATTCAGAGTTGTTCATGAATCGGCTTTGTTGATTCTGGCGTTGATCCGCGGGTGTCTGCACTATCATTACCACTGATTGCTATATTTCCTATTAAAAATATCGATCTTTGGTTGATGGTTATCGCTCAATCGTCGATTGCTTTGGAGCCTACAGGGTTGGCTTGGTCGCTTTGATTTACTGTCCCCCACTAAAACTCGGTCAATTTATTTATTTATTTATTGGTTTCTAATGGGAACGAAATCGTGTTTGGAGTCAAAACTGTCCGTTGCTATGAGTTTCCATGAGCGGCCATGATGGAAGACGTCACACAGGAGTATCTCTATGTCTCACGCTCCCAGCACACACGGCGCACCGTGTTGACGTGGTTGTGCTAATTAACACTGTGTGGGCCGGGTACACAAACCCGCCGTGCGTCGTAGGCTCTCCCGGCATCTCGCCTCTCTGTGTCACGGGCGCTAATTAACTTATTACGGTTTTTAATTTAAGTTTCAGCTTTCACAGATGACTCGAAATACAACGGAGCTATATTATACGCCAGCTCTACGTGGGATTCACATCTTGCAAATAGGCAAATATTCGATACAGAGAGGGTGTGAGATAAACGCGACTATTGTAGCCTACAATAGCATATGGCGTGATGGTATAGTGCGGGGAGAATGTGTAAGGAATGTGTCATTCAATTCCTCCTGGTTCTAAAGAACATCTTGGAACCAGCATTCCGGAAGCCGGGTGTCGATCCAGTGTCCTCCAGAACGGAGTCTTGCATGTTCATCGGCTACTTCTATCGGTGTCGCACTGTACAGCGAGGTGGTCGACTATAACTACCAGCCCCCTGCCAGTGTCAAGGGGGGAGGGGAGAGAACTAGGGGTGCGGACGAGGGGTGGCAAAGGGTGCAGACGAGAAGAATGAAAGATAAGAGCAATTTAACTCCTTCAGATTGAAATTAAAAGACGTGCAGCTATTTATTAATCGGACGCCTAATTTGAGCAGACTCGTAAACTAAAATTTTAAAAGGGTAAATAAAACTTTTGCTTCATGAATATAAATTTGCAATTTAAATTATTCATTTATCAGTTGAAGTGTGGCAACGCTTCGCCAACCCCGTAATTGTTTGAAACTATAGACGAGATCAAGTCGCAAATAAAACAATGGAAAGTCAATATACATTTCAAGTTTTCATCTCCTTAATGTAGGAGTAAGTTAATACAATGGGGAAATGTACTCGGCTGTTTTCATTGCATTTCATATATTTTAGTATAAACGTGTTTCGTTATTTTAATTAATACATTTGAACCGTAAATAATTTTTTGCGATGTTGACTTTTTAGCCCCTTGCGTTTACTGTCACTGGAACAAGACACGTCAAGGCCCAAACTTTCCACATTATTCTAGATTAGAATACAACGTAAACGGTTTATCGTGTGACTCGATTCGTCATTGTCATTAGGGACTGAAATATGGTGAACCATTAACTGCATAAGGATCAACTTTGCGTCGCTCTCTCCTCAATAATAAATGTAGCTGTTCTAAATTCAAGATCACGCGTCACATTACCGACTAAAATAACAAAAAAAAATGTATGGGCTAATGTAAAAATCCTACACTTCGATTTTTTCCCGACATTTTCCAGCACCTCGACGTATTACAGAAGGTAAAATCCAAGCGAAATGCCGAGCTTATAAATTGAGTACACTGGTATAGTGATATATAATTTTATCGACCATCAGCGTAAAGGGGGAAAACAATTTAAAACGATCAAAGGTAGTTGAAAACCATATTATTGTAAAATGATATTACATATTTTTAGAGACAATGAAGATGTTACCCCACAGTAAAATTCACTCTCACAATCATGATTTCATAATAATAGGCAGGCGACTATACTTGCACACATTACAAGCCTCAGAAATACTTATAATACAGTCTCGCTCAACGCCCTTTCATTCTATCAATCTTTCTTCAACTATCAAAGGTATGAAGCCCATTTTGGCCTACCACATTGAAAAAGTTTATCACCAGTTACGCTTTCAATGGATATTATACAAGTAGTGACACATTTTACATTTTAGATAGACTACAATATAACTAGGAAAACGCTCAGTTGGACGCGTTGTTGAGCGAGCACCGGTACGTGCAACATGACCCGAGTACGACATTCCCATAAGGCCCACCACACAGTGTAGGCCTAACTGGATATTGACATTGTACACTGTATACTATTCCAACATCTTTGCATTGTTGAGCGAGCGAAGCGAGCGTCTCCACTTGACTCTTATGGCTCGAATGTCTGTTTTTTTTTTTTTTTTTTTCTGTTACTGCTTCGATACAGGTCGCACCGTTTCTCTGATCGACCTGAAATTTTTCACACATGTACATACCACCTAGGCGGGTTGCTGTATAGTTTTTGAACAAAATCCGATCGTTGGTTATAAAAAATAAAAAAATAAAAAAAAAAAAAAAATGTTCCGATCGTTATGAAATTTTGCAGGGTCAATAAGTACACCATTCTCTCCTATTTTTCAAATTTTCAGCTAAATCGGTCAAGACGTTAAAGACTTATTGGAAATCATAATTCGAAAAATGATGCTAAAAAATGAAGGAGGCAGTGAAGATACAAAGATACACTTTAGAAGGCATGACGTGAATTAGTACAATGCAAAGATGTTGGAATAGTATACAGTGTACAATGTCAATATCCAGTTAGGCCTACACTGTGTGGTGGGCCTTATGGGAATGTCGTACTCGGGTCATGTTGCACGTACCGGTGCTCGCTCAACAACGCGTCCAACTAAGCGTTTTCCTAGTACTAATTCACGTCATGCCTTCTCCAGTGTATCTTTGTATCTTCACTGCCTCCTTCATTTTTAACATCATTTTTCGAATTATGATTACCAATAAGTCTTTAAGGTTTTGACCGATTTAGCTGAAAATTTGGAAAATAGGAGAGAATGTTGTACTTATTGACCCTGCAAAATTTCATAACGATCGGAACATTTTTATTTTTTTATTTTTTTATTTTTATTTTTATTTTTTATAACCAACGATCGGATTTTGTTCAAAAACTATACAGCAACCCGCCTAGGTGGTATGTACATGTGTGCAAAATTTCAGGTCGATCAGAGAAACGGTGCGACCTGTATCGAAGCAGTAACAGAAAAAAAAAAAAAAACAAAAAAAAAACAGACATTCGAGCCATAAGAGTCAAGTGGAGACGCTCGCTTCGCTCACTCAATTATTATTGGTGGATGGAGGGAGGTGGTGAGGGGAGGAGAGTTGATATTTAATCAATGATAAACTAGTTTAAACTTCAACACAGAGACATAGGTCAAGAGGAAACCGATGAGAGAGAGAGAGAGAGAGAGAGAGAGAGGAGAGAGAGAGAGAGAGAGAGAGAGAGAGAGAGATGAAAAAAACTGTCGAGTTGTTGGTGTCAGCTGACGTGCGAATATATCGACCCTTATCGGCCGCGGTCGGGGATGTAAATCAACAGTTTCGAGTGGTCTGCGGTAGAGGGCGCAGTGATACAGTTGCCCCCTCGACATTCAAGAGTCCACCATCCCCTGCGGATCACATGGTCAGAGATCTTCAGTACAGCACTGGCCAAGATAAATAGGGACCTCAGTCGTTACAGCGTTGAATTTATAAGTCATGAGGGTGCCGGCAATATAGAGTGGTGGACCTGTCGTATTGTTGAGGAATAACTCAATGATATTGATCTTTACTTCACTGATACCAACAACACTATCTATTTGCGAAAAAAAAGCATGCGCTCCAACCATTGAGTGGTTAGTGTGAGGTAGAGTCCCAACAACTGTGGCGTCGTATAACGTCAGGCGGCTTCAGAAGCATCGAACTTAACGTCACACAGAGGTTAAGACCTGCAAGAGTCACCGCTGTCCCACGTCCAGCATGGCTGGACTGGGAACAAGCTGCAGACTGGAACTAGACCAGAACGAACTGTTCTTGGGAAGTAAAAATAAACCAAACACGTTGATACATGACAGTGTTCTAAATCTTCACCGCCAAAGTTAAGATGAAGTGGGATAATGCATTCTAACCAAATCTTCCCAACAATTGACAATAAGTGCCTCTCAAGCACTTCGAAGTTCGATTTCATACAATCAAATAATTAATTTAAGTACTTAAACATGTTTGGGTTTTAACGGAGTTAAACTTTAGAAAATGCACGCAAATAGATTAGGGCCTAGGTGTATACGTTGAACTACTGCGCGGTAAAAATTTAAGTTTTAATAATGCCATTAGATTAACTTCCTCTGACTAAAGCAGTGATCCTCTCAAGTTGACTTGACACCTACTCAATATACGTAACTTTCCATATTAATTACGCCCCACCTCGTGTTGCGGCTGGAAGTAACAATAAGTTATTATAATGGGGGTCTGTCAGTCGCAGACTGAGATGAGCTATTGATTGTCGCTGGTCTGTCTGGCCGTACAAACACTTGCGATACGGCGAGATTCTAAATCTTGTTTGTTTGCATTATTCACGTGTCAACACGACGCAAAGAATTATTAATCGCAGTCGAGGGAGGAAAAGTAAAATTAATATATTGTCAATCGACCGAGCATATTTCATTGTGTCCAATTATTGTCGGGAATATGTCACGTACGTTTACGCCCATTCAGCCAGGAAAAGTCATCTGGTTGTCTCACTCAGTCAGACCAATTGTTAAACCTACATTATACTTCCTTTACTTTGTACACCTTATACGCTATTGAAATAATGCAATGGTTAAACGTCTACTATAATGAGTAATTTAAAGTTATTTAGGCGGCCAATAAATAATACTAAGATAAAGGCCCGTCTAAAATGGACAAAACATAATGAACATAAATACTAACTCAGTTCAACATAATAACATTTAGTGGAGTGCGAAAAGTAGAAATTTCGAGTAAGGTCGGGTGTTGGGGGGGGGGAAGGGTCAACCCGAAATTCACCCCCCCCCCACGGTTACCCGATTTTCGGGTAACAACAAAATATACTTTGGGGAATGGTAGAGGGGGCGGTCCAGGATTTACATACTTTTTTGGTGGAGGTGCCGGTCCAGACAATTTAATTTATGGTCAAATGCCATGGAAATAAAGACGATAAAAAATGAATTTAACACACAGTATAACGTTTGTTTTTGCAGTACCTGACCAGACCACACCCGACCCGACCCGACCCCACCCAACCCAACCCGAGCCGAGCCGAGCCGAGCCGAGCCGACCCGACTGTCAAAACCTCTACCCGCAGAGTCATTAGCATGATCAGTTGCTCGTTGCACAGTGGTTGCCGGGATCGAGTCCCGCGTCAATCATCATCATTGCATCGAGTAGCACTAACTACAGTAGCACTAACTACAGTAGCACTAACTACAGTAGCACTAACTACAGTAGCACTAACTAAGTAGCACTAACTACAGTAGCACTAACTACAGTAGCACTAACTACAGTAGCACTATCTACAGTAGCACTAACTACAGTAGCACTAACTACAGTAGCACTAACTACAGTACATGGCTATGCTAGACTCACAGTACGCACGCAGCCTCGGCCATGGTTCAACTTAGAGCTGTAGTGTGTTAGTACCCACCTGGAACAGAGATATGAAACAGAGTTAGTTCACCAACAAGTTGCGAGTTAGTCCAACCGTGTTCAGATTAACACACAGAGCGTAGCCCAGTTACTAAGTTTGTCGGTCAGAGGAAACTACGCGCTCAAGTGCACGGGAGATACGGGGATGTTCATCAACCCTGATAGTGTGTTGGGTCATGGAGGTACACATTATTAGAAATAAGAGTTTTATAACGACGTGGCGACATAATGTTTTATCCAAAGTCATACTCTTGAATGTGAATTATGTATAATTCGATTTGAAATTCAATCAACAGCTATGAATAGTGATATATTCAAACTAGAGGGAAATAACTTTAAATTATTCATTGTTTGTTATGCCGAGTCAAATGTTTTACCAGAGTTGTTCAATAATATTAAACCAGCTTGTGATTCTATCAGTGATTTATCCTTAATCACCGAGTCTAGATAATCATTGAAAATATGAAGTTAAATCCAGTAAAATCGGATCCACAACGAACTTGCGACTATCTGATAAAACTTGGTTAATTCGTTAGCAACTTAAATAAAAACATATAAACCATAAAACATAGGTTGTAGCACAAGTAAATTATTTTTAAGAGCTGTAAAACTCATTTAAGAAAAGCAATGCTCTCAGTTTCATAAGTGAATGTTCTTTGAGCAAGCCGACTACTAGCGCTTAGCGTATATTATTGAGAGAGTGGATCTGTGCTAGGCTCCCAACCCTCTGCCCTCGTCTACAAGCAAGAACATAGGACGAGCAAGTTTGGGTAACTAACCCCCCCCCCCCCCCGCGACCGCTAAACGCTTCCGGCCATCTCGATTTAAATCAACGTTTTCTCTTCCGCGCCTAACGTCTTTGCCTCACAAGCAAAGCACTCGATCAATCAATTAGTTCGAGAAGAGAAGAGCTTTGATTTGAGCAAGAGAACAGCTCACTCCTCTGCGTCAGCGAGATTAACTGCGCTCCAACTCCCTGATTAAATTTCACCTAACCGCAATGAATCACAGACAGAGTCGCCTCTGAAATGTGGGATGCAAGTTCACTGCGTAATTATCTAATTGTTGTCTTACTTCATGTATTGTGAGCTGGGAACACAGACAATCAGATTAAACTGTTCCAACTAGAGAAGCGAGTAATACGCTCCATTGTTGTGGCCTGTTCACAGAAACATCCGTTAACCACTGCTAATAATAATATATTGTTTCTCCTTAAGCTAACTGCGAGTTATATTAATTAATAATAGTCTTTCTTTCTGTCGTTATGTATATTATAGTTCGGAGACATTAATAAGTCGCTAAACTCAACTTTTTTAAATCACAATAATTAAATTTTGAGTTGTGTAATTTTCCCTGCTCGTTTCAGATAGGAATCAAATAAATAAATAAGTCAAATATGAAATTTTTACACAATATATACATAAAGAAAACTAACCTTGAGGTATCATTGATTATTTAGACATTCAATCTATGCAGAATTCTGGCAAAGAAATTATGAAACTTAACATTTCGGTTTTTATTGATAGTCAATTAAAACGTGCTTACAGATTGTTGGAGACATTTTGTTCCAATTCCTTTAAAGTTAAAATAGTGATGTGCGAACGGCGTGTAATAATAATTGTCTTCACTAATTAAGAGTTGTTATCGCTACTCATAAACCATGTTGTGTAGTCACTCAATTGAGCAATTTTAAAGCGGAAGAATCCTCGCATTTAAAGGAAGACATCTTCAATGTATTTTAGGCATCCTTATCATGAGTTATTCATTTACTTTTAGTTATATATAAGAGAATGTTCAATTGTTGACAATGACATATAGTAAGCTGATGCCGAAATTCGCTTTTCTATGCACCCTTAAGAAGTTTTAAATTACTTCACACATTTTGAAACGTTTAAGAGTTGGTTCGTTCGTCACAGAAGAACATCCATCAAACTATTCTGTAGGGAACTTTATGATTAAAATGTTAAAAGGAAGTCTTTAAATAACAAAGATGTCGGTTAAAAATACCTTTATCTTTCACGAAGAAATAGGAAAGTCATCAATGTTGACAAGTCTAGTGTAATTATTTCCCCCCGGGCCAGCTGTGTGCAAAGTTTCTGGGTGGCCGTGATTTCAGGCGGCTCGCGAGAAGAAGTGGAAAAGTTCCTCCGGTAGATGTCTCTGCCGTCGCTCGATTTAACTCGGGAAACAACCAGCCAACTGTAATTAATTTGTCCGTCGCCAACAGCGCTGGCCTCACAATCAACTCGACTCGAGGAGATAAAACTCGGCTTGTCAAAACTCTTCGTGATGCGGCCGAGTGGCAGATAACAAGAGTTACTTGCTCGCGACTAATGAGACCTTTTGTGCCGGATCCAGCGCGGATGCAGCAGCAGACAGAGATGAAGACGAAGAATAACATCTTATTTAAATCCTTATGGATCAAACATTCTTCTTTCAAACTTGTGGATAACGGTTTGTAAATCTTTACTTCATCTATGGTGTAATGTAATGAATGATATTTTATGACTACCTTCAAAGAATTACCATCATCGACAATGTGTGTTGTGTTAGGCTATCGTTTTTAAAACACAACACAAATTGGTTCTTTATGATAACATTTGAAAATATATATTATTAACCCTTTTATTTACAGATAAGGAAATTACAAATGATAGTTAATTTATGGGTTCACAGATCTCCCGACGACTGCAGTAGGCCTACTTTAACCTAAGAACATGTAATGCAACTCTTTAGCGCAATGACGTTAACATTACATTTTCTAGATTCTAGTGGACTGTGGTATTTTCGTATAAGAACCTTGGTTACAGTGCTGATGTGGGTGTGTTTTTTTCGCACTATGCGCGTATTCTAATAACCAAGAGACCCGGTTCCATGGTTTCCTAGGAGGGTGCTCACGGCTGACTCTGTCACGTGACAGAGAGGCAGAGAGGTGCACTGGTTGTAATTAATAAACACACCCTGTAAGATATGCAAGTATCGATGCACGCGCCATCGTCTTTGCATAGAGGGTGTCAATAAAACAGCTTTGAATCGAGAAAAAGTTTATCATATGTCCGTCATGTCAAAACTGTGTCATATCAGCAGTAGGAAGAAATTATGATATAGCTGTAATAATAACTCATAAGTACGCGCTGCTAGCCGCGTAGCGCGAGGCGAGGTTCACGTCAGGGTGACAGAGTCACTAGCGAGCGGTTAATTATGACGCGCTGGGAGACAAGACGCCAACAAGAAACAGATGACGAGCAAACAAGACATACTCACTGCCGCCTAGAACAGTCATTAGTCAGACGCACAGCCTTCGTTACGCGCCCCGCTTCGTTAAGATGGCGACAAATTCTTTTGACACGCGGAAGGAACCAGTTTACAAAGGAGGACTTTTTCTAGTAATCAAATATAAGAGATGATGCTAAATTTAAGTTCTATTTTTCATTCGGTGTTCTTTGAAAGTTATGAATACTTTAAAGGTCGACGATTCTCTTCAAATATATAATCATAAAACAACGTCACATCAAATACCGAGGTCTGTGAAGGTCTGCGATTGTAGGACAGAGTGTCGAGTATTACAAAAACAGCCGTTGTAATAATAAACTACGTGTATTAAAAACAAAATTGAATTTGCTCCTAATTTATATTTAATTGTTTGAATTTTCATTAAATGGTATTTTGTCTTGGCTATAAATTAAAACTTGTCTGGACCGGCACCTCCACCAATAAAGTATGTAAATCCTGGACCGGCACCTCCACCAATAAAATATGTAAATCCTGGACCGGCACCTCCACCAATAAAGTATGTAAATCCTGGACCGGCACCTCCACCAATTTAGTATGCTAATCCTGGACCGGTATCTCCACCACCATCCGCAAATATACCTTGTTGTTACTCTCGAAAATAAGGTACTTCGATCGGGTATTCGGGGGGACGGGGGGTTGAATCTCAGGTTGACAACCAAATACCCAGCCTGGCCCGAAATTTCGGGTACCCGCTCTCCACTATAATATTAGTTGTACCTACACTAATATAATTGGTTTCTCGTCAGCGCTGCGAGCGTCCAATGACGGAACTAATTTCGAACAGGCCCTAACTAAGCATCACCATTTTAACAAACGTTTACTCAAAGACTTCAGATAATAACCTATCCAAGTTCTTTGAGTGTGGTTGTAGCTCATTCACTCGGCGGCTACAAAAATAGCTTTGCGGCATGTACACTTGAATCATCCAGAGATAATATGAAGCACCGTGGTCGTGACCTTCCTGAGAGGCTTGGCTCATGCTTAGCACGCTGGGACCTGGTCACGAGGTACACCACGAGAAGCCACGATTGAGTAAAGAACTTTCTATATTGTTGGATGAGCGTAGCGAGCGAAGCGAAGATTCCATTTCACTACACTGGAGAAAAGAATCCGGATTTTTTTTTTTTTTTTGTATTTTTGTGTGTCTGTGAACACGATTCCGGCTAAACCAATACTCCAATTGCGATGAAATTTTATGGAGGTCTATGAAATCTCTTAACGAAGAACTGCACGGGGGGAAAATCGATTGAAAAATTATTTCTCATGAAAATCGCAATTTTACGATTTTTTTCGATTTTTAAAAAATTCTTCGACTTATAACATCTACATGCTTTATCCGATTGTTATGATTTTTTCACAGAACCTTAATTTTATGAATTAATATATTCGTGTGAAATTTGAGCGCAATCGAAAAATCATTTCTCTGATAATCGCAATTTTACGATTTTTTCAGTTTTTTAACATTTCTTCGACGAATAAAACCTACATGCTTTATCCGATTGTAATGATTTTTTCACAAAACTTTAATTTTATGAATTAATATATTCGTGTGAAATTTGAGCGTAATCGAAAAATTATCTATTAAAAAATTCGCAATTTTACGCTTTTTTCGTTTAAAAAAAATTACGCTCATCCATCAACGCGGCGGGACTTAAGCGTTTTCCTAGTATTCTATATTCAATGCTGATACGAACAAAGTAATAGGATCCCCCTCAACTATAAATGAAAAAGCTGATTGGAACAGTATCAACACTCTTTGTATAAACTGAAATAATGAGCAACATTATTTGAGAAATTGATGTAAGGCTCCACTGAAGGGAATAAAATAATCAATTATGTGGATGGACAGGTCTGCGTCCGTACGAAGACATCTTATTGAGGTAAGTGGGAGGATCAACGATCATAGCATCACGTGGATGTAGATGTAGTGTAGACTATAGTGTATAGTAGCTATGCATGCGTAATGCTTGAAAGGTATTGTATTTATTGTTTTGTGTAACGTATTTGTACAATTGTGTGTTAGTATAACGTGTTGTTAGTGATCAATAAATATAAGAACACTAAATTGTCCGTGGGAGTAGCTTGCCCTTCTCAGGTGTCTATAGCTACTAATTAAAAAAAGTAAGTAGATAGTTAGGTGGTGGTGTCCAGTCAGGAGTCATATTATAATCTCCACCCAACCACCAACATTCTGACCGAGGAAAGATAATGGGGGCTGGCTTACAGTTACACCACCCGCGGACTAGACATTGTTTCCGTAGCTCTTTATAAAAAAGAAGAGAAATATTGTGTATAAAAGTGAGCCATGCCCATACATTCACCAGGACATGACGGGTAATACAATACGAAGCATTCTTTGTGTGTTTTGTGAGCAGCAGGGCTATTGTTTGTGCAAAGACTCTCATTGTTTTGAGCGGCGCGTGTATCAGATTATTTCCAGCGACGCAGCCGCGCTTGGCGACTCCCGGTATCGAGCGAGCCACAGAGACTGGTTCGCAGTAGTTCAACGTTCTGAAGGTAGGTAGCACCACTGTAAAGAGAAACGCGCCAGTTTGAGAAGTACGAAGCTCTTCATTTTCAACGTTCAATCGGGCACTAGCAATCACGCTCGTTGCGGGGCACAGATTCAAGGTCAGGGAATGTTAGCGTTAGTGAGCGCTGATAATATTTGATAAAGGTAATTTCAATAGGAAGTCCTCCAACAAAGTTACAAAAAGAAAAAGAAGAACTGTTTTAGGACTGCGGTTTTTCTATTCCGTCGTTTCATAATGATTAACATTAAAATCGATAAAGTAGTTTTGAACGAATACAAAAATAACTTAAAACTTGAAAGATGATTGTGGTACTCGTTCGCTTCGCTCTAGCCTGAGTGACAAGGCTATTATGTGTGTAGACAGCTGAAGGAAATAGGACACACGCACATAGTAACTAACGCCTCGCACATCATTGCCAGATTTAATTCCCAGAAAGTTTATAGAGCAATTCAGTTCTGCGACAAAGATCCATTGATCGTTTCATTTCACAGGCGTTTCGCCGAGTATCCTGTTACTTATTCAGCGCCACTAAGAGGCTCATTGAGCACAAGTTTGCCAACACGAGACGGACAAAAAGCTTTCTTATTTTTCAATTACAGTCAGACTTTTACAAGATTTAACTAAGAGCCTCAATTAATTATTCCACTCTCAATTTCTTGCAGCAATTTTAGAAATATAATGGGAAACGAAGCCGGAATTCCACAACACAGTTTGTACATTGTTACAACACTCAATTGGCTTTCACTTAAACTAATCACGAACAGTCATGGATCGGAGGATCTTTCTGTGCTAGCACATGGAGGTTAGGTTCGTCAATTTAATATTGTATGGGCATTATAAACAATTTATTGCACGGACTCTGACACAACATACGGGTATTTATAAAGCAACTTATGCATTTGTGATATTGAGCAGCAGTAAACAATGAGGAGCCACGACTCAAAATGCAATATGTCCATCGAGATAAAAAATTAAAAACACACAATTACAACAATAACCCAGCATTTAGCTCGGACATATTGCGTTTTGTAACAAATATCTAAGTTAATCATAAAAAAAGCATGGTAGATATTGCGTTTATAACCAGCTGAAAGTTTGTAATAATAAAATCTTCATTTTGTGAAGCTTCGGCAATTTCGATTTAATTGCCTCAATTAATAAATTAAAAAGAAAGAAAGAAGGAAATTCAAGAAGAACTGACAGAATTCATTTATTTTTCATTTTAATAAATAGTTAATGAATAAACTTAAGTGTCTGATGAGTTATTTTTGTTCGGATGTTTAATAGAGATACCACGCTTTATTCGTATATTTGGATAGATTTGTCACTTGTCTTTGTCTATAACTCTGGACTGATAGTTTCTCCGTGTGACTCTATGAAAACTCTGGTCGGGGTTCGAACACGTGACTCCCAGAGTTCGAGTCTCTCGTTCAAGCTAGAGTAATACCAACTGTACAACCACCATAGAAATCTGGTTACATCTTCAACACACTAGTTGGTATCATTTAGTTGTCCACGCTCAGTCAATAAGTTTGTCTCGCGTATTACTGCACAACTAAACCTGGACCGTGCGGAGTTTGTGGTTTGTGATTACTGAATGTCTGGATATTAAACGGATGTTTTGCTTGAACAATAGAAGCAAACACGGAGATAATTAGCTGAACAACAGAATCATCACTGGAGTCGGGTTGTGTGTTTTATAGGATTATTGACTCAAGGAAACTATGAGTGTTTTATGTTGTTCTGTGTTGGCTTGACTCCAGCCTACGCTGTGCTTGTATTTACACAGAATTAAAACAAATTATGAATATAGTGAATAGCTCATCATGAAAGTTTTAAAATATAAACAAGACTCGCTAGTAGATTGGACCTCGGTTATGAAGCTGATATAGTCACGGATCGCGGTTTGAAACCCGTGCCAGCCGGATCAGATTTATCTCAGTCATCATCATCTGATGGCGAATCACACGTCACAGTCGAGAGCCAATAAAACTACCCCATTACTCCGCGGCCGCTAATCGCTCAGTGACACCCGGATGTGCGCGATTATAAAACTACCCCGGGCGGCGAAGATACCCGTGCCCTGACATCATCACCCCCATCATCAATAACCGCGCGCCGAATCAACCAATCACGTGACAATTCATAAACAACCAGCCGTATCGTAATGTTGGTGTAATAATCGGCCATCAATCGTGCGTCCATCCGTCAGACAACCACCCTTGTGTGACTAACTAACCACAGGAACAATTAACAATGAATCCAGTCGCTGCCTCTTTGACGCGTGGCAACAGCGCAGTGCAGTGTTGCAATACATCCTTCCGCTTGAGTCACGTGTGCGTTGCTATCTGTGTCCGTGACATTGGCAACAACGCACTGCTACAGCAGTGTTGCAATATTCATCATTCCGCTTGAATCACGTGTGCGTTGCTATCTGTGTCTGTGACATTGGCAACAACGCACTGCTACAGCAGTGTTGCAATATTCATCATTCCGTTTGAATCACGTGGAGCATTGTTATATGTTTACATTGTCCCTTACTACATCTAAACTTCGGAGTCCATACAAATATAAGCTAGAAATACAGTTTATGTAAACGATGAAAATTTGATAGTAACTTTAAAATAATAATACAAAGGTTGTAGAACCTACTACAAAAGACATAAAAAAACTAAAAATGAAAACCCATCAACTTGTGAATAATGTGCGAGTAGTAAAGAGTCATATTAAGGCTATTGTACCACCTCTGGCAGATAATTTGAAAGTTGAAAAAACATGGCTGAAAAGTTTGCTGAATGAAAGAATATGGCCTTTACAAATAACAGGAAAAAAATGTTAATTTTTTGGGTGGGACATAACCTCACTATTGGAAATTATATTTAGATTTTGGGTCAAAAGTGTACACTACAAAATCTAGTTCAAAGTTAAATTTTGAGAATCGGTTTTCTGGACATAGTTTCTGAACATATTTAGCTATAACTTGACTATAGCTAAAATGGTTTTCTGAAAATAACAGTTGGTGTACCATTTTTTTTGCGAAACGGTACAAAACTGGAAAAAAAACTCGTATTTGTACCGTTTGACAAAAAAAATCGTACACAGACTGTTGTTTTCAGACAACTATTTTAGCTTTAATCAAGTTATAGCTAAAGGTGTTTAGAAACTATGTCCAAAAACCGATTCTCAAAATTTAATTTTGAACTGGATTTGTAGTTTACACTTTTGTCAAAAAATCTTAATATAATTTCCAAAAGTGAGGTTATGTCCCGCCCCCAAAAAATCACAATTTTTGTTTCTTATTATTTTAAAGGCCTTCTTTCATTCAGCAAACTTGTCAGACATGTTTTTTCGACTTTCAAATTATCGGCCAGAGGTGGTACAATGGCCTTAAAACATTCATGAGACAGTGCATGGTCACACGCTGAAATAGTCGTGTGCTAAAGTGCACAAGGGCTCTGCCATCTTGGCTTTAAACAAACCGTTGCCATGCAGTTGCTATGGAGTGACGTCACACTTTAACAGCGTGATTAAACGCAACGTGACATCGGTCCAATCAATATTGCTACACTTTTATCAACAATACCACTCACTTTATTTGTGTCTGCTTCTTAAGAAACATCCAGCTAATAACAAGTGATACACCTTGTTTATAAAGAGTAATGGAGAATAATAGAAGGCAAACCTGGCTTTGGCTCCTAATATCCGTTAATTCACCCCCCTCCCTCGAGACTCTCTCAATCAGGCTGGTGCATTACTTCCCCTCCTCCCCCCTCCCCTCCCAATCACTTCCAACCCTTTCAATCATCTCCCACTAACAAGCCACCAGCAGAGATTGTCCCCTGCTCATTTAACCAACTCTTTGTTTCGACTCAGTCAAGACTTGCTTGTATTTCTCCACTCATAACGCAAGCTGTAACAAAGGCAATGATAGGTACAATAATGTTAACATTACAACGAGGGGATGATACTGGTTTCAAATGACCAGCAGAGGTAGCTCCCGCGTATAGCTTGAACTCTGGCTCGAGAGGTCGCCGGATCGATGCCCACCACCAGCAATCCAGACTGAATGTTTAACCAAGGTTTTAAAGTGCTAGTGCAGTCAAATTAAAAATAATACTAAATTCATTTGCCCATTTAAACAGCTTTCAAGAACAACATGACTTGTATCTGTTTAGGTTTCATAGGAAATATTCATCCACTTGTGTCTCAGTGTTCCTTGACTTATAGTAGTATTATATCGCAGCAGTGGACACAATAACGGTTTGTACATAGCTGTGGAGTCCACGAGCTTGAAGACTAAAGCCAAGTGTCACTCAACAAAGCACTTCAACCTGCAATGACGTGTGATTTCACGAGCTTCAAAGGTAATTACTGTAAACTAAACGAATCACACGAACGGAAATACAAAATGTTATGGTTAAATAAAATACTGATTTTAATCCTGTCTGGCACTTCTTGGAAAATACCATTCCGTGTCAGTTGACAATAACGGCTGTCATACGAGAAAGAGCTTTGTGACGAGTTAATAATACTTATTATTATTATTGTGCTTGTCCTAGGGGTGAACGCCATGTTATCTACATCGTATGTGTGGGCAGGCATACGGATACGGCTAGCTGGTAGAGGGGTGGCTGTTACTGTTATGTACAGGTATCGAGCCAGGTTCATGCGTATTGTGCGCTTTCTATTACATGAGAGCTGAATACAGATACAAACACTTGCTCAGTGTTAAAACCCGTGACCAGTAGCTGCTACATTCGTGGTTTATAAGGAATATGTAAATCGATTGCAAACCGGGCGCTCGACATCTCTTCTCAAACGACGTGAAATGATTCGGTTCTGTTAGAAAGTAAATACAGAAGACAAATGCAATATGTAAATATTCCTACTATTACTAGTGTAGGTTACGTTGTCGGTTTAACCTTGTTGGATGAGCGTAGCGAGCGTAGCGAGTTTGGGGCGAAGATTCCATTTCACTACACTGGAGAAAAAAATCCGGGAATGTTTTTTTTTTTTTCTTTTTTTTTATGTATTTTTGTCTGTTTGTAAAACGATTCCGGCCTAAACCGATCTCCGATTGCGATGAAATTTTATGGAGGTCTTCGAAATCTCTGAACTTAGAACTGCCACGTTTTGAGCACAATCAAAAAATTATTTCTCATCAAAATCGCAATTTTAAAGATTTTTTTCGATTTTTAAAAAAATTTCTTCGACTTAAACACCTACATGCTTTATCCGATTTAATGATTTTTGCACAGAACCTTTATTTTATGAAAATTTAAAATATTCGTGTAAAATTGAGGGCAATCGAAAAATTATTTCGTAAAAATCAAAATTTTACGTGTTTTTTCTTTTTTAAAAAAATTCTTTTGACTTTTAACACCTACATGCTTTATCCGATTGTAATGATTTTTTTACAAACCTTAATTTTATCAATTTAAAATATTCTTGTGAAATTTGAGCACAATCGAATAACTATTTCTTATGAAAATCGAAAATTTACGATTAATTTCTTTTTTAAAATTACGATTAATTAAAAAAAATAAAGATTAAAGTTTATTTTTTATTTAATTTAAATTAATTTTAAAAAAATCTTCAACTTAGGAATGATTTTTTTCACAGAACACAGAAATCCACATAACACATGGTAGCTCAATGCACCAATTACGCTCATCCAACAACGCGGCGGGACTTAAGCGTTTTCCTAGTAAGATAAACCTCCCTGTATGTAAATGTATGTTGCTATATTGTCCACCTTTGCAAGACAGTTTTAGATTTTATTATAAAAATAACACAATTTGTGAAAATACTAGGACTGTGCGGGTAGAGGTTTTGACAGTCGGGTCGGGTCGGGCACTGAAAATACACACTCTTTAATAATGTGTAAATTGATAATGAAAATTACTTTCAGTTCATTTTTTCACTGTCATGATTTTCATTGAACGGCATTTTGTCTTGGCTTAATTATAATTTGTCTGGACCGGCACCTCCACCAAAAAAGTATGTTAATCCTAGACTCCCAAAATAAATGTTATTTTTACCCGAAAATCGGGTACTTCAATCGGGTAATCGAGGAGGTTGAATCTCGGGTTGACCCAAATACCCGACCTGTCGGAAATGTCGGTACCCGCACACCTGAACATCATAGAGTGATGGAGTTATAAATAGTATTGTTCTATGGGGAAAGCTGGGAATTAAATGAGAAGCGGTTTAGTTTATTTCATAAGTTTCGGTTAATCGATCAGTCGAACAAACATTGATCATTAATCGAATACAAATTTTGATTGTCGATTACTAAAATAGTGTAACATGGCAACTCAAGAAATAAAAAATAGGCAAAATTGCAAAAGTGAATTAAAAGCGTGGAAACTTGTAATGCAGGGAGTAAAAAAGAGAAAAAACTCTCTCAGCTTTGAAACAAGAATCTCAAACACGGTCGAGCGGCGTATACTGCAAGTCTGATGCAAATATTGCTATTGTATTGTGTGGGTCGCATGTAATAACGAACAGAGCTGGGTCTATTTGCGAAGCAAGACCGACATTCATAAATAAGTGAACAAGGATAGATTGATCAAATGCCTTTCTTCTCTGAACAATGCAGTACGTTCATGTTACCTCATAACCATTCCAAGACAATTAGCCGCGGTGTACAGTGCTGCTCACGAGTGCGTGAAACGTATGAAACACTCTCAGAAACTTGCCGGGGTAATTAAGAGATTCAGCATTGCCATTGTAAATGCTCGGCCCACATTCAAAGAGCTCCTTACAAGTCGTCGCAGAGCAAAACTCTGGTAACAATGGATAGTAAAAAAGTACCGGCTTCAATTATCGCACTCTAATAATACGTGAGCGTGTAGCCCAGTAGCTCACTCGAGAGTTGTAGATGTAGGGCAGCGTCAGCAAGGACGAATACTGCCTACATTTCATGTGTGTAACACGCACGTATCGTCGCGATGAGCCTTGGTCTCGGAAACAAGTAGTTGGGTTTCACGAGCAATTGTACGTTGAATATGATACCATTCAAAGAAGAAATGCAAATTTGTTGATTTTTTGTATCTTTTTGGTTATTTATTGGTTGTTTCAGCATAGTTTGCCTACACTTCCTCGGCATTTAATGTAGTTCTGTGTTTGCACGTGCTAAAATTAATCGACCTTACTACAAAAATGTTATGTGGGATTTATTTTTCATAAAACGCATCACAACAGCTGATCTCATACTGACACGCTGACATTAGTTGGTCTGTTTTACACATTTCTGGACAGCTTGGCAGAAAACGTGGAGTAGAGAAGAGAGATATAAAGCAACTTGCTTTAGTTTCAGGCTTGCAATGAGTGTTCCACGGATACAGTCGTCCCCGCGTGTATGCTCATGTCCGCTCTGAGGGGGCGTGGCGATGTCACTATAGTTCGCGGGAATGTCGTATTCAAGAGTAATCAGGGACTCTTGTTGGATGAGAGAAAGCCAGTCGTAGAAAGCACCGCCGTTTATTCAATAGTTTCTCGCGAGAATCTCGAGTCAGGGGGCGGTGGACGGAAAGTTGGGGGGCGCGAAAACTGTGTGGTGCTCTGTGTTGACGCGCGCGTTTAGCCTCGCCTTGCAATCAAACACAGACTCACATGCAGGCGGGTGGTGTGATGTAGTGTAGTGTAGTGTAGTGTGGTTGAGTGTATTGTGTGTAGTGTAGTGTAGTGTAGTGTAGTGTAGTGTAGTGTAGTGTGTGTAGTGTAGTGTAGTGTAGTGTAGTGTAGTGTAGTGTAGTGTAGTGTAGTGTAGTGTAGTGTAGTGCAGTGTAGTGTAGTGTAGTGTAGTCCACGCATCACAGTGTAGCCCGGCATCCCTCTGCCTGGCAGCCTGTCACTCAAGGGGTCGGGCCTAGAGATGAGGGTGCAAGGATGAGAGTGGGGGGTGCACATTGGGGTGAAGACAGGAGATAGTGATTCACAAGGCAGAGAATGTCAACACGTTTATTGCGTCGGCCGCCGCTAATAAACGCGTATTTTTATTCTGACATTTCCGAAAATCAGAGGTCACCCCCCTTAGTTCCATTCTATAAAATACACGTCATCCTATAGTCTCATTGATTTGCAATTGTTTCGATTTCGGGTGGCTAACAAAGGCTGTACTTAGGGACAACGGGCGGGTTCAATTTCACATTCCTCCGGGAATAGTTCGTGAGGGGGGCGCAACTAGGAACGGGGAAACTTGTAATACTGTCAATCATTTGGGCTTAGGAGTGACAGATACGCACAGTTGTAAACATGGAGCCAACTTGTGAAGAGAGTTTTAAAACCAATTGTGTATAATATATTATGATCCTCGGCCCTTGCGTGTTATTGCATAATAGTCTTGTAAATACTAAGTTCAATGTTATTATAAATTTGGTTACTCATACACATTTCAAACATTCTCGTGGAACGATATTGAAACCAACGTTATTTTCTTCAATACGCTGTTGCAAAGACAATTTCCAAGGAAAACTTACACACATATGGAGGGAAAATATTGAATTATGGTGTAAAGTTGATCATGTAAGTTGATTGGAACCACTAGCCCCACGAAGCCTACCTATACCTACCAACCTACCAAGATGTATAGGCGCTGACGAATAAACTAGGAAACGCTCAGCTGGACGCGTTGATAAGCGAGCACGTGCTATAGCTAGACCCACATTGCACATTTTTTAAAATTTTAAAATTTGCGACGTTTGCTGTCCACAGGGCCATGTTTCCAATATTATTTATTATTGCCAAGGTATTTGGGTAAACCCGTGGGTAAACCTTTACTTTGTGGATAAAATCCACCGCCATCTAGAGGACCTTACCCCCTTTGGGAAAACTATTTAAACTCTTTGGTGACAAATAATACACTGCTTCCTCGAAAGTATTTTGATTACTTCTAGGTGGCAGTGCATTAGAAACTTCGCGCGTCTTTTCGTTGCCATGGCAACGTTACTTTTGTTATAATGTAATTTCCATTAACACTACTTATAGGATCAAAATAAAATTAACATATTCGTGACCGGACAAACATTCTAAATGATTTGGCCACCTCAGATTTTGTCGCCGTTTAGTTTGAAAAAAAAACTTTCGATTAACTTTAATGTAACTTTTTAACTTTTTGTACGATTTTGCCACAAAACTAATGGCATTCAACGAGAACAAAGCTTGCGGAAGGTCAAAATTTCAAATCGATCCGAGCCTCCATTCGAAACCCCTATCATGAGCCAAAAAACCTGCGCGACTATCCGTTGCCATGGTAACAGTACTTTGTTTTAATGTAATTTCCATCTACACTACTTATCGGATCAAAATAAAATTTAACATATTCGTGACTGGACGGACATTCTAAATGATTTGGCTATCTCAGATTTTGTCGCCGGTTAGTTTGAAAAAAAAAACTTTCGATTAACTTTAATGTAACTTTTTAACTTTTTGAACGATTTTGCCACAAAACTAATGGCATTCAATCGAGAACAAGCTTGCGGATGGTCAAAATTTCAACTCGATCCGAGCCTCCGTTCGAACGTTATGACGAGACATACAAACAAACAAACAAACAGAAAAAAAAAAAAAAAAAACAGTGTAATTTTTCCGGCAGAGTCAAATGGAAACGCTCGCTTTGCTCGCTTAATAAATAAACACATTTAGACTTAGAGTCTACCCACTCAAGTCACAACTGATTTTCATTAAGGTACATCAAATTTAAAGCGACCAAGCCAACCCTGCAGGCGCCGATACTATCGTTTACAGAACAATGACCAACTAGAGACCGGAATTTTTAAGAAGGAAACACCGATCAACCAAACTGGACACGATTCCACCCGCGGACCGCGCAAGAATCAACAAGGCTTAAAGGCTCTAAACAACCTTATAATTACGTTTACTAGGAAGCTTCGCAAACGCTTTTTTCAGGCGCGTTGTTGGATGCTTTTTTAAAAGAAAAAAAGCGTAAAATTGCGATTATCATGAGAAATTATTTTTTGATTGCTCTCAAATTTCACACAAATATATAAATTCATAAAATTAAGGTTCTGTGAAAATATCATTACAATCGGATAAAGCATGTAGGTGTTATAAGTCGAAGAAATTAAAAAAAAAAACGAAAAAAATCGTAAAATTGCGATTTTTATAAGAAATAGTTTTTCGATTGCGCTCAAAAACGTGGCAGTTCTTAGTTCAGAGAGTTCGAAGGTCTCTAGAAAATTTCATTGCAATTGGAGTATCGGTTTAGTTGAAATCGTGTTAACAAACAGACAAAAATACCGGGAAAAAAACACTCCGGATTTTTTCCCCCAGTGTAGTGAAATGGAATTTTCGCTTCGCTCGCTAACGCTCATCCAATCATGTGCCTCGGTGCTAGGACGGCTCCAAAATCACCGTTTCCACATTCCTAAGTCCACATCGGAAATTTAAAAACTTCTGTATAAAGCGGGAATCGAACCTCGAACCTTCTGCATTAGTAGCAGAGCTTCCAACCACAATACCAACGAACCACACAATAAAATGGAATGTTGTTGCGTGCCTAGGCGCCGACGGAATGTGTAGCTACATGTAGCTAGGCGCTGACGGAATGTGTAGCTACATGTGGCTAGGCGCTGACGGAATGTGTAGCTACATGTGGCTAGGCGCTGACGGAATGTGTAGCTACATGTGGCCAGGCGCTGACGGAATGTGTAGCTACATGTGGCTAGGCTGACGGATGTGTAGTTATGTGGCTAGGCGCTGACGGAATGTGTAGCTACATGTGGCTAGGCGCTGACGGAATGTGTAGCTTCATGTGGCCAAGCGCTGACGGATGCGTGTAGCTATGTGGCCAGGCGCTGACGGAATGTGTAGCTACATGTGGCCAGGCGCTGACGGATGCGTGTAGCTACATGTGGCCAGGCGCTGACGGAATGTGTAGCTACATGTGGCTAGGCGCTGACGGAATGCGTGTGGCTACATGTGGCTGAACGCTGACGGAATGTGTAGCTATGTGGCCAGGCCGGATTGAGCGATTGCCTCGCAAAGTGATTGAACGAGCCAGACGTGTGTGGTTTAAGAATTAGCGCCGCCTCCGAGCCGCGGGCTTGTCGCGTCAACAATGTGGCGTCGCGACGCCGATGTGACCGCCGCAACTCGACACGACGCTTGGCTTAAAGGGGAACCACCAACCTTCAAGCCTTCAAGAGGAAAAACTTGCCGATAAAAACTAATATGATCAGTGTCTCTTGCATCTTCATGTTTCATTATGACTAGAATGTATTGAGTCTCGAATTATTATTTTTAGTGCAAACCTTAAACAGTCTGAGTTTTACATCGAAGATTTACCATTTCGACTCGTCGAAGCTAGATTTTACTATTAAACTTAAGTGTTTCCACTTGACTGTGTCTGCAATTAAAGATTATTGATTTTAAATTCAATTGGTTACTTCAGTTTACTTCGCTACTTACAATTGAATCGAGATAAATACATTTCCTTGTTTAACACGAGAATTTAAAATGCGACGGTTTTAAAAAGGTATAAAACATCATGTTTGATTATTCTTGTTCAAGAAGAGGTACACTCAACAGGTATTGTCATTGGAACCACAGGGTGTCATGTGTTAGAGTTGGTGGTGGGCGGGTACCCCACATTTCGGGTCAGGTCGGGTATTTGGGGGTTAACCCGAGATTCAACCCCCCCCCCCCTAGTTACCCGATCTAAGTATTCGTATTTCGGGTAACATCAAAAGACATTTTAGGGGATGGTGGAGGTGTCGGTCCAGGATTTACATACTTATTTGGTGGAGGTGCCAGTCCAGACAAGTTTTATTTATAGCCTAGACAAAATACCATTCAATGAAAATCCAGACAATAAAAAATGTATCGTGAGAAAATATCATGATCCATTTTAATACACAGTATGATAACGGCTGTATTTGCAGTACCCGACTCGACAAGACTGTCAAAACCTACCCGCACAATTCGTCTAAATTAATAAACTTAAATGTTATCTCAGTTTCTTTGTACTTTCAGTTCTTAGAGTCAAAGTAGTTCGTAGTTTGCTCGAAGCAGCGCTAGTGTCGTGCGAGTGACATACACCCTGTGATTATAAGCCTCTATACTCTCGCTACGGCCCTCGACGTACAAATACTGTCCCCAAACAAAGAATTGACATTATTAAGAATGGAAATCAGATAGATAACTTCCTTAGCTCCCCTCTTCTCTTCTCCCGTTTATCCCGCTCTTATCCCGCCTATCTGGAGTAATCTTTGTGGGAGCGGGGTACCTGACTCCGCCACCTACAGGGATTAGAGGGGAAGCGGCGGAAGGAAGATAAAGCTCGGGACAATGTGCGCCGAGGACGTAGTTAGCACTCTCAGACGACGGGGAAGAAATAGATCTTAAACCTGTTAGATTGCTTTCAGGAAACAAGGCTGCACTTCACCGTTCTTACAGAGTTAAAAGTAGAGATATAGAACAAGAGGACACTAAGTATATTTTAATGTAAGGTAAATAAAATACGTTTACAATAACTAGGAAAACGCTTAAGTCCCGCCGCGTTGAAGGATGAGCTTTTTATAGTTTTTAGTTTGCGTGGCATATCTTTACTTTTGCAAGTGCTTTGTTTTGTTGCCTACGCATTGAAGTGATTGTTGTCAAGTTTCTATTGTTTCTTGTCAATTGGTATTATTTACATTAAAAAACTTATATTAAAAGCTTTATTTCTATGGATTCTGGCTAACTTTTTCAACTTTTTCTTTCAAAAGGTACTACATCACCATAACCTTATAATGTCCATGTATAATATGAACGTTGTAGCCCCACCCGTTTTGGTCAGAATTGGCCAAATGGCACGAAAATATCGCACAAAAAATCAAAAAACTTATATTAAAAGCTTTATATCCATAGATTCTGGCTAACTTTTTCAACTTTTTCTTTTAAAAAGCAATACATCACCATTACCTTAATGTCCATGTGAAATATGAACGTTGTAGCCCCACCCGTTTGGTCAGAATCGGCCCAAATGTCACGAAAATATCGCACTAAAAATCGAAAAAAATCGTAAAAGTACGATATTCATGAGAAATATTTCTTCGATTGTACCCACAAAACGTAGCAAGTCTAAGTTAAGAGATTTGGAAGGTCCTGTAAAATTTTAAAAAAAATCGCATATGCCGTTTGCCCGGTAGAGAGAGAAAAAACAAACAAAAATACAAACAAAAAAAACAACAAAAAAAAACACCCGAGCTAAATTTTTTGGGGGTCAGTGAAATTGAAGTCTTCGCTTCACTCGCTTCGCTCGCTACGCTCATCCAATAAAAGCAACTCTTTTAAAATACTTCACAAAAAATCTTATATTGTTACAAAATTGAGAGAGTATACATGTACTTGTAACACTAACTACATCTAGTTTAGCATTAGTTTAATCGTTTTACTTTGACGTAAAAAATACTGATAGGCATTTACTGGTGTTTTTTGTCATATTATTCCTATTTGTTTATTTGCCAGAAGGTGCAATAATTTCAAACATTTGAGGGCATGTTTGGCAAGAATATCAAATTTTAAAATGTAGTTAAATCTGTTGCGCTGAATAAATTATTAATCACGTGTTGTGAGCATTATTGTTAAAATTAAAATGATTTCATGATTTCATTCTTCGCGCTTGTGTAACGTAGATCTCTTGGAACACGCTTTGTGATACGATCGTGAATAATATCTGACAATCTGGCGTTGTAAGTTTTAAAATTACAATCAATACGCCTAGCTAATAACGAGTAAGTAATCACCGAACAAGTAAAGCCTGATCAAACGTTAGTGTCAGGCGGTTTCTGTGCTAAAACCAAGGGGTGGGGAGATTAGCATCTGCGAACAAACATACTAGAGTTGCGTATAGTGCATCCACAACAAGCTGAGGCACTAGCCAGGCAGCCAATCAGAACGCGCGTAGATAGGAACGTACAGTGCAGGACTAGTACGAACAATAAACAGCAATGTGAAATTACCTCTTACATGATCTATACATTTTTTTTCAGGTGGGAAGCCTGCCCAGGGTGCGATTGAATTCAAGCCCTTATTCAGGTGTGTTGCGGATTGGACAATAGTGAAGGGACGTCCGAGGGCTGTTTATGAGGACTCAATCCCTTGCATTCGCATTAACGATTGAAGAAAACCTCGGAAAAAACCTTCAGTCTGGATTGCCGGTTGACGGGATTTGAACCCGGGACGTCCAGAATCAGAGACACGCGCTTAACGCTCGAGTCAACATTGTTATATTTTAAATGTAATTGTGAAATTTTCTCATAAATCATTATTTAATGTGTTAGTAAACGAAAGAAATTAGTAAAAGCACGACGTTTGTAGCAGATAAATAGATTTATATTCAAAATACATTTCGATTATTCAATTTAATTTAAAAGGTTTTATAGTAATATATTATATTGTACAAGTTATTTCAATATCACAATTATATCAAAGATGTGCGTGTACATTTTATAAACGAGAACGTGTAACTGAAAATTATTTAAACGGTGCCCATTATTGTAGTGTTTCGAAAAGATATGTCCTGACCGGGAACCAAACCCGAGTCCTCCAGCTTAACGTTTCGAATCATATGATAACTTTTCACATAATCCATTTTTATTTATCTATATATTAAACAGAAGTAACTAAAGACTGCGTCACCAGTGCCCTAGCCGAAGGCCGAGCGCGTCTACAGAGAGTCACGTGACTGCTAGTTCAGAGAGATGCCGCTGCCAGATAGCGGCGCAGTTAGCAGCGTGCCGCGTGCCGGCCGACACAGAACGCCGCTTCTAAGAATGTCCCCCCACAGACGACATGTTGACCAACATCAAAGCGGGCATTTACATAGAACAGCTGTTTGTTTTAAGCCGCGCGTGGTGAAGGTTTAGTTAGTCACTTCTTACCTAAAAACGCAATACGCATCTCGATTAGCGTAAAGGTACTAGACTGCTTTCGGGCTTTCGGGTCGGCCGTTATACTAATACTGAATGTACAAATAAATCATGAATGTACCTTGTTGAGAATCTGTAACATTCGATCCCAATTAATTTTCTATTGTCTGGATAATTTAATGGCAATTGTATAGCGGTTATATCGGAAGTTTGAGATGGTGACGTCACTGGCGAGCTAATTCTAGCCAATCAGCGGCCCCTAATTTAAAATACTGATCGCTCATTGGCCCGCCAATGCCGCCAGCATCTGCATTCTTCCGATGGAGCAGCTACATAAAATACTACAAATTAAAGATTGTCTGGACCGGCACCTCCACCAAAACACAAGCAAATCTTGAGAAATGGTGGAAAGACGCTCCACCATTCTCAAAAACTATATTTTGTCGTTACCCGAAAATTGGATAAACGTTTTGACAACCACTTTGTCACTACAAAGTACAAACAGATCTGCTAAAAATGATCAAATTCTGTAAGTTATTCCTTCAACGGTGATATTGACTGCCAGAATACAGTTACTTATAATTGCGAAGTGAGCGGTGTTGCACGTTCTCTTCTTTCCCCAAGCAAACATTTGTTTTGTTTAGAGGACTCCCCTACATCTGGCACCGCCGCACACCCAACTGATTCTCGTATTCCACAGTAATACCGTAGAGAACGACACGTTTCTTCTTATTTTAAATGCTAGAGGAAAAAGTCAAATTTGCCACATGAGCTAGCCGAGTGAATTAGATTAGCATAATATGTGAATAATGGTACGGTTGGTAATCTGACGTTGATTGACGTGTACGGGTTGAGGGGGGGGGGGGCAACTAATTGTGTGATGGATCATCCGACTTGGGGACCGGATTCTAATCGATACTGCAGCGTTTTTCCTCGCCTCTCGTTCTATCTCCGGCTAAGAGGTGAGGGCGAACACTGTGTTCATACGCCCACGATGTGGTCGGGGCCTCTACTTGTGTCAGAGTCACATTCATTACCGGGGGAGTCTCTATTCACCTCACCATATCCGAGACACTTCACAACTGAGGTTTCAATGTCGCAACTAAACATTATAGCAACACACACAGACCCTGATTTAACTCTATCAAAGCAATATAATATAACTGTGACGCTGTTGTACACCCGACGTCAAAAGTAAATCAAGGGCTGGGTATTGTTGGATGAGCGTAGCGAGCGTAGCGAGCGAAGCGAAGATTCCATTTCACTACACTGAAGAAAAAAATCCGGAATGTTTTTTTTTTTTTTTTTTTTTTTTTTTTTTCTTTCTGTATTTTTGTGTGTTTGTTAACACGATTCCGGCTAAACCGATACTCCGATTGCGATGAAATTTTATGGAGACCTTCGAAATCTCTGAACTTAGAACTGCCACGTTTTTGAGCGCAATCGGGAAATTTTTTCTCATAAAAAACGCAATTTACGATTTTTTTCGATTTTTAAAAAAATTTCTTCGACTTATAACACCTACATGCTTTATCCGATTGTAATGATTTTTTTACAGAACCTTAATTTTATGAATTAAGATATTTGTGTGAAATTTGAGCGTAATCGAAAAATTATTTCTCATGAAAATCAAAATTTTACGGGTTTTTTCTTTTTAAAACAATTCTTTGACTTATAACACCTACATGCTTTATCTTATTGTAATGATTTTTTCACAGAACCTTAATTTCGTAAATTAATATATTCGTGTTAAATTTGAGCGCAATCGAATAATTATTTCTTATACAAATTGCAATTTTACGATTTTTTTTCTTTTTAAAAAAATTACAATAAATTAAAAAAATTAAGTTAATTTTTTATTTTATTTTATTTAATTATAAAAATTAAGTAATTTTTTATTTTATTTAATTTAATTTAAAAAAATCTTCGATTAAGTAATGATTTTTTCACAGAACAACAGAAAATCCGCGTAACACATGGCATCTCAATGCACCATATACGCTCATCCAACAACGCGGCGGGACTTAAGCGTTTTCCTAGTAGATACAATGATACCCCTTGATTTACTTCTAACCTCGTATGTACAACACAGCATGGGTATATTGGAGTAAGCAAACTAGGGAGCGAAGCTTACCGTTATTATAGAACGTTTACTCCAGCATTCAAATCTTCTTGATGCCTGAGGTGCCGTTCATATTTTACTATCCGCGTTGTTGGATGAGCGTATATGGTGCATTGAGATGCCATGTGTTACGCGGATTTTCTGTTGTTCTGTGAAAAAATCATTACTTAATCGAAGATTTTTTTAAATTAAATTAAATTAAATAAAAAATTAACTTAATTTTTATAATTAAATAAAATAAAATAAAAATTAACTTAATTTTTTTAATTAATCGTAATTTTTTAAAAAGAAAAAAATCGTAAAATTGCAATTTGTATAAGAAATAATTATTCGATTGCGCTCAAATTTAACACGAATATATTAATTCACGAAATTAAGGTTCTGTGAAAAAATCATTACAATAAGATAAAGCATGTAGGTGTTATAAGTCAAAGAATTGTTTTAGAAAAGAAAAAACCCGTAAAAATTTTGATTTTCATGAGAAATAATTTTTCGATTACGCTCAAATTTCACACAAATATCTGTATTCATAAAATTAAGGTTCTGTAAAAAATCATTACAATCGGATAAAGCATGTAGGTGTTATAAGTCGAAGAAATTTTTTAAAAATCGAAAAAAATCGTAAATTGCGTTTTTTATGAGAAAAAATTTCTCGATTGCGCTCAAAAACGTGGCAGTTCTAAGTTCAGAGATTTCGAAGGTCTCCATAAAATTTCATCGCAATCGGAGTATCGGTTTAGCCGGAATCGTGTTAACAAACACACAAAATACAGAAAGAAAAAAAAAAAAAAAAAAAAAAAACATTCCGGATTTTTTTCTCCAGTGTAGTGAAATGGAATCTTCGCTTCGCTCGCTACGCTCGCTACGCTCATCCAAAATAGTAATTTAAAAAAAAAGAAAGTCGTAAATTAAAATAAGTTTTGATAGAAATGCTCTCGAAATAGATGTTTCAAGCTAAAACTGCAACGATCTCGTTGTTTTGTTGTCTACGTTTAAACAAACTCGATCAGAAAACTCGGAGAAGAAACTTTGTGTTGATTTATTCAGTTCGAAGTGTTACCCTACGGTTATCACCTAACGCGAGAGAAGGAAAAGAAGAAGAAATGAAATATGGTGTATTTATAAACAGACATTCACTTAGAATAATATAATTGCCGCCCTCGAATCTCTAACAAGAATCGTTTCCAGTTCTTCAAACGGAAATGGAACAAACGTAAAGATGCTGCTCATTGTGGAACTTGAAAGAGTTTGGAAAGATGGGTTCGAAATGACGATAAATCTTGGGGCACTCCATTTCCACATTTCTCCATTTTATTCAGCTCTCTCGGTTTGACATCGTTCATCTCAAAGACTTTCTTCTTTCTCCCCCCCTCTCTTTCTCTCGCTGCCAGCTGCCATCGCAGGAACAAAGGGAGCAAACGAGCTTATAGCCCACGGATTTGGGTCAAAGAAATGTTGTGGCTTAAACTACTCTTGCTATATAGTTTATTGTTCATCTCGGACAGTCTTTATTCGGTCGTACAAACGAATGGGATCGAATTAAAACCGATATTACTGCGTCTGTCCTGTGTGTCTGTCCTGTGTGTGTGTGAGAGAGTTTGTGTGCGCAACTCTCCGGCGAACTCTCCGCTCGCTCGGACGAACAGAAGGTTGGCACAGTCAGCCGAGACCACACCGGGTTTCAAGGTACGAAGTCCAGACCGGTCCCATCACCAGATTGTAGATTTAACATCCATAGACGTTAAAACTCGAGTTCAGTTATAAAGTAAATGGTCCATGCTATATTGTCGTTGTGAATGGTTTCAGATAGTGTGACACTAACTTGTACAGTTGAAGTGTACACGATCATTCACAAGCTGCGTTTGAATCTACCATGTTACGATAACAGTTGCTCTGAATGTTATGTTTAGCTTGTGAAGTTTGGAAGAGACAATGATAAAACATGTAGACTGTGTCTTGCGTCAGAAACTACTCCTTAGGCAAAACACGTAAAGCATTAAAACTAGGATTGTACATGAAGCTTTTCTTTTATTGTTGATAAAGTTCTTGCCAACAACGTGATATGTTTGTATAAAGAAGTAACATATTCTTGTGTGTTTCATATTTACAAGTGAAGTAAGTAGTGTGTTTGTTGTTTTGTTAACCTCAGCTCAGTGGATGTCTGAGTAGCTGGCTGTTCGGTTTAGCTCTAGAGTGGTGGTGGTGGTGGCTGCAATGGGATCAGTCACCCGACATCAGGGCTGAGCCAGCAGAACAGTGTGAACCAAGCACTAGTACAGGGAGAGTGTCTAGCCAGGATCTGCTGCACAGCTGATCAAGAAGGTGAGCCCGATCAGGCAGAGGGGCCACGAGGACCAGGACGGCACCCAGGGGGGCGGGGGAGGGGAATCTCCCCCCCCCACACTTACACACAGAACATTGAACGTGAAACCCACACCCTGGAAGGAACGAACACACACGAGATCTGCATCACATTATCAGCGAGCCACCGACATCGTACAACAACGACTCTTTCACCCCCAGCGCATGGGTTTTCGCCCCAGACGAGCCCCCGTTAACTCTGCCCCAGAACCCACACAATTCAATTTCAGCTCCAGGGACAACGCCCCAGACATGCACCCACAACTCTGCCCGAGGACCCACACAATGTCAGTCCTGGGACTACGCCCCAGACATGCACCCACAACTCTGCCCCAGAACCCACACAACACCAACTCCTGGGACTCCACCGCAGACGTGCACCCTCAACTCTGCCCCAGAACCCACACAATGCCTGCATTTGGATATCTGCCCCAGACGTACCCCCGCCCTCAACTCTGCCCCAGAACCCACACCTTTTTTATTTCTTGGGACTACGCCCCAGACGTGCACTTCCAACTCTGCCCCAGAATCCACAAAATGTCAGCTCCTGAGTCTCCGCTCCCACTCTTCCATTTTTAAATTGATTGGATGAGCGACGGAGCGTAGCGAGCGTAGCGAGCGAAGCGAAGATTCCATTTCACTACACTGGAGAAAAAAATCCGGAATGTTTTTTTTTTCTTTCTTTCTTTTTTTTTGTATTTTTGTCTGTCTGTTAACACGATTCCGGCTAAACCGATACTCCGATTGCGATGAAATTTTATATATGCCTTCGAAATCTCTGAACTAAGAACTGCCACCTTTTTGAGCGCAATCGAAAAATTATTTCTCATGAAAATCGCAATTTTACGATTTTTTTTCGATTTTTTAAAAATTTCTTCGACTTATAACTCCTACATGCTTTATCCGATTGTAATGATTTTTTCACAGAACCTTAATTTTAGAATTAATATATTCGTGTAAAATTTGTGCGCAATCGAATAATTATTTCTTGTGAAAATTTCAATATTACGATTTTTTCCTTTTCTTAAATTACAATTAATTTAAAAAAATTAAGTTAATTTTTTATTTAATTTGATTTAATTTAGAAAAAAATTTCAACAAAGTTCTGATTTTTTCACAGAGCAACAGAAAATCCGCATAAACACATGGCAGCTCAATGCACCAATTACGCTCATCCCAACAACGCGGCGGACTTAAGCGTTTTCCTAGTATATTACATCAATTTGACTCGATTTCAACATTCAAATCTCGGATTGCGTCACATACATGTGACATCTCAGTGCCTCTCCGCAAGATCTCTGACCCACAGCTCTATCATTAGCAGGGCGGTCTTGAGCCGAGCTCTCGTCTTACACGAGTCGGCTGGAGCTACTTGTCCACGTGATAACGAAGCCACGAAAGTGTTGTCCTGTTACTTGTTGAAGTGCCCTCGTGTAGTGTCGGGTACTCGACGCGCTCTGTGGTGGGGGTGACGCCCGGGGCTAGAGCCCCCTACACGTGCGCGGTGTCTCAACGTCCTGATATCCTGATACATGCGGACGCGCTCTGTGGTGGGGGTGACGCCCGGGGCTAGAGCCCCCTACACGTGCGCGGTGTCTCAACGTCCTGATATCCTGATACATGCGGACGCGCTCTGTGGTGGGGGTGAGGCCCGGGGCTAGAGCCCCCACAGACACGTGCGCGGTGTCTCAACGTCCTGATATCCTGATACATGCGGACGCGCTCTGTGGTGGGGGTGACGCCCGGGGCTAGAGCCCCCTACACGTGCGCGGTGTCTCAACGTCCTGATATCCTGATACATGCGGACGCGCTCTGTGGTGGGGGTGACGCCCGGGGCTAGAGCCCCCACAGACACGTGCGCGGTGTCTCAACGTCCTGATATCCTGATACATGCGGAGGACTCAGAAGCAGCTTCCGATACAGAGATGTATGAGAGTAGAGAGTAAAAAAAAGTAAAACTGAGGGAAATACGCCTTTAAAATTGAACGAATACAACATATTATGTACAAGACACGGTAGCAGTAATAAATAAAATAATAATATTAATTCAAACCCTTTCCGGCCCAACGGCGCCATATGGACCCACAACATTTTTCAATTTTTATCTGGGTAAATAATAGTTTTTTTAATTTCACCATTTTTTTTTAAAATAATAAATAAATAATTTTTTTCCGCATTCCAATAGGACAAAAAGTAAATTTTTTAGAGTAGATTGAAAATACAAATCTGTAAAAAAGGCTAAAAAAAACGGGTTGTCCCGGAAATTTAATAAATCTCTAGTATTGCTATTATTTGAGATACAAAATTTCAAAATATGCAAAAAATCTAGTTTTAGGAATGTTTTTCAAATTTGAATTTTTACCTAAAATGAAACTTTTATTCAAATTCCAAAATTCCCAAAATTCGTTAAAATTCAGGATTAAAAATATGAAAAAAAATACTAAAATTCTTAGAAAAAAATGCAAAACGAATTGTTTGCTTAAAATTACCTAATTTTCACAAATTTAATTCGAGCCAGAAAGGGATTTTAATGCATTTGGTACTAAAAGTGGATAACTCGACCGTAAAAATAAGAATGGTATCAACTTTGATATGAAATCAAGCGATGATGACAATACCAGCATATTCCTATAAATTCAAAATATAAAAATGCACTCACATTAAAAAAAAAAAAACTAAAGGAAGAAAAATGATTGGGATGAACCCACGCGTTATCCCCCCCCCACACACACACCCCTGCAGCTGCTCAGCTTCCTACTATATGAAATACTGGTCATTGTTATCAACGTATAAAGATGATTGTGCCGCGTCCAATCTAAGCAAACAATCGAACCGAGGCATTTATAAACGTCGACTTTCCATTTCGACTGCGGCGTTTCATATAAACGTCTGTCTGGCCGGGGCTTCCAGACGCATTGATTGCTTCTCATCAACAACGCACAATAACCTCGGGGCAATATTGAAAACTGTCTGCGCTGTGTGCTGTCATGTCGGCTTTGTCGAGACTTTGCATGAGAACTCATCTCTGGTTTTATTGAAAGTTAAAAAATTATTGTTGGACATTTTGTGTTTTACGTACTATTTTTCAATTAAAGGTAAAAAGAACGTCTTGTTTTCAAATATCTTGCTTTATAAACCTATTTTATGCTAAGTCAGTCAACATTGAAATTAATTATTTTAATTGTTGTATGGTTTTGAATTTGTCAAGCACTCAAAATAACTAAACATTTGAAATATTTTCTAAGTACTTCACCACTAAGTGTAGAAAAACTTGAATAACTAGAACCTTGAGATATAATTATAATAATCAATGATTAGGAAAAGCTTTGTTAAAAAGTTTCGACCCACCGAAAATTAAAAGAGGTTCTCAAAGGGATAAACATTTCTGAATGTTGTCTGTTTACGAGAAAGTTAAACAAATGTGTAGTGAACCCAAAGACTGGAAGTCTAGACGGCTGCATATCATTGAAACTTATTGTGACAATATTTAAAACTGGTCAAATCGTGCCATTGGGTCTCTGATAGAGAGAGATAGAGAGTACATTATAAACAGCCGACCCGGCACCTCCACCAACCAGCAAATCACGCGTCTTCTAGCTCAGTAAGGAGACCAATATATTAATGCATTGTAAGTCTTTTTGGTGGCAGATTACATTTCAGGGTGATATATTATTGACATTACCAAAATAAATATGTATTACTGCATTTTGATAGTTAAAGTTAAATTTGTTAATCGACGGATAAAAAAAACAGAAACAAAAACAGACTTGGCCCCTATTTAAGCCACAAATTAGCCGGCTCACGGACGCCGCAGACCTAGTGTATTACAGAGAGGACGATGATGACGATGACGAGGCTTAATAATTCAGCTAAGTGAGACGAAATAGCTTTCATTGTAGAACGAGGAAACAATTACTCCACAACAGAGCTCTCTTTTGTGGCCGGTTGAGGGCCGCGGCCTGTTTAAGTGCGCAGGGGTTGAGCGTTGTATCAATTAGGCTGACTCATATTATTAGGGGTGTCCATCCTCCCCTAATAGTTTGTCACCGCATTCTTCCTGGGGTAGAACCAGCTGGACACGCCTCGCTAATCACATTACGCGTCAATGAAAGTCATAGTTTCGTCCCATGTCATGTTACCGATGTTGTAAATGCCGGGATAATGGGTAAGTCATGTCAACACCTATGTTCCCAACCACCCACTGATGTGTTGCAACAAATAATGGGCGCGGTTTTCAGTCATCACCCCTGCGTTTAGGGTGAACTGCTGGTAATACGTAATATTCATAATTCCAAGCGAGAGGGCGATGGAAATAGCATATTCACCGAAACTATTCGCTATTGATAGTTTTCAATATTGTACTGTACAACACATTAAAACATAATTTTAATAACTAATTTGAATAAAAATGCTTTTTTGGGTTAGAGCTATGAATTATTCTAATTTTAGGGGATGATTTAGGGGGTGTTGGGGGTGAGATATCGCTTGCCTCCCGGCGGATTTTTAATTCTGATATTTTTATCTACCCCCATGCAAAATTTCGTGCTGGTATCCGGATTTGCAATATTCAAGTGTTATTTCCCCTTTACAGCTCTCACTATGATGCAATAAAGCCATAGGGGACTTAAATGTCGTAGCAAAAAGCATATAAATAAAATGTCTGCACTGAAACTTAGTTCTAACAAGGAAATAATAAAAACAAAATGTAATAAAGCTAATTTCTACCAAAGACAGTGAAAATAGATCTTTAAATAATATTTACCTGCTGTATTAAAATTTATTATAAATATAATAAAATGTATGATGAATGAAGGATTGAAATCTTTCGCGGCCGATAATAATATGAGTCGGTCTTCGTCATGAGGCCAAGGCAGCCACGTGTATCATGCGTGCATGGCCACCCCCGCGACAGTTACAGGATTAGACACCCCTCGTATGATGGAATCTAGGACCCTATCTATATCTTGTCAACACAATCCGCTAGACGAATCAATTGTAGCCGAGCCCCTAATAGCGGGGTCACCCCTGCATTGGGTTTAAAATCCGCGGGCTTTCCTCCATCAGGCTGGCAGGTTGGACGGAGATTGACGGCTCAGGCTGAGCAAGGGGGAGGAATAATACGCACCAGCCACACAAGCACACACTTATGTCCTTGTTGCATGTAAAGTACGCTCTTTCCGTGGCGATGCCTTATAGTTCGCTCTGACGTCAACAATCCTAGGTGGCAGCACCAGTTGTAAGTGTACATCAACTCAAATTATTGGTGTTTAATTGCTTTTACTGTCATTTACAGACCTATCTAGGACCACAGAAATGCGTAGCCTTTATTTTTTAGATTTATTTGTTAGTGATGGTTTTTAATTAATACCTTCTTGCACGTCTTTGCTAAATAACGTATCATCTATTTGTATTGTATATTGGTTTCGATTCAGTGATGCGATCTGGCAATGTCAGAACTAGCTGCGAACTGCACTGCACTATACTACACTACACTGCACTACACTGCACGGCACGGCACTAACTGCACGGTACGTCACTAACTGCACTACTCTACACTGCACTACACTTCACGGTACTATACCGTCCGGATCGGGATAACTTATGCTTAATGGGTCAACATTGTAAGCGATTTGATTGGGAGAGTCCAAATGATCTTCGGGCTACAGCGTCGTTGCTTCACTACCCAAGTAACTATCATCTTTACACGTTGTTTAGTCAAAGATAAATAGCTATCTTGAAAGAAGTGTCGCCCTTAATGTCATCAATATTTGTTTAAAGCACAACCCTTTCAGATTATAATGATAATATTAATATCATCACATGTCTTGGTTAACGACCTAGCTCTGTCATGACGTAGAGTTGAGTCAGTCCCGTCACCTGTGCCTGACGTCGAGACCTGGGAGTCGACCCCGCCAGTCCACTCATTACACCGAACAATGCCGGAGAACAGAGTCAAGAGTAATGGATTCCACTCTTCAAGCTCACTCGGATATACCAATCAAACGAAAACATTCGCTGGCGTCATCAATGTAAATCAATCAGAAAATATTCGATGAGGATTCTGATTGCTCAAATACTTTCTTATCCATTAGACTTCTAGGAATATGGATGACATCTTATGGGAATATGAAAGTTGAAAACATAAGACAAAACAGTGTGTATTCTATGTACACACTCATCATTGTTCATTACCTAGTGTACGAGTACACAGATAAATTCTCTCTGTCATTGTTATCAAATGGATATTATGGATATTATTAGTGGTGTGCTGGTACCCGAAATTTCGAGTCAGGTTGGGTATTTGGGGGTCAACCCGAGATTAAAACGTCCCTCGATTACCCGATCGAAGTATCTGATATCGAGTAGCAACAAAATATAGTGAGGGGATGGTGGAGGTGCCGATCCAGGATTTACGTACTTTATTGGTGGAGGTGCCGGTCCAGGATTTACGTACTTTATTGGTGGAGGTGCCGGTCCAGGATTTACATACTTTATTGGTGGAGGTGCCGGTCCAGACAAGTTTTAATTTATAGCCAATACCAAATACCATTCAATGAAAATCCAGATGATAAAAATGAATTGAAATACATTTAATTTAATTTATTAAACACACAGTATTAAAACGGCTGTATTTTCTGTACCCGACCCGAATCCTAACCTGAATCCTTTAATTTTAATGCATGTCTTCACCTGCTATTTAACGGACAGTAAATAATCAGCCCCACTTGTAGCTTGAGTGGGCAGAATATCAATATTCATCTGTGTTTATTCATATTATTTATAATTTGAGCCTAGTTCGTGAGGTACGGCCCGAGTTTTGTCGACCACATCAGACTACGACGAAGACAAGATGGCGGAGTCTAATTTAAAAGTCTCTCGCTGGGCCGGGCTGAGGCCGATACGTCTTGTCTCGCGTTGTGTTGCTGTTACTGGGGGTGGAGAAGTCGACCAAACAATCTCACCCTAAACAAGGAGAAAAAGCAACACGCTAATTTCCAGGGGAATTCAAAACTTTCTGCGGCCTCATTGTAAATTGAAGAATTTCAGAACTCTGTCTACAAAGAAAAATATCTGTCATTAAAGAAGTATTCGAAATGCAAGAGTTGGTTGGTCAGAGAAATGTCTTAGGAAACTCAATTATGCCACCCTATTCTCTCCTCTCGCGAGCTACAAGGGGAAGAATCCTCATTAGAATCAAGACAATATCTCATAAACAAACAGAGTAGAATATTACAGGTGTGGTTCTCACTCGGAAATGAAAACTTTAACAACAATAATTTTGTTTCCCCGCTGACTATCATAACCAACAGTATAAAACAGCTGTTGTTACATTATAATTTCTTTATAACTAGGAAAAGCTTAAGTCCCGCCGCGTTGTTGGATGAGCGTAATTGGTGAATTGAGCTGCATATAATTCTTGCAGAATTTCTGTTGTTCTGTGAAAAAATCAGAACTTTGTTTGAAATTTTTTTTAAATTAAATCAAATTGAATAAAAAATTAACTTATCTTTTTTTAATTAATCGTAATTTAAAAAAAGAGAAAAACCTTAATATTGAAATTTTCATAAGAAATAATTATTCGATTGCGCACAAATTTTACACGAATATATTAATTCTTAAAATTAAGGTTCTGTGAAAAAATCATTATAATCGGATAAAGCATGTAGGTGTTATAAGCAGAATAAATTAAAAAAATCGTAAAATTGCGATTTTCATGAGAAATAATTTTTCGATTGCGCTCAAAAACGTGGCAGTTCTTAGTTCAGAGATTTCGAAGGCCTCCATAAAATTTCATCGCAATCGGAGTATCGGTTTAGCCGGAATCGTGTTAACAGACAGACAAAAATACAGAAAGAAAAGAAAGAAAGAAAGAAAGAAAGAAAAAAAAAAAACATTCCGGATTTTTTTCTCCAGTGTAGTGAAATGGAATCTTCGCTTCGCTCGCTACGCTCATCCAATAATTAAAAAAATAATATATATAACTGATTGCTAGTTAAAAGTGATACAAATAATTGTTGGCCTACTACTTAATGTGGGTGCTAGCTATGCACCTGTTTGAATATCACAAGAAATGGTTGACATCAGTTTGTATGTGTGTGTACGCGTATGCGAGTCTGTATAACCTCATATATATTTAAATATCAAATTTGAAAAAAATTATAGTACAAATCAGCAAATTTTGATGTGGTAGTATTGAATCCATCAGCCACTTAAAATTGAAGATACGACTTAAGTTTACCGCAAGAAGTGTGGTGGACCGTGAGGCTGGTGGATCTCGATACGGTCCGCCTGATCTCTCAGGCTGTAAAGACAACTGGCTGGAGACAGTATGATTGATTAATTAGATATAGGAGTCCTGCCGATCCGGCTGCACAATGCACATACAGAGTGGCAATCGAGCCTCATCCTCCCCTCGCCTCGAGACACAGCAGGACTAACTGGATTCCGATCCCCCCAAAGAAAAAGATGCAATAAATTTAATTTCATGGCTGACGTTGAGGTTATTGGAGCTTGCCTTAAATTAATATCAAGCTTTTCTTGAGGATGCGATGTAAGGGTCCGTAACGCCGGCGGGTGATTGCCCACAGGACTTAAAGGAGATGGGCCCGAGCACAGAGTCCACAGAGTCCACAGAGTCCACAGGACTGCAGGACTTTAAAGGAGATGGGCCCGAGCGTGGACTCAAAGCTGAGCGCACAGAGTCCACTTAGTCCACAGAACTGTGCGCGTCTAATGAAATGTTTTGTTTTGGCGCTTAAATATCTTCTTTGGTGGGAAGGCCGAGTTTAAAAAAATCCTGTCTTTGGATAAACCTAGCCACGCCCCTGACCAACAGGGTCACCAAACCACATCATCTTTATCACTCTTATTGAAGTGGAAAGTAAAAGAATCATGTCAATCTTCGGTAATGTTCGGTTTCAATCGTGTGACCAAATATAAATGTCCATGGTGTGACGTAACAGACGCTCGGACGGACATACAAATATTGAAGCTTTGCTCCCCAAGAAAAGTTAATAAAAGAAAACTAATATCAGGAAACAAATCCAAATCCAGTCAGATCTGAAACGAGCAGTAGTTGCAAAAATCACATCTTAAACTTAACACGTGGAATGGAATTAACATCTCGATTTCTGTAAGGTGAAGTGTTAATACTCAACAATACTCGTAACTTTGTATATGTAACCCTTTTATATAACATAATAAGCCATGTGATGAGTTTGAATTATGTGAATTTAGCAGTTAGTACATTTTACACATACGTTTCCTGCGAAACTTTCTGTCACATATTTGTTATCTCGAACATGTGAGAGTACGAACGACGTCACCTAATCAGAACGAGAGAGGATTCAAGAAATCCGTGACGTGGTTTTAAAACATGGCTGACACGGGACCACGTGACAGACGACGTGACTTCGGGTGTAGCAGAGAGTAGGCCCACCAGAGTAGAGACGCAGTAAACAAAACTAAATATTAAAAACTATAGTTGCAAGAAAAAAAATATTTTATTTTATTTTATCTATTATTCTCCTCACAGCCACATAAAAAAGTTTTCTTGACAAATGTAATGCATACCCAGGTGTTCACGACGCTGTCCCTTGTTTTCAAAATGATAAACTCAATTTTATTTTTAATAATAAACAATAAAGAAACATTCCTTAATTTAATCTATAATAGACATTCCACGAGCGCAAAGGCAATATATAACAAACAGGTTCTGAAATGAATAATTTATTGGTGTTTTCATTGTTACTTTTAAATATACATAAAAAAAAAAGCACCACTATTAATTTAAATATAGTACCTGTTTTATAGTTTCATTTTTCATTCTAAGCATGTCCTTCACTTTTGAACAGTTTAAATAAAATATTTTACCTTTAAATATTAGAATTTTATGAATGTATTAAGTACTGGTTTCCAAACACAATTATGTTGTGTTTTGGGAGGTTTAAGTTCAGAAGCTCCATCTTCAACAGATACCCTACGGTTGGCTATACAAGATAGTAGGCCTAGAGAGAGTACACATAATATATTGTCCAAGTTTGTAGCGGATTATTTGTGTCTGTTTGAGATAAACGTGGCTTGGGAATTATTAACCCAATATTCCTGTTTTTAGTTGGATTGATTTCATATTGCAGATTATATCGTCATCATCTCGCAAGCAGGAAACCTGAAAGCGATTTTATTGAAATACTTTATAAAAGAGTTGACGAGAAGTTGGCACAAAAGAAATCCTTCCTCAACGTCTCTGCTCGTAAAATGACCATCTAGTAAAGAATACATAAAAACCTTTTCGCGAGACGACATCGAGATTGTAGATTTGAGGAGAATTCCCGCAATATTTGGTTAGAGGGTCCGCGATATTATTGAATCGGCCACAGAGTGTGGACATTGTGGAGCGCTGAACCCAGCCATTGTCAGCACTGACGTCTGCCACGGGGACAGTTCATACCACGGCTAGGAATATAACTTTTAAATTGATTTCATGGGAAATGTTAGGAGAGGTTTGGTCGGCCAGGCATTTGAAATACATGTTATTTCTTAACCAACAAAACTCGAACTTACTTTTCAAGGAAGCAAATATTCCTCAAATATGATTTTATCTCCATCAAAATCATAAAATAATTTGGGTAAAGCCTAGCTTAACACTTTAAGTTAGAATAAATACATTCCAAAAAATTAAGTTGTTTATTGATCTCACCAGCAATACTCACACGAATTTGTGCACATAACGTTTCATTAATTTTATCAAGTACTTTGGAGCATCGTAATGACAATGAATCTAGTAGATTACGGTCACGCCAGCGACCTGCTAGAACTTAAGACTTACTTGTAGTAAGCTCCTTAGAGAACCACCAACAAGAAATGGAAACGCCAATCCCATCAAACTAGGTCAAACAGTCTAAACTCGCTTGTCAGAATGATATAATAACGTGCGGTAATATTTTACCACCAGCTCAGCCGTCACTTCAGTTGCCCCTACCACATAAACCACCGGAGCTGGCTTCATATTATTATTATTATATAAAAACTTTCTTCATTTTGTGTCGGACGCAAGAAGATTCACCAACACTTAACAATATTACGTGGGTGTTATGACCGAGCTAAAGATATTGACCTTCAAACTGCAAACAGGGACAAACCCATTACGTAATAATTAGATGAGTTGGTGGTGAAGATGTTTTTGGATAGCCCTTGAGCTGATGCCATTAAGTTAATTATCACGAATATGTGAATAATTAATATGTGAGTAAATAACCCACACTGAAAACCAACTATGAATATTAATAAGGTCAGTATATTTTTTATTGTGGTTCATATCAATATTTGGACTGTGCGGGTGCAGGTTTTGAAAGTCGAGTGGGGTGGGGTGGGGGAAAAGACGGCCCATTAAATACTGCATATAAAAATAGATATTGAATTTAACTTGCGAAGAATCTCACATTATTATTTTCCCCATTTAATTTTCTACTGTCTGTATTTTTATTGAATGTCACTACGAACGAAAAAATATTCTGGACCGGCACCTCCACCATCCGAAAAATAATTTTTCACCCGAAATTCGAGTATGCTTTTTGACTATTTCGGTCCCCCAATAGTCGACCCCAACCGAAATTTTTAGTGAAGAACGTTTAAACTTTGAGATAAAGTGTTTTAACGAACCATTTCTGGGTTAAGAATTTGAAATCACTACCGGTATATTACAAGTTGTAAATATAGGATTATTATTTAAAAATGTCGTTCTTTTTTATATATATTTTTAGAACCACAACTTCACAATTCACGTTGGAAAAATGCGTAGTTTTAAAATTTCAATATTATCAACCGAACTATGTTGCTATCTGGCACTGCTAGAAATGTAAGCATTTTGTTTTTCTTATCAGATACGTTATAGCCCAGAGCAATTAGCTATCTGTGGTGTTATCTTGAACAGCATCTTTAAGTTTGTTTTTGCAACGGCTAGTATGTGAGAATGTACCCCATTATCAACCCCGATGCCCCCACCCCACCCTGGGGTAATAAAGTGCGTAACTTCGCTCACCTCCGGCTCATGTACATTCACGACCAAAACAAACTACACGCACGCACCAGACGCCATTTTAATTAAGCGAATAATTTATAGTTCTCTTCATCTTGAGATGTTTCCCAAACCAAACATCATGTTGGATAGAACACTGCTGATTGTAGACATGAGTGATTTTTCTCATAGAAATCACCATTTGGCAAAATAATCATTACTTAACAATAATGAAAAGAGTAATATCTATGCCAAATTGTTGAATAATGCAGCTGTGTTTTATTGATAGGTTTTACGGAATTTAAGCAATTAAAACGTATTTAACTTATTCATTTGATTATTACTGTTGTTTGAGGTCAAATATTGCCCCAGAACATTGTTCCAATCATGGAGGGCTCAACGATTGGCTCGCTATTTTAGAATGAGCTTATCGTCATTACTATTGAACGATATTGTTGGTGTTTTAGAACATATTAGGGATACCAAATTTATTAAAACTAGACGTCTCTTGGAAAGTGAACAGAATATTTTCTAAGGTTGCAACAACCAGCGCTAGATATCTTGTTCTTGGGGTTTTCACCAAGACTACCCCCCCCCCCCCCTGGATGCAGAGTCAATAAGCCAAGCCAGGCTCACAGAACACGGGCAAGTTTTTCCTAATTTGAAAATGATAAGTAGGACCGGAAACTCGAAGTAGGGGTTCTTTAAATTAATATTTAATGAAGGTATGAGTGTAAATCAGGGCATTAAAACATTCCACGGAGAGTGTGCGGCAAGCTATACTGCGTCGCAGGTCGACTTGGCGCAAGTCATATGATCGTTGGTAATTAGCACACGATAATGCACAAGCGGTACATAAAAGTTGCATTACAGTTTTGACAGACTCCGAGTTTGGTTGTTTCTGTATTGTTTGTTTGTCTGGCACAGCAAAGAACCGTTGCCGAAGTAAATTAGCGTGGCATGAAGAGTAGCAAAGTCGTTTTACTGTCACGACGTCTTTAACCATTAAACTCGGCTCAAACTCTTGTAAGATATGCAGACAGACGACACTTCTTTCTTGGCTAATGCAGCTTTGAGGAGGTTGAGATATTGTAGGAACTTACGAGTGTGGATCGTACGCGACTTCTGCAGACCGATGACGCGATGATGCTGATGCTGGGCTTCTTCAGGTTGTATCAAGCAAACTCAGTGGGTTCAGTTAATTAAATAATAATAAAAAAAAAAAAAAATGTATTTAGAGTCTATCCATTCAGTTATATAACTGATTTTCAGTGGAGGACTTTAAATCAAAGCGACCAAGTCAACCCTGTAGGCCCCGACGCAATCGACAAGTCAGCGATAACCAACCAAAGATCGATATTTATTATTTTTAATAGGAAATATAGCAGTCAGTGGTATGGACAGTGCGAACACCCGCGGATCAACGCCAGAATCAACAAGGCCTGTATTATTCATACATCTTTTGAACTTAATACAAACAGCACATCCGTACTAGTTATGGTCGCACTAAGATATTCTAGGCTGACTCATGTGTCCATCTGCTGATATTGCACAGTTAAAATTGAACAAGCTTTAGTTCCAAATGACCATTGGCTAGACTGAAATGAAATTGGACTTGCGGCCGTTATCGAAAACCTTTTATGAAACCTCGTTTTTTATCTATATACGATACATAAATAATTTAGCAACACATTTAAAAGGCTACAAGAAACCAAACAGCCACCACCGTCTAGCACCGTAACTGTGTCAAGGAATATATTAAATCAACGACAAAAATAAAGTAAAGTAAAATGGTACGTGCTAGGACTTAACCATAAAACTTGAAACTATATTTAAACCTGATAAAAAATTTACTTTGTAAGAAGTTGCAAGTGAATGAATGTCGTTTATCGCTCGCTGGCAGTTTTCCTCGTGAATCGCTAACTCGCCACCTGCCATAGAGCTATGGGTTCCTCAGAGTGCGGAGTTAACGCTCCAGAAGTCGCGGGTGATTGATTCGATCAATCTCGGTAGGTGGCGCGTCCATCGCTCGCGGTCACCTCGCTGCCACCGATCTGTCTGGGGGGGTCGCGTCACAAGGAAGTAGCACAAGAACAAGAACTAGTTGAGTCGCGTCTAGCCGGGGACAAAGAAGTAGCAGTAGGGGGTTCGTTTTCAGGGACACAATTTCTCGTGGGTTTCGGAGCAGAAAAGTCTACGAAGGGCTTATCAAGTTTGATGTTAATTTCGGAATTATCAGGTTCATGGTCTGACCGTCAGTGTTCGCTACTGTTTATGCGTGCGCGTGTGCCTGTCAATGAGTCTAATTTGTAATTGAGAAGAGACAGAACTTAATAAAAATTTAAACTTGAAAACCTTTATAACATTTCCCAAATAATGATATTATAATACCGAGGAATTAGAGTACATGTCTATGTGAAAGAAATAAGAAGTAGTTGAAACTATTAAATAAAATGTGTGAAAGATGTAAGGTGTACAACGTTCTAAGCACAAGTTGCTCGCCTAGTGCTGACACGTGCCCACGTGTGCCTAGTGCCGACAGCCACGAGCCCACGTGTGCTTAGTGCTGACACCACGTGAGCCTAGGCTTTCACGTGTCCACGTGTGCTTAGTGCTGACAACCACGTGCTCACGTGTTAACACATCACTAAGTGTGATGACAGAAGTTTGTGCGTGGCAAGTTGTGAGTTAGTTTGATAGCGCTGCACTTTACGACACCGGCGTCTGATTCCCTGTTCCCATCCCGGGACCGGGAGCGACTGGGAGCGACTAGGAGCGGCGCGGGTCTTTATCTTCCTGCCCGCGTGCGAGATTCCAGAGAACTGCGACGAACAGATTATTGTGTGGCTTTCTCAGAGAGAGACTTTTACATTGCATGTCTTGCACAGCTTTGTTGTGGCAAAGTCCCCGTGCTAATCACAACGCTCCACGTCTTCTTCAAGCAATTGCAATGGCTCTCAATACAATTTCAGCGTTATTGTGTTTTTATTTAGGTAATTCACATCTGATTTACCTCGTTTATAAAAGCCAAAGAAACAACTTCTTGGCTGATTTCGTCTTAACTAATTTTCCCGTGGAACCCTTTCCTCTATAATGAAGTACTACACAATGACCTCAATGTTAGACTAGATAGACTAGAACTTTGCGGGTAGAGGGTTGACGGTCGGGTCGGGTCGGGTACTGCAAATACAGCCGGTATAATAATGTTTGTTAAAATGGATTCTTAAATTTAGTCCCTGCCCATTTTTACTGTCTGGATTTTCATTGAATGGTATTTTGATCTTGGCTATAAAAAAAATTGTCTGGACCGGCACCTCAACCAATAAAGTATATAAATCTTAGACCGGTGTCTAACATGCCCCAAAAATATATTTTGATGTACTTCGAAAATCGGGTATTTCGATCGGGAAATCGGAAGGGGTTGAATCTCGGGTTGACCCCGAAATATCCGACCTGACCGGAAACTTCGGGAACACTCACTTAATACGTAAGATAAGAATAAAAACATTTTTTTCCTAAACACTTTTGGTTTTATCACATCCAGACAGATCGACTATGAAACTACTCTGCGTGCAAATCAGTGCAGTATAGCGCTGCTACTATTATACAGGATAGGCTAAAGAGGAAATTGTGCCCTACAATGGCCTTCTCGCCGAGTGGCGAGAAAAATACATTAAAACAAATAAATAAATAATACAAGATTCTGATAAGGCTGGTCAGCTCCGTACACTGTCAACCATGACTTGAGTGTTTGTCGGCCAAAAGGTAATTAAGTCGTTGGTTGACTCATTGATGTTTGTTGGTGAACTCTTAATGCACTTAGGCTATTCTACTCACGGAGGGGTGATAGATGAAGATGAAGGACCATTACGAAAAACACTTATGCGCTACACGGGACTCGAACCCACGTCCTCGTAGAGCCATACGCTTTAGAACAGCGCTCTAATCGCCACCGCAGTGATCCAATCTGTCTTATCCTCTATGAATCAGGCTAGACACTTGGGGAGGTGGTCTGTACGCTGAGATACAACTCGTAGAACGCGGACTTCAAGCAACACGTACGCAACAAATACTCTTATTCTCTTCCAGATGGTAACATTGTGTTTCGAGCGCAAGGCAGTCGATCTAGTCACCTCTGGGAAGCTCGATACCTGGTCCCGTCAAGTCACCTGCAATGCGTAGCAATTACAACCACTTCCACCCGCCAGAGAGCCGGGCCACGAGGTATAAACACCGTCCGGTTGATTCTAGGGCCGCCATTATTCCTGGTTTATGAGCAGATCTGTGACTCCGGGAAGCCGGATTTATCTCCTGTAAATCCCATCATCGGAGAAGCCTGGCTTACTCCCGTTCGCGCCGAGCACAGGAAACACGCCATAATAAGGCAGATTTATTAATATTGGATTTTTATTTTTATTTTAGTTATGTATTCTATAAATTGACAGGTAGCACACACGGAAAATAATTTACAGGTGATGAAAGCTGTCAAAACACGTAGACATGCAAAAAGGCAAGAGTTTCAATTTATGGGGCGATAGATCATCTTGTTCCTGCCCGATGCATGTAATATATTTACAACTTATAAACTGTACTAAACTTCACATAATTATGTTTACAAAAAACAACTCTATATTCGTGATAAATTAAAGTAAATGACACAGCGCTCTATTGGCTACATTATTGAGAGTACCCGATTGCTCCAGAATAATCAACGATCAATGATTTTTTTTTAAATTTAAAAATAAATAAATAGAAAATACTGTTGCTTTTTATTAGCTATTTTTCAACATTCTTATGATAACGAAATGTCTTGTAGAAATTGTTATTATTTCTAGCTGCATTTGGCATAAACGTAGGTAAGTATGATGCATTACGAAGTTCTTTCACTAGAAAAGATTGTAGAATAATAATCTAGAACTTCTCTGACTCAAAACGATAGACGGCGCACGTAAAGCATCGCCCTTTATTCTGAGCCTAGATCAATGTCCCATCAATCTAGGACTTACCGTAGGATATTGGCTGAATTGTTTTCTATATCCTGACATGCCTTATGTCAAGAGTTGGGCTAAGCTGCTCCCTGACCGCCTGTCTAGACTAAGCTGGAGAAGCGTCAGACAGACAGACAGACAGAGACAGACAGACAGACAGACAGACAGACAGACAGACAGACAGACAGACAGGCAGAAGGCAAGCAGGCAGGCAGGCAGGAGGCAGGCAGGCAGGCAGGCAGGCAGGCAGGCAGGCAGGCAGGACAGGCAGGCAGCAGAGCAGGACAGGCAGAGCAGGACAGAAGGCAGCAGACAGATAGACAGACAGACAGACAGACAGACAGACAGACAGACAGACAGACAGACAGACAGACAGAGATCGGGAGAAACTGGAGCTTGATGCGAGCGACTAATTGACAGACAGGGAATCCGCTGATAGGAAAACACTAAATCACTGAAGTTGGCTGAATCTCGAGAAGAGGCTTTATTCCGTCTCGGTTCCGCAACTAATGGGGCGAGGGACTAGTTATTGACTTCAAACATTGCCTTAGCTACAAGACTTCTGCTTGTGCCGTGATCTGGACTTAGTGGACGGCCTGTTGTATTTCCTCAGAGATGGCTGACGAAGCAGGCTGCTTGGCATCAGACAAGAAACATCAGAAGGACCAACAAAACGCGAACTTTGGGAAGTGTATTTCAGCTTTTACAAGTTTTTTGTTAGCTAAAGGATATTTTCCATAATAATGTCAACATCTAAATCATAGTTGGTATCGATTCTCTAGACGCTGATGGTCTCCATCTGATGAAGCAGAACCGTTTATTTATAAAATATATGTTTTCCCCGAGGAAACTAAATGTCGAATAGTTTTTCCCAGCTCATCGGTCATGATTGCGTCTATGATGAATGTGCTGAGTGGTTCACTACTGACCGCTCCTTCCGCGGTCCTATACTTGTCAGGATGATGGATCCTGAATCACGCTCCGAGGACCGCAGCTCGTTAGTCAGGCGGAGGTCGGGGGGGGGGGGGGGCAATCAGGAACAAGACCAGCCTAGGTTAGATGTCGCTTCCCGGGGCTGTCTTGATTACGACGCTGCATAGCCTATATCACTTTCATCTTCATTCAACGGCATGAGCAGGGTAGCAACGTTTCGGACAAATTACGCATTGCAGTTTTGTTAACAGATATTATCTAAGTGAAAATAAATAAATAAAAATAAAAATAAATAAAATTACAAAATAAAAAAATATAAGTAAAAAATAAATAGATATTAAGTTCGTTTAGAGTCCATTCATCAATCACATGGATTTTCAGTAGGGTTAGCGACCGGCATATTGAAGTAAGAAACACCGATCAATGAAGGTGGACACGATTTCACATGCGGACAGCGCCAGAATCAACAAGGCTAACAAGGATTGAAAAAACAATAACCTTTCTTAAAGTACGTCAAATTTCTTTCAAGCATTAATCAAGAGGAACGTAGCGCAAACTTGCTGAACGCGTCTGATTATTCCGCATCGTCGCACGTTGTTTGTGAAAGTCAGGAGGGCAGGACCAGAATCAAATCAATTTGACATCAATGATTCAGTTTGTTTTTAGGAGGGTGAATACAGAATTAGAGGCTCTTTTCCAAAACCATTTGGCAGCCGTGGTTCGTCATTGAAGGGACAACGTTTTAATATAAGAAGTTACGAGGGGCTGGGAGGCTTTGAGCATAACCTCAAGACTGTAAGAATGTTGATTGGAATATAAATGATTGAATGATTGGAAAGTGATCAGTTAAGAATCACCAGTCATATGTAAGCAATGCATGAATATGCTAATCAAATGGGGTGGTTTTTGCCGGCAGTTATTCGTTGAAGAAAGGGAAGATTATATTGTATGTCGTTTGTATTAGTGTTGTTATTCCAGCAAGGATGTATCTGTCATACGTATCTATGTTGGAAGAGATGTTTAGTAGAACGATGCTAAAATACTCCGTGTTCAGTCTTCTAGCTGGGAGAGACATGGGCCTGTCACTTGAAAATGCTCGCGGACTAGTAAGCGAAACGTCTTTTAGTAATTAAATATTTTTCAAATAAATAAAGTCTATTGAAATAATGCTTAGCTTTGAAATAGTACTAATTTTAATTACACAACGTACCTACAAGCAATTAAATTTGTTTTAAATTTAAAAAGTTCAGTCGTACGTTTCATGACGTAAGCATGTCTAGTTTCTCGCACTATTCCTAGACAAGATTCGTCTCTCTCTCTCTCTCTCACCCTGGTGGTACCGAGTGCTCACTTATCACACACACGACGTACATTCTTGAACCGCTAGCAAATCATTTGATTTCCTCCAAGCCACTTGGTAGCCTCATTTTACGCCAATTTCCCCTACCTCGGTTCGACTTCCCCTCCGTTCCTTTCTTGTAACTTTCTTGCTGGCTCCCTTTCTTTCTTTCTTTCTTTCCCTACATCTTTAAATTGCTTGTTTCGTTTCATTGGACATTTGTCTCAGCCCCAAAACTGTTCGCTTTATTCGTCTTATTTCTGTGCATTTCACTTCTGTCTGAGTACGGGTCTGGGTTTCTCCTCGCCTCTCTCCATCCTCCAGCCAGCCAGGGAACATGACGTCCTCGCTTATTACGCCCGACCACCACAAACAAATATCTCATCCGGCAAACAAAAGAGCTTCGACCGTTGGTCACCGACATTAACGTCTGTGTTTCTTGGAATTATTATTTTCATTAAGGAGATGCTAAAAAGAGCGCAGCCCCCGGCAATATCACGCTGGATTTACGAGCACGCCGACCATTCAAGTGGGATTGAGGCTGGGCGCTCAATACAAACCAGAGTGAAATGCAAAAGACGGAACTTGAATAGCTGCAAACATTTGGTTTTATTTGTACTTAGCGAGTCTCGTTCGTTCGTTTTATTCTGCTATTAATAATAATCCGCTCTGCTGAAGTAAGTAAGATATTGGTTTGGTAATTGAGTGCGCCTCGTCCAGTGTTGTGCACGTAATGTTCACCAAGTACGCTTGTATGCATGCATAAGCCTGCTTATTACTAGAGAAGAATAGGATTCTCGAATAACTAAATCAAATGTTTGTGTGTGTTTGTTTGTTGTGTCTAGTCTCCTACAGACGAAGTAAGTTTACTCGAGATAAGTGAAACAGTTAGTACTTTCGTCTTGAGACAATAGTTTTCCGAATAAGGCGAAACGGAAAAACATCGAGATAACATGATTGTAGAATGAGCTTCTCGTAGTCAAATAAAATTTTGATTTCAAGTCTACTAACTAGCGCTGTGTGGGTAGTGGTTTTGACATTTGATAGTCGCTAGTAGCTCGGGTTTGGCCACTAAACCGCTTTGGGTTTTCGGGTCGGCACATTCATAATACTGCATGGTAAAAAGGATTGAAGAGTCTCACATTACAATTTTCTCCCAATTCATCTAGTATTGTAAGAATTCTCATTGAATAGCATTTTGTATAATAGGCTATACGTTCAAAATTGTGTGGACCGGCACCTCCACCAAAAATGTTTGTAAATCCCGGACCGGACATTTCACTCCCCCCCACAAAAAAAAATTATTGGTTTAGTTACCCGAAATTTTGGTTACCCGCACACCACTTATACAAATTATTACATATTATGGTAATGCAAATACTAAAACACATGGAATAAATATGTTCACATTATCCGTGCCTTCATTTTGTGTAGAGCCCAGTCTTGTGGGCCTTCAGCTAAACAAGCTTATCATAAGCACTGCAGTAAATCATGTCTAGGTTTCTTAAGGGAGCGCTTAATGTGTGTTTCAAGTACGTCCCACCACGAATAGTACCCCGAAGACGACTTTAGAGTAGACGCTATACGCTCAACGTTCGCTCGACCTGCCACGTTTCGTCAGAAACTATAACAATATGTCTCTATTAAACAATATTGAGTCTTTCATTCCATTCGCAGATAAAAACCAGATTCTTGTTTACAAGGGAGAAAATAAAGATGTTGATATGTTTTGTTTTGTTCTTTGCATTAGACTCGAGAGTTTTGAATTGGTTTGTATATATTGAGATTTAGATCAGACGGAATCCAGATTCCACCGCTTTGCTTTGCTTGGTTGGTTGGTAGTGTTCAATATTACCATATAGAAGAGAATCTCCCGCCAGCAACAGTCGTGTCAGACTCTGAGGTCTGGTTTAGTGAGAACAACAATTACATCTGGTTCGTCGTGTGTACAGATACTAATATACCGACATGTGTGGATGATGTTGTATTCCTTGCCGTGTGGTGAGCTGTGCGAGCATACAACACTCTGTGTCGAACTCTGCTAAGATATTATTAAACCATGAAATAGAAACAAGATGATTTGAATAATGTTGTGTTGTGTGAAGACATCAAGTCTATGAGCAGAGTCACAAACATTGAAAGTCATATATTCAAAATGTATTCTATCATTGACAATGTTAAGTGAACGAATATGCTCAATGAATGAACACACTTTTACACGGCCTTACACCAACAATAAGTTTTTGGTTGTGGTCTTTTATTTTTATTTATTTTATTTATTTATTTAACGTTTATCCTATTCAGTTATAAAACTGATAAGAACCGATAAATCTAATTACATAGATGTAGACACAACAATGAACTACAGTTCAGTAAATATTTGAAATAGTAACATTACAACAAAAATGCATTAAAACACAACAATTTTGATAACAAATAAAAAGGACATTAAATGCAACTAATTAATGAATCAAATATAAAAAGGGTGTAGGAAAAAAAAGAAGAAGAAATAAAAAAGAAAAGAAAAGAATTATATTAATTATATTCTGAAATACAATTAGTTTTAGCTAACAAGCGAAGGCTGGGAAGTGTCCCCTGGTTTTGGTGGAGGTGCCGGGTTGATTTACACGTGTTGGTCAATATTCTCTGGCTATCTAGCTTCGAGGGAGTTGATTATACGATAAAATATAAAGTCTCTACAGACAGAAGTCCAAGACTACAGACAGAAGTCGCTCAGCAGTAGCACGTGCACGGCACTCTCATCCTAGGGAATGTGGGTTCGATTCCCGTCAGACGTTTAGCCTGACTGAAAGATGAACAGTTGTCTTCAGTCGTAAGGGGATATGTCTGTATCGATTCACTTGTCTCGCTAGAACAATGACGAGCTCAAGGTGTATAAAAATAAAAATAAACTTTGTCTGGACCGGCACCTCCACCAATAAAGTTTGTAATCCAGAACCGGCACCTCCACCAATAAAGTTTGTAATCCTGGACCGGCACCTCCACCATCCTCAAAAATATTTTTTGTTGTTTCCCGAAAATCGGGTACTTTGATCGGGTAATCGGGGGGAGGGGGGATGTATCTCTGGTTGACCCCCAAATACAAAAATGAGCAAAAATTTCAGCTCCTCGCGCACCACTAAAGAGTATAGTCAGTACATGGCAGTGTATACCCTAACTAAACCGGTAATATAAACCAAATAAATCTAGACCAAGAGTATGAATAGACTGACAAAATCAACACAACATTGCTTAAAACTATTCCTCAGACGTTTAAAAGATAAGAGTGTTTGGAATACAGAAATAACTAAGAGATTGTTAATGATAACAACGAGATCTCTCAGTCATAAACACTGCCAGATAAACAGAGCACGCGTCGCGAGGATCGGGGCCGTTAACTATGCAAATCACCCGAGTGGTATCAGAAGTAATTACCAGTTGTTCCGAAACAACGTAAACCTCTTAAAAAAAGCCGCCCGCCCGGAGATTTAACCCTCATTGCGAATGCAGTGCACTTTGCTAGATCTACACCGAGCCAATCATTGTACCGGGCTTTTGGGAGCAACTAAGTTAGTTTTCATCAACTTTTGACAAGTTGCCAGCACTCGATTAAGCGCGGTGCTATCTGACCCGGCGGTTACGATGTTACACTTGGCACAGTGATTGTTTTCAGAGATTCAAACCGCCGTGCTGGTTAAACCGTGCCTCCGCTTCGCCAAAGGGGTTTTCCTGTTGCATGGTATTATAATCAGATATATTTGCAAATAATATAATATAAACGATTTACTTGTAAAATTATCTTAAAAGGTGAACATGTAGCTAAACGAGACTAGCTCGCATTTTTTTATTTTTTATTCAATGTCTAATTAAAATAACTCAGATATATAATAACATACACGAAACAAATATTTTGCTAGTTTATTTATTTATTTATTTATTTATGAATTGGCCACATACAGCATTGAAATAAATCTGTGTTATAATATTATTATATTTTTGACACCTTCAAAGCAAGCGTATCCTATCCTTGTATAATGTCCACTTCTTTGCCTGGCTGCAAGCTGAGCATAATGCCGAGAACGATCAGGGGACTAGGTACCAAGAGGAGCATTAAGAAAAGTTTCAAGGAACTTGTGCATTATTTGGTGGGCTGGAATTGTTCCCGAGGTGTCGCGGTCGCCTTAAGATCGAGTTGTCGGCTGAATATTGCATCTGGCGGGGCAAACCAGAACTAAGCGGCTATACCAGCGACGAGTCTAGTGTCTAGTGTCTCCACTGAGAGAGGACTAGTGTTCAGGATTGACGCTACTAAAAGTCGAGCTTTATATTAGCATCTATGAGTAAGAACGTAGAAACTATGTACACGTAGAACGTATAGAATGTTCCAAAATAAGTTACTTAACAAGTGAATATTCAACAAAATGGTTTGATGACGTAGATTTAAAATGTGTTTACGTATACACCTGTACAATCCAACTTCTATCAAAGTGATAATACATTATTGTATTTTGGAAAGTTTTCCCGGAAACACGTACTAAGCGGTAGTAGTGAATGTCATGTGTCACGGACTTCAAAGGGTTGCCAGTAAAATTCTAGAAACTTTCATATTTCATTTAGTTGATGAAATAGTATAAACTCTCCCTTTTAAATTTTAATTAATGAGAGCAGGACCACATTACAATTTCTGTCATGTAAAATAGCATTTCAAATTCGTGATTTTCACTTGCGATGTTTTGATACAGACTCGACAAAGATAATATTGAGCCGGGAATTGGTTCACACAAAGATAATTATTACTTACAATGCAATATAAAAGTGAGTAATTAGAGCACACAGTAACATTATTATATCTCTATGCGTACATTCAAATACAATTTTACAAACTAACTTTCTAAAGTGAAAATACCCCAAAAAATTCGATAGAACACACTTTCAGATTTTTCATTTCCAGGAAATTACATTTACAATCCGAATTTTGCAGTAACGGAGGTTTGAGTTTTTGCAACTCTGCACTTTCGGAGACTTTCACTTAAATGTTTTTATACCTTCGAGAACTTTAACCTTATTTCGGGGGTTTGGACTTTCACTTTCGGTATTTTGTTCTTACGCCTCTGTAAGGTGATATGATTCATATCGACGTTACTTCGTCATCCACATCCGATCTCTTAGTCCAAACTCCCGTGGCTTCCCGTACAGTTGAACTCTCGACAGGGTGGCGTTATAATAATCCAGTCTCTCAAAACCACAAATAAAATATACCAAGATAACGCGATTCTGTATGTTGATGTTTTATTGTGTCTGCGAAACTGTTGCTTCTCTTAATATTATAAAGCGAAGTTTGTTTTGTTTCTTATTTCGGGGATAAAGTTGGTATTGCAGACGATAATAAAAGACTAAATATTTTAGATCTGGAAGTAAGTTCGTAATCCGACAATGGAAAGTTTACGCGGCGGTTCACACATGATCAACTTCGGAGGCAGCGGAGGCGACGGCGTCCTTTGTTCAGCGCCAGAAACTCCAGCTGCCGCGGTCGGAGAGAAAGCAAAGTTTCCACGAACAAAATGAAACAATTGGTTTATATATTTGTTAGGATTTATAAGAGGAACAGCTTTTCAATGCTCTGATCAAACTTGCGTTAAGACTTTGTTTTTGACATTTTTCATTGTAGTTGTGTAAATACACAGGCAGCTACTAACGTGAGGTAAATAACATTGCTATAGTGACATTATTTTAACCCAATGGAAAGTACTGCTGGCTATTTTCTTTAATAACCGCTGATAATTTTGGAATATGCATTTACCATATACAATGTAAATTTCTCGTGGGTAACCTGTCCAGGATAATTATATAACTACTTAAATTGAAATTTGAACAATTGCGAACGCATGTCCGAGGGCTGTTTTGAGGTCTCATTCCACTCACCTTGCATTCTCATCAACGACTGAAGAAAACACCTGTAAAACTCTCAGTCAGGATTGCCGGCGACGAGATTTGAACTTGAGACCTCCCGAATAAGAGCCTCGCGTTTCACACTTGACCCAACACTCTCGTTGTTGAAGGTTTATAGCACGTGCTGTGATTTCTTAGTAACGACAATAATGTTGTGGTATGTTAGTACTGGGTATTGTACCAGCAACTCACTGCTACGCATATCAATCAGTTGCTATGTTAGTTGTCTAAAGTACAGTCTTCTCCGGTGAAAACCCAAGCTAGAGCAATCATTGTATATTTCTCAATTTCATTAATCGGGAAACACTCCCGTAGGTGTAAGTCATTTTATGGAAATCAATCCAGAAATTACAAAATCCATCTCAGCAGGGTATCGAACCCCGGTCTCCCAATTGCCGGTCGGCAGCTTAAAGGTAAAGCACCTGACCGGCAATTGGGGGACCAGGGTTCGATACACCACTGAGATGGATTTTGTAATTTCTGGATTGATATCCATAAAATCACTGTGTTGCTATAAATTGTAATGTGTTCGTGTTTTTAACTTTAGTAATACAAAATAATAACACGAAAAGCCAAAGCTGGTGTTCAACTTCGGGAAACTTTAACGACATTTTAATTTTCCATGATTCCTTTGCGCGTAAACATAAATCATAGTTCCCCCAAAACGATTCACGGTTTTCATTTAACCACGAGTCGGTAATGTTCGTCGTGTGACTTCCGGCTTGATGGTTTCAATTTCTCCCGCCAGAGCTAAATCGAACGTTTTAATTATTTACATCCGCTCGGCGAAGAAGTCGAGTCTACGTGCCGGCCGCGACGCAGTGTTGTGTTCGAGATGTCAGCGCGAGGGCCACGTTAATAATTAACACCCCACACGATACATGTAGATGCAATTAGCTTAAATACTCGGTACGTGTCGCATGTTCGGACAAAATCAATTAATTGTCCGGCTGTTAGATGAGTGTTGTAGCTAGAGCAGAGTGAAGTTGGGTTTGATTACCAGAGAGACACGCAACGATGAAAAGTTTCCTTTGTTCTTTACCGTTTGATCAGGGAATGATAAAAACTAGGAAGTCGTTGTAAAACAGTTGAAAACCACAATTAGTTCGGCATACATTAAATAAATAAATTGTTTACGTTGAAGAGTAAGCTGAGGGTGAAAAGATGATGAAATTGAGTAGTGTAGCCTGTACATTTCTAAGAGTGGGGTGGGTACGGGGGGGGGGGCAGCCTCCTTCAAACAAGACGCTCGCAATCTATATCATTAGCAATTATCCAGTACACATCTCATTGTGGACAGCATTGAATACGACCAAACTTAATGTGGTGCAATTCAACTCTGTCTTCACAGTATCTACAGAAGTTTATGCAAAGCCGCTTACAACCGGTTTTGCTAATTCCTGTCGAACTGAATAGAAATGTCTTGCTAGAACTATTTACAGTCCGATTGAATCAGCTGTCTTTAGTGAAGTTGTATTTACAATGTCCTGGCATCGTCAGGATGTAATTACGAACTCGAAGACTTGAAATGTGCAGACAGAAAGCATCGGACACATAAAGGTTAAAAGGTATAGGGTTGCAAGCTAAGGTGGTGTACAGATTATAGGACGTTCAAACTATGATGACCAACTTGCAATAAGTTATGCTGAAGAAATACTATTAACACTAATCGTAGTTTTAGAAATGCTTTAGCTTTTTGTGAATAGACTCATATTGAAAAGATTTGTACACTGGGAAGATTTGAAAATTACGATTGACAAATTATGTAAACTAGGAAAACGCTTAAGTCCCGCCGCGTTGTTGGATGAGCGTATATGGTGCATTGAGATGCCATGTGTTACGCGGATTTTCTGTTGTTCTGTGAAAAAATCATTACTTAGTCGAAGATTTTTTTTAATTAAATTAAATTAAATAAAAAAATTAACTGAATTTTTATAATTAAATTAATAAAATTAAAAATTAACTTAATTGTTTTAATTTATCGTAATTTTTTTAAAGAAAAAAATCGTAAAATTACAATTTGCATAAGAAATAATTATTCGATTGCGCTCAAATTTAACACGAATATATTAATTCATGAAATTAAGGTTCTGTGAAAAAATCATTACAATAGGATAAAGCATGTAGGTGTTATAAGTCAAAAAATTGTTTTTGAAGAAGAAAAAAAAGAAAAATTTCGATTTTCATGAGGAATAATTTTTCGATTACGCTCAAATATCACACGAATATCTAAATTCATAAAATTAAGGGTCTGTGAAAAAATCATTACAATCGGATAAAGCATGTAGGAGTTATAAGTCGAAGAAATTTTTATTAAATTCGAAAAAAAAAAATCGTAAAATTACGTTTTTTATGAGAAAAAATTTTCCCGATTGCGCTCAAAAACTTGGCAGTTCTAAGTTCAGAGATTTCGAAGGTCTCCATCAAATTTAATCACAATCGGAGTATCGTTTAGCCGGAATCGTGTTAACAAACAGACAAAAATACAGAAAAAAAGAAAAAAAAAACATTCCGGATTTTTTTCTCCAGTGTAGTGAAATGAAATCTTCGCTTCGCTCGCTTCGCTCGCTACGCTCGCTACGCTCATCCAATTATGATAAATTATGTATGATTGCGAATACATTGCATAAAAGTAGGTGATTTATTAACATGCTGCTAAAGCATGGTTTAATTTCTTTAGAGGAAGCTACTTGCAAAATATAGATTGGCTTTATAGAATATCGTATAATAACAACTGGAGCAATACATTTAAATATATGTAAATATTTGAAATGTTATTTGACCCATGTTATAAGATTTAGTAACCGTCATCTTCCCCCATTGCGTCTGTCACCAGCTGAGTTTCTAAGTCAGCTCTATGGACAGGGCATGCAAGTTGTAAGTAGTTCGTAGCCTCGCCCCAGTCATCAATCAATATCCCATATTTACTCTGTGTGCCGTGCATTAGTTCCCGACATCACAGCAGCCGTGTGTAATTTGCAGAAATCAAGAAGGCCGTGATGTTATTTGCATCTCGAGACTTGCACGCGACACTGATGGATGAATTCTTGTTGATTTTCCAAACTCAATTTCCCGCCAGTCTCATTCAATACCGTAGGAGGGGTGTCCAAAGACACACGAAGTAAGCAAATCTCATTCAATACCGTGTCTCTAGGAAGAGTGTCCAAAACACAGGCATCAGCACATCATAACTTCACAGTCGTCACGTCCGTAACAATTTAGAAACTTAACGTAACTTAATTCAAAGCAAACGTACGACAAGCAGGATGATTTACCCCCTAACCAAATTCGTTATTTTGTGATTTCATAAACAATTTAATTTTTATCCTTTCTAAATGTCATCCAAATCGTTGCCATTTTTTGTAAAAAAAAAAAAAAATAAATAAAAAACAAAAACAAAAACAAATTTTCTATTTTTTTTTTTTTACTATAAGTGACAACAGTTTTAACCGAGTCCAAAACTTACAAAACCAGCAGATATATTAAAAATGGTTTTAATGAAACTTTGTGAGAATATATTTCAGATTAGAGACCCGTTAAATACTGTTTTTTATGTGATATGTAAATATTAAACAAAAATCCTGGTTAAAATCAGTAACAATGAACGAATGCCCGGCCGGATATCGTCAATCATAGGGGTTGCGAGATGACCAACCCTATAGGCAAACACGACCCTGAAGCGTGTGGCCTCACAGATCGAGAGCGCATTAATCACTGCCAGGAAAACAACGAGCCAATAATGATTAGCTTTCCATAACGTATTACTACTTTCAATATGTTTATGGCACTGTGAAATGGTTTAATGAATATAAATGAAGTTGCACATTACATTAAAGTGCAATAAACAAAATTTGGATGTGCTGTGGTTGCACGCAAACAAAAATATTGTTTACCATACCAACCCCCTCCCCTCCCCACCCCCACCCACTCACTAACAAAATCCAACAGCTCATATTAAAGTTGATTAACTCCCGCCCCAAAAATGCGTATAATGTTGTAGTATTTATTTTAATTAATGCAGTGTGGTTAGAGGTTTCTGCAGTCGGTTCGGGTACTGCAAATACAGCCGTTTGAATGCTATGTGTTAGAATGGATCATGAATTTACACCCTATTTTTTTGTCTGGATTTTCATTGAATGGTATTTTGTCTTGACGATAAATTAAAACTTGTCTGGACCGGCACCTCCACCAATAAAGTATGTAAATCCTGGACCGGCACCTCCACTAATATAGTACCTAAATCCTGGACCGGCACCTCCACCATCCCCCAAAATATATTTTGTTGTTACCCGCAAATCAGGTTCTTCAATAGGGTAATCGAGGGAGGGGGGTATTTTGTGAATCTCGACTTGAACCTAAATTACCCGACTTGACTCCAAATTTTGAATACCCACACACTTACTAATTTTCATTTTATTATTATTCATTTAAAAAAACTGATTTACTAAGGAGAAAATTCGAAATGAAGTCGCTATAGAATTGTCATATTTTGAGAGGTGTTGTCATATTAAGTGTGCAAGACTAACGTCCATCTAATATCTATTCACGCGATCAAAACTAACGAAGTTTTGCTGGCCATCATAATTATCTTATACAAAACTTCCCATACGTAAACGCATCATTGTTTAAATGATATTTTCAAGTTCGTAGATCATTTTGAGATGTGCTTGCGTTTTCCAAGCAATCCGCAGCCAGTTCTCTACGTTTCAACTTTCGCGACAAACTAACTAAATCTCATTAGCTTCTAAAAATACAAATTTTAAATAATTGTGTTAGTAAACAATTAAAATGGTTGTCACTGCACGTGCGTGAACATGCGTGCAATGATCTATCGCCAGCCGCCCCTAGGAGAATGCAATGATCTTACTCCCGGAAGAACTTTAGCAATATACTTTGCCGCGGTTCCCTCACTTCCGTTTGCAAATAGAACGCGCCGGATAAAGAATCCATCCCTTCTTGAGACGTATGTCTGTCTGTCTGTCTACACCGCCCCCTCGAGGGCTTATTAAAAGCGGTTTAAGCCGCATTATACGACCCGGGGGGCGGTGAAAAGTACACAAACATCAATCACACGGCTGCATATTATTACATAACATAACTCTGGAGGGGACATTGAATTAGTGCATGTATACACACAGGGCGGGTGCAGAATAACACCCTATTGTCACCGGGGAAATCGAGCCGTTTACCACGATAGGAGGGGACTTCAATGCTGGATGACAGTAATGCCGGACAGGGAAATAATACAAGAAGGAGGCGTTTAGAACTTCGAGAAAATCATCCAATACACAAACCGTTTAGTAACCAACCAACATATTAAGTTAGATTATGGTTGGATACTCTCAAAATGAATGATCATCTAAAGTATCACCAAGAGTTATAACAGACAGTCCAGCAATATCTCACCTTACCCCTATCCTTGCTGTCATAATAATTATGTTAACATGTGCTTACATTTATCCGCATCCTTGAAATAGAATGCGGGTGGCAACCCCTAATCTTTCTCCCTGTGCTAGATGAAGTTGACGTGTCGCTAAGATAATTACTAGACAGGCTCAGTCATAACTCGCTGCTGTGAGGGACGACCGTAGCCTCGGTTATTAGGTTCGGCGTTAAGGTGCGTCTAGCCCCCCCCCCCCCGGGGACAGAGTTAATTGGGCGGCTTCTCAACCTAACCAATTAGTGGCCACCTTGCCAGGGTATGACGGTAAACAGCAATTACTGTTTCTATTGACACGAGTTCACACACAGATTATCAACTACACCAATGTCAGGCTTGAGCTGCGTAATCTTGATAACGGTCTTGTTTGTAGGGGGTCTTTGATACTGTACTTAAAGGGGCTAAAAACCCCAAAAATTATTTTTTACCACGTGATCTATAGCACAATACTACACTTAAATGACCGTTTAAAAAATCATATCTTGTAACTGTGATTTAACACGAATTTTTGAATTTTTTTGATCCAGAAATTTGCGAAAATTGTTGTTTTGGGAAATTTCTTTAATCGGCTTGAATCTGCTTCTTTTTTGGTTTTTGGCCCACATAGATACTAGAGCATAGTACCAATCTAAAATGCCCCTTTATAACATCGTGTCTTGAAACTGTGCCCAAATATACCCTCAAACACGCAAAAATATGCATTCCAAAATTACACCCCATCTTGGTAATCAGCATATTTTGACCGAACTACTTGCCCAAATTACAAAACAAAATAAAGAGAATTTACAGAAAAGGCTGTAGAGTACGTCAATAATGGCCAATATTTTTTTTGATCAAAATCCTCCAAGGTCACGGGGCATAAAGATCGTCCCCATGTTATTTCTTATGGGAGATTTTTGCCGATGGGACCTAGCTCCAAAAATATCATGTTTGACAATTTTTTGGGAGGTCATGGTGGCTCCAATAATTTTTCTGTTAATTGCTAAATTCATTACTAATTAGCCTGAATGAAATATATTTTTTGAGTTTAGCGGTTAAATACCCCTTTAATATAAACAGACCTTTCCTGTGGAAAGACATACTTCAGCTACGACTATTAAACCATTGTATTTAGACTGTTAACCACGTAATGTTTGCAACACTGTTAATCAGTACATAAGTTGCTGGTGATTTACATGAAGACCATGACTCGACCAGGACTTCAACCTGGAATGCAGGAACCATAGTTTACCAGAGAAAATCTTGTTCAAGACGGTAAATAGACGCAAATATTGAAATGTGTGAATCCAATCGAAACATTGTTCTCTCAATTATCTGTCCCCCTCTTAAGGTAGCCAAGCGTATCTCGACGTGAATAAAAAAATTCAAATTTGGCATATTAACATAATTACCTAATACACAATAATGCAAAAAAAAAGTAGGCTTCCTGAACTACTTTACGATATTTTCAGGTCTAAAGTTTGAAAGGTCGCCCTTATCCCATAGCATGGGGAACATGGAAATACATACATTTTTTCGACTTTACTTATGATTTCAAATAACTTCTTGTGAATAAATTTTTTTTAAAAAAAAAAAAAAAAAAAACTGTTTTTCCTTAAAGAATATTAAAATTCCGAATGATATAAACAAGAAAATAGTACGTTCCTGAACCCAAATTTAGAAGTTATAGCATCCTGAAGTGCAACCTGACGATTTGACTTGGCAAACCCTGAAAATTTAAACTCTGATCTTATTGGCTTAGAGCCTTTAGCACATTTGCAGGGAGATTTAAAAATGAAATTTTTTGCTACTGAACCGGTATAAAAATTTAAATAGAAAGATAATAGGTACTTGTTTTATACAGGCAGCCAATGAAGTTGCAATTAATTATTAATTACATATATTATGCGCTTTATATTTCAACAATAAATTGCTTTTGGTAGGAGAAGGATGTTAGAAAATGACAGATTCCTGACCCAATACACATGAATTATTGATGTACTATTATGTAATTGCAGTTTTTGTGGAGATGGCGGAGTAGTGTGGAGAAGGGAGATGCACGATACCAAAATTGTACAATATAATTATTCCTTATCTTGCTTGAAAGCCAGATTTATCTGCTCGACAGCAAGTGCACTACCGATCTCCACCCCCACCCCCCCCAACCAAACACGAAAACGAAATCGTGACCTTGACTAGACTGTTGTGACTAGATATACAGCAGATCAAAGTACAGGGAACAATGAGTTTTCTTTCATTTTATATAGCAACTAGCCCATTTTGGCCTTTTCCACATTATAGTAAACATCTTCCTCTTACGTGATTTAAATTACCACTTAAATCAGTATGTCATTATTTACTGGACAGCATTACATCTCGGCTATTACGAAAATTTTATTGATGAGCGCGATTTTTAGCAGATCATTAGACCCCCACCCACTCGATTTTTTGTGTTACTACCCTGGTAACCTGCGGTAATGTGGACGGGTCGGGGAAAAGGGCCCGGGGTATAAAATCCGGGCTTCGTCATATCAAAAGTGAAAGCTCCTACAGGCAATACAGACTGGATAAAATTTTCTATTTTAGAGTAATTGCACTAAAGATTACAGTAAAAAAATGTATTTCAGATAATACGTAAACAATAATTTTTGGATAAAAAAAAAAAAGTAAAAAAGTATTCAGAGCCGGGTTTGAACCGCCTACCTCTCGCGTGCTACGCGGCCGCGCTATGCCCGACCCAAAGTGTACTGTGGCTGCCGGCCGCTTAGAGAGATACTGATGCAGTCTGCCGCAGACTATTGTGTGCGCGCTGGGTTCAAAAAATTATAAACGCTTTGTAATTGGCAAAAATGCACGTTTTACTCTTTTAAAGTATTCTGCCCAAAGTTTCTTTAATTTAATAAAATGCTACATATATCATACATATTTCTTACTAATTATTTTGGTATGATACAAATACAATTGGCATTCTCACGAAAATCGTTGGGCCCACGCCTGCAGCTTTTTTGTAGGGGCCCGCGAGACCTGTGATTACAATGATGCCAGATCTTTTGTTGGTATTTAATACCTTTAATTGCATCTAATTAAATAAAACTAACACCAATAATATTTATTTTATTTTAAAAAGCGTTTCAGAAACACAATTTTTTCTTTTTTTGATGCACAAACCGTGTTTTTTTTATTATTTTTTAGAAAAAACAAAAATACACTAGTCAAATCACAGCCTGTGAATAATAACAATAAAAAAAATCCTGTTATGTGTCTATTTTGTTTTTAAAAGTGAGCTTCATTTCGGCTTCATTCATTTTAAATACGTAAACAAAGTGTGTTTTATTAATTGTCCGTTATTTGTTTATTTTGAGCGATATATGGAATCTCATAAATCTCTCAAAAACTAGAGATTACATTCCCCTTGAGCTACCTTAAGTTGTAATCAATGGCGTTGTCAGTGGAGAACGTCAAACTATATTCTCTCCATAGTTTCATGGCGACTGGCGTCTTAGTGGTGACAGTGCCACTTCGCCCTCTCTCCGCACTCGAACTACGAACTAGAACTAGAACTAGAACTAGAACTAGAACTAGAACTAGAACTAGAACTAGAACTAGAACTAGAACTAGAACTAGAACTAGAACTAGAACTAGAACTAGAACTAGAACTAGAACCAAGTTGTACAAGCTGAAACCAATGCCCAAGATAAAACCAATGCCCAAGATAACACCTGTGCCTAGGAGAGTGAGTGTCCGTGGATAACGTATTTTTTTTCCGACTTTATTCATTCTCACAATATGTTTTATTTAATGTTGGATATAACTTAATGATTGTGAATATATTTTGTTAAATAAGAATTATTACAAAAACCGTTATCTCTGGTAAATATTCAAATAGTATCAAATGCGGAGGTTGACCCAACCTTGTCGCCCTAGTCACGTGAACATGTGTGTACATAACATGTCGAGCACAGGGAGTTAAGTTATGCGCGGGTGTTTATTAGAGACCGCATTCTCATCACCCCGCTTGTCTTTGAAGTCCGCGCCGGGTGACCCGGTGTAGTGTCAGTGTGCACCATCTTTTATTAATCCGACTAGATCGAGCCGAGCTATCCACCCTGGTAGGGCCAGGTGCACGGCTTCTATTAACTGTTCAACTCTTTTCATATTATTGGTTTTATTACGAGCCCCCCCCCCCTACCCCCCCTCGGGTGACAGACGGGAGAGTTGCCCCTGACAGCTCGATTACCCCCCCCCCCAGCATCACGTGACAGCACGGAACTCTCCGCGCAGAGGAAAGTCAAAAATCTTTCGAGCTGCCGTTCACAAAGACAACTCGACTAATATCTATCATTTCGTTACTTCGTTACAACTCCTACCTGCCCTGTGGGTTTAGTTCGGAGAATACCGTGTATTTGTCACCACACTTATACATTATACTTTACTTCGCTGGTTCATATTGGCAACGATAGTAGGGTTCAATATTATTCATGAGATCACATTGCGTGCAATTTTTTTATGGACGATATAGTATCGGATGTATTTCTAGCATTTGCTCTATGTAGTGACTGATGACTTTGCACTGAATTCTTAAGACATAACTTAAGGGTCAGATAGAAGACTACTTTACCCTTAAAACTCTTCTGTATTTTGAAAAATATTTTCCTCAGTCGTTATGCGACTGCAAGGATTGAGTCCTCAGACCTAGGATATCCTTTCACAATGTCCTTTTCCGCAAGGTACCCAGTTCCCCTATAACAGGTTTAGTTCCCTCGGTAAAAAAAATCATTTTCCGCATTTAACCTTTGCTGGTCCAATCAAGTTTTCAAAATGGAAAGGCAAAATGTTGAGAATCGTTAAAGAGCGGTGAAGATTGTGTAAATATAGTAACAATCCTATGTTTGAAATAATTTAGAAATATCAGCGGCTATACAATGCAGGTGACAACATGACGATGACTGCCGTTAGAGGGTCAAAGCAACAACTACTTGCTAGCGTCATACTATAGATATCCGTGTACACATTGCAGGTGTCTTTGTGATGGTGATTTCTGTCTGTGTGTGTGTGTGTGTTGATGTAATACGTATATCCAGTTCTTTGTGAGTGTTACACATATAAATCAATGGCGATAAAATGATCCGCAAAAACTGAAAACCTTTGACGTTGGCTCAGCACAGCACATTACCTTATAAAGCAAACAGCAAGCGGGCTCATAGACACTCATGCATGTTGACTTTATACGTGGCAAGTCGTTACAGCATGTACCGCTAGATAAACATTGTAGGGTACAGAGTCAAAGAGCTAGTCCCACAATGCATCACGGCTAATATAAGTAATTAACTATTAGGCTAATAAATCTAATAGCCTGTGAAGGTGACAAAATGGCGATGACTGAAGTAAAGCTCATCTCAGCTGGTGAAATCAACACTACTTGTTAGCGTCATGCGACAGGTACCCGTGTACACATTGCAGGTGTCTTTGTGATGGTGATTTCTCTCTGTGTGTCTGTTTATGAAATACGCAGCCAGTCCTTTGTGTGTGCGACACATATAAATCAATGGTGACAAAATGATCCGGAAAAACTTAAAACCTTTGACGTTGGCTCAGCACAGCACATCACCTTGTAAAGCAAACAGCAAGCGGGCTCATAGACACCCATGCATGTTGACTACTTTATACGTGGCAAGTCGTTACAGCATGTATCGCTAGCTAAACATTGAAGAGTATTGGGTTAAAGCACTAGTCCCACATCATATTAGTGCTAAAATAAGTAATTAACTATTAGGCTAATAAATCTAGTAGCCTGTAAAGGTGACAACATGGCGATGACTGAAGTAAAGCTCATCTCAGCTGGTGGAATCAACACTACTTGTTAGCGTCATGCGACAGGTACCCGTGTACACATTGCAGGTGTCTGTGCGATTGTGTTTTTCTCTGTGTGTCTGTTTATGAATTACGTAGCCAGTTCTTTGTGTGTGTGACACATATAAATCAATGGTGACAAAATGATCCGCAAAAACGAGAAGCCTTTGACACTGTCACTAGGCATCACCACCTTCTAAAGCAAACAGCAAGCGCCATCCATGCATGTTACCTTTATATGTGGCAAGTCACGTCATATCATGTGTCGATAGCTGCACATTGGGGGGTAGAGAGTCAAAGCTGTATTGTCCCCCACTGTGCAGGAAAAACTCTTAACTAGTCACTGGCTAGACAGGTAGGCTAGCTTTGATAGTCACCAACAGTTGTGTAATATTGACAGTTAATATTTAAAATCTCACTTCTGATTGATTTTCAAAGAGTTGGACACGTCATGAACAAACCTGCTAAAACATTACTTTATCATTAATAACTGAAATAATTATCACGAGTTGAATTTTGATCGACAACTTATTTGGTTTTCATACACTAGCATTTGTGATATATTCATATTATATCGAGAGTATTTCCGCCACTCTCTCCCTGTATGTATCGCTGGCCGTGTCTTGTGGATGCGAACACGATATCATTGTGTTTCCTTGAGCGTCCACACCCCGGTGGCGGCGGAGGTCATATGAGCTGGGGGGGGGGGGGTTAAGAGGCGGAACTGTTGTGGGTTCAAGAGCGGCGCACCAGGCAGCGCCACTTGAGCGACCACCAGAACGAGAGATCGGAGGGGAAAAATTGAAAAAGTTAAAATCAACACCTGCGAGCGACGTTCTTGTGGAACTCGACTTGTTTGTTAAATTGATTTCTCATAGATCACGTGACTAGCGGTGTCTTCTAGTTCCATCCTAGGCGGGGCTCCCTCTATCTCCTCCAGCACCGCTCACAGCTCACAAGCTGTTAACGTGTGTTAAATAGAAGTAATCTGCGTTCATTCATACTTTGGTTTATTTCAAGGTTAATACTGGTTTCAAATAATATATTGAAAAGTTTGCATAAGGCACAGATTGTCAAGGAGTTGATACTTACGTCGTTGGATGTCACGCCATCATCAGGAACCTGTGATGTCGCCCAGCCGCTGTCGGAACTGCATGACGCGGGAGGGAACATTTGAAATTGCTAACATGTATTACAGAATGCAACACAAAATGGCTCCCAGTGCTACTGTTCTGTGTGCAGTCGGTATTGCAGTTTAGCAGTCATCTGATACTAAGCCACTGAGGAACCAGTACTCTCTCGCTCCGGTGAATAATATACAGTCTGATGTTTACAAATTGCAAGTTTCCAAGTAAAAAAGGACGATTGTGAAAACACTCAACTTCTTAGCTTATGTATATCATTCTTTTGAAACAGACAAGCACAAACGATTTACTGAGAATTAAATACATTGTGTTTCATTACAAAACTAGTTGATCAATTTATCAAAGATTTCATTTCGAATTTGTTTCTTCTCTTACTTGTAACATCGAATAATTTCTTCATCAATCAAAAGATCATGTCTTCATTATACTCAATCTCTTAAAAACACTCCAGACACAGCCGTTTACATAAAGTAATGTTTAATTTTCTTCGTTTGTCTTCTTCCACTTTCATTTCAGAGAGATTCGATTTCACGGTTTTCTTAAGGCAGCGCTGGTTTCTTCGGTCCCCGCGGACACTTCCAGAGCGCAGCACTGTGTCTCAACTTGCCTGTCTGCCGACAGAGTGCACCATATGTCACACCGGTTAGTTCGCTTGTCGCTCGATAGAGGCGCCGGTGACAATCCTCCAGAGGTCCATACATCGAGAATTTAGAAATCTAGATGGCGTCTCGCATGTCTACTTTATATCCGCGGGGAATCGCTTGAGAAATATGTTCTTTATTGGAAACTTCTATCAAATTTGGCGGGGGAACAAAAGGGTTGAACAACTGGATGGATAAACTGTTTTCTCTTCTTCGATCACGAGTTAAGGTCGTCAGATCGAATATGGATTCTAAAGGCGATGGCGTTTTATAAATAACAAATACATATTTTGTCACTCGAACCTCAACCCATCCAGGTGACGCTTATTAGATTGTGTGTTGTAACATAGGTTTACCCACACTGAGTTACGAACCCAGAACCTCCGACAAAACTGCTCCATTACCAGTGTATCGAACCATGGGAATAAACATTTGTTATTTTTGTGTTAGATCATAATTTACTATCATGAGCTACAAATAATTGGTTTACTAGTATATACCTGCCAGTCAGTCACAATGTACACCATGCCCATTAGTAAATCAAGGGGTCTAGTCTAGTGTATCCAGCCCTTGATTTACTTCTGGTCGAGGGTATACGTCTGTCTAAATAGTTTAAACGCTCAAGCTCAGTCGCACAGAACAGACGTTCCCATCTAGACATAAGTCTTCGGTCTTCCCCTCTCACTTCTCTACTTCTCTCTGTCCTGCTCCGTGTTATTGAAGTCTCCTAGACATCACTGTCCTCGGTCTACTCTCCTTTAGTCCACGTCCATCCTAGTTAGTCCCCCACGTGGATAAAAATATTTCTACTTTATCGACCTCGCAATATTATTCCAAGAGTTGGTCCTTCACTTTATCAAACACGACCATCATCTTGGTTGAACAGTATTTAGGCTGCATAGTTCACATCAGCATGGCGGGAGTCGGCTGAGAACAAGCAAGGCATGTTTTGGTGAGATTTCTGTTATAAACGAGCACACAAATTTTACATGAAACGTAATTCCGGGGCACATGATGAATCTGCTAATCAAAAATCTGATTTAACTTCCATTTTCGTCGAAATGAAAAGGCTTAACATAAGCCTGTTGATTGATGTGCTTATTTGCCATTACAGTTTACAGGCTCGGGCGTAATTCAGCAAATTGTCTGGCCCCCACCTCGCGCCAAGGTTTGAATAACAATGACGCTGAGTTTACTTTATAATGGTTATGCATAACTACCCCCCCCCCCCACTTGACTTTGAGGGGAGGAGAGGGGTAGGTGGTCCCCCCACCAGAGATAACCACCGCCGACAACACCAACAAACTCGGTGCTAACGAGTCTTTAGTCTGACATTGTCGCTAACAAGAGGAGCCAGGCGACTTCGCGACACAGAAGCCACAAAATGAATTAACTTTCTTATATATTATAAATGGAGCCTTGTGATGAAATAGCTCGGTACTTCTAATCTGTCCTGAATAGCTGTCTGTCTGTGGAGGCGACGCAGCTTTGAGCTTTAACCGACAACCGTGGAAAAGACAACAGTGATCTGATAACAGATGAAAATTTGGGTACGAATACAGATTTTAGGAACATTATGGTTGTGTAATATTTATCATCAACACATTACTGATTATCACTACCGAAAACAAACATATCATGCATTACGGAGCAAAGCTTCTCTATAAACGTATTACGTATTACTTTTAAAATGCTTTATGTAATAACTAGTTTGGAAATAAAACTATGAACGAAGTGTGATCTGAGATACTTGCTGCCCGGCGCCTCCACCAAAACTGTAAGGAGCTACGTCTGCCTGTTACGGCTGTGTTGTTGGCATCTTTATATTTCCACATGGTAAGCATATTAATAACACTAATTAGCCACATGAGTTTCCGTCAAATTAATTGCGGATTTTACAGGAAAGCTTGGATTATATTAACAATCAAATTTTGACAAACTCAAGAGAGGTGTTCCTATTAATCCAAATCAAAATTGCATCAATGTGAAATAATGTCTATGGAAGTGACGATCTACAAAATAAAGCAACACCACATATTCCATCTCGTAGTGTACTAGATGTGTTACCACACGGCGAGATAGCCGAGATAGATGACGCAGCTTCCTCCCTGGAACGACACCCGCGCATCAGTTAGAAGGAACAGCGCAAAGCTTCCAGACGTGTTGACAGAATGATTCCGACCCTCCGTCTTAGCCTGACCCAGACTGACCTGGTTGCATCCCACTCCTACTCCCCTGGTACTGCGCCACTGATTGTTGCTGCACCTGCGCTCTACTCTGTACATTATCAGCTTATGTGTCCGAGTTGTTAATTAACCACCGTCTATGTGACAGTTATTACACTCTGCATTGCACGGGTAGGAGAACATTGGTAGACGTATTATCTGAAATTACGGTGAACCTGTCAAATCTGAGCAAAGTGAAGGAGAGGGCAAAACTTGGCACTTGTCGCTGGTAATTTCGATAATGTTCATTATGAAAATGATTATTTGTAGAAAATTTATATAGTATTTTAGCTTGTTATTGCGATAATGTATAATTACGATAATAAATTTAAAAAATCGGAATTGCAAGTAACTTTACAAATGCAAAACATTTATGCATCATTCTGTATGTTATCATTTGTGTAAATCTACATCGTGGTCTTGGTAAAATTAAAACCCGTGTTAAACACGGGTTACTTCAATCAATCAGACAACAACAAGAGACAAACGTAATTAATTAAATCCTCTATCTGAAAGTCACAGTGGGAAACATTTTGTAACTCACATTTACGAGATAGGAAATTAAAAACGATGAATACGGCGGTGACGTGACTGGCTGATAAGAAGCGAGAGAGAGAGAGAGAGAGAGAGAGAGAGAGAGAGAACGCGCTCCTTCAGTGTAAGCTTTGTTCGGATCGGAGAGTAACACGGCATGCCGCCATTACCTCCGGCGCTAGCTGTCACTAGGGCGATATTAATGAATAGCAACAGAACGCGACTGGAAAACCATTCGGTAATAATTACACCCATGCAGTGTAGTGTAGGCCTTTTCACGGAGCCCGTAAGGAAATTAGTTGGTTGGAGACATTATGAAGTTAGCGCGGCCAAACAAACCCAGACATTATCCATTCATTCCGGGCGACGTTTGCTAGAAAACTTGACTCTTACATTCATTAATATCTAAATGTAATTACACTCTTCCCAGACTTCCGCGGGGAGTAAACTCGTCGAACAAATACTTCACGGAGATAAGAAGACAGTTCAGAGTTGCGCCCCTCCTTCTCGGGGATGTTAGAGTAATCTTGATTCTAATCTCCAAGGCATTTATTTATAGGTTTATTATTGTTGTTCACTGCAATAAAATCGAAACTTCTTTACTCATATTAGAGCCCTCTTTTCGGCGATATAATTTCGCATGTACACATAGAAAAAAACAAATAATACAAATTAAACACAATACGAAATGTAAATAACAATAATTAATGTAAACATAAATAATCATTATAATAAATAGGGTATTATCTATCGCAACCCATAGTCGAGCGTATTCGCGATGTCCCTTCCTCGAGCTGACCAAGACTTACTAGGACTAAACGAGGACCAAATAAATGCACCTTCCTATATGAAACCAAAAAAAGAGGGTAGTGTCATTTTTTAAATTGCGATTTTAGTTCTACTGTTAGTTATAAACATTATCAAAGAATATTTAATAAAGACGAATTTTAAGGGGAATCAGCTCACTACTCCGTTGTTTGGGATGTTATCATTGTTGCCGGCTAACCAGGCTTGACATTTCCTCAACTTCTAACTAAATGACATCTTTAAAATAAAAAGCACATAGTATTATAAAAAAATGGAATCGGCCTACCCATCCTCGTACGTTTTTGTTACAAAGGTTTTAAAAAGTCGAAAACTACACGAGCGAGACTAGCCCCCCCCCCCACACGACCGCGAGGGAAATGCAAGGGCCCCAGCTGGTAACAGCGTCCCGATGAATTGTCTGATGAAATATTGACAGCACCACCCCCACACACGATAGACCCCGGCTGTTTCTCTGGTCTGGACCAAGCGACGGAGAACGGGGAACAGATGAAAGGAGAACTCACAAGATTTGGATCTTTTTCATAGTAATGGTATTTTGTAGCAGACAAAAACAAAGTTGGATTTTTTTGTCTGTACAATGAGCACCCGTGAGTCCTTTGTTACAAAGAAGCTGAGAGCTATTGACCATTTCAAATGCGCGGTGTGTGTGGTGGGGGTGGGGGTGGGGGGGGTGGGGGTGGCCAGGGGCGGTTACATTAAAGGCGATGGTTCCTTAGTTTTACGACGTGTGCTGGTCGGGGCCAGGGTCTAACCCTTTTAACATATTCATTTGGAGTTTCTTCAAATTGTCCTCCATAAAAAATTTTTGAAAGAGAAATAAATAGGATTTATCTATATTAAAACTTAACGATTTTTTTTTTGCAAAGATGTTCAATGTTTAGCTAGATGGGGGAGCTGGTTTTCTCTGAGACTGGCAAATATCTTGCGGGTATATAAAATATTATAAAACACAGCGTATAAGTTAGAAAACTTGGTAATTCCACAGAAAAGCTGTGACGAGAAAATGAATTATGATTTATTTCAGTAATACTGTTGAACATGTGTGACTGCACAGCATGCACTAGACATAATAAGGTGAATAGTATGAAATCACAACTGGAAAAGTTTGATGTACAGACACTCTTCAGATTCTTATTTGGAATTGCGGTCTATCTCGCAAATAAAGTTGAAATTGCCTGAACATGTCTTGGCCTAGCCTAGGTGTGTATGGTAAACACCGTTGAATGGAGCCTGGTATTGCTAGAATACGAGTGCGTACATTACTACGGCCTCCCCTAGAACAAACAGTCTGGCCCCTGCAGCACCTAGACGTCGCATCTATCTCAAGACACGCTGCATGTCTCGTCTTCGAACGTCCCGCGAGCAATCAGCTCTCGAGTGCGCCAGCCAAGTGCTGCGCTCTTGTGGCTCTAATTGGTATTCGATGTTTGGTGGAGCAGCCTGAATTATGGATGGCTTCATTTCCTCTGTTCTCGCAAAGACAACAATGTGGGGGGAGGGGAGGGGGTTAAGTGCGAATGAGGAGAACAATGGGGCGGATGACGAGTGGGGGGGGGGAACAAGACGGGCTCAGATGTGAATGGAGGAGGTAACGAATCGGAAATCAAATAAAATATGAATTGTTTATTTTACAAATTGGCATCCGTGATTCACAGAAAACTATCCTATCAGACACAAAATTAAAAAAGCTCAATTTTCCCAACAGTTTTTTAGTCTTGAGAAGAAAAGTAACAAAAAACGATTCGTAGGTAATTTGTAAATTTTATCCACACCACAATGTTCACGATTGTTCGACTGTTTGAAATGTAATGATTATGCACAGAACGACAGGTTGTGTTATTGGCTCCTCAGTTTGGTCGCATTGCTCACTAGGCGCATGCGGAACCAGCATTACATCTCATGTACTGAATACAATTCAAACGACTCGGCATTCCGATAATATGTGTTCCGAATCATCATGATAAAATGCTTCAAATACAAAAAAACTGTCAACAATGCGAGGTGTACCGTATGTATGAGAGTAGTCGCGAGTGCGGGTACCCGAAATTTTGTCAGGCTAGACTTATTTGGGGGGGGAGGGCAATTAATAAAAATAAAAATAAATAGACCGATAATCATAAAAGGTATCCGATTTTCGGAAAACAAAGATAATATTTTAGGGTTTTGGTGGAGGTGCCGGTCCAGACAATTCTTTGCAATGAAAGAATTGTAACAAATAGTAGATGAAATAATGACAAAATTGTTATGTGAGATTCTTCCCTAATAAAATTTAACTGTCGTCTTTTTCCTTCCTTCCTTGAATCAGTTTAGTACTGAAACCAGAGCTGGAGCCGACTATCAGAACCTCTACCCGCGCAGTCCTACACTAATCATTGAGTGTTAGCTGAATGGATTATTATTATTATTTATTTATTCAACAACAGACATATACTTTTCAGTACAATCCAGAAAAACATTGAATATAATAGTAAACATGAAGGAAATACATAAATTATTATGATAAATTTAGCTTTAAAAGTATTAAATTACCTTTAAGGGTTACAGAAATTTATAACTTATAAAGACATGATTATTTAAATATAACGAGATGTAATTGAACCTAAATGTAGAGTAATATGTACAGTAAGACAGAAAGCAAACGCGCTAGATACGATATTTTAGTCAAGAAACCAACCTATGACATGATCTGAGATACATGCATTTAACATGACGGACCCGATCATTTTCTATCACCATTGAGCAGATAGCAGCAACAGTACAGAGCCTACACAGAAGCAATAAGTTTCCAGGCCCGCAGACTAATGATAGACTGTGCGTGAATAGTAATGAGCAGGGGGAAGTGATTTCCTCATCAATACAAGTCAACACGAACTTCCTGAGGGTAAAAGAGAATGTCTACTTTACCGAGTTCCTCCCGTAAAAACGCAACCGAACTTCTGCGTTAAAAGAGAATGTCTACTTTTACCAAGTTCCTCGGGAAAACGCAACACAACTTTGGGTAAAGAGAATGTCTACCAAGTTCCTCGGTAAAAACGCAACACGAACTTCCTGAGGGTAAAAGAGAATGTCTACTTTACCGACGCAGCCCTAATCTGATCCGAACTTTTCTCTTGAGGAGACTGCTTGAGTTAGCAATGTGTGCAAATCACCATTAAATAAATTACCCGAGTAAATATTTATTTATCCCAAGTTGCTCCTTGAATTATCTGAACGTAATGAAGATTTCCTGGGCGGGGAAGTAAAGGCGAAGTCGAGGAGGGAATTAAAGATAAACAATGACGATGATAAGATGAAAAGGAAACAGTATTTCATCTGGAAGGCAAACCAACAAACTGGGACCTGCGTACGTTGTTCATCGTTACACGTTGGTTGGGGTAGCGTAGGTTGAGGGTTGCTGCGGGAACCCTGTCCCTGTCATTCAAGGATACTCCTGGGTGTAGACCTCCAAATAAAAATAAAATATATAAAATAAATAATTTGTACAGATGTTGTCACACAGCACGAACTTCTGTATATAGTCTCTGTACGATATTTATAAATCACGTCAATACCGTGTTCTGTGTTCGGTCAACATAGTTTGCTATTAAAATGTTGACTTTTGTGTGAGCAAGCTTGAATACAACGAGCGTTATAAGTAATAGAGTTTACAATGTACAACGCAGAGCAAGCCCACAATCTGTGACGTAGGAATTGGATGATTAAAATAGAAATAAAGTTACAGAATTCACATAAATCATATACAAAATTTTTTAAATGTCCCATACAATAATACAGTAATACAATATTTATAAGATTGCAATTCAAGATGATGTTTGCCAAAATATTTACAATGGTTGAGATTATAGCGTCAATACTTGATAAAGCCATCTGATTCTGAGCTGCTATTCAAAGTGAACTAAATATGTCTCAAGAAGATAACAAGTCAAGTCGCTCTGGCAATGCTGCCAACCACAAGCCCAGGTGTGTGCGTTCATCAAGCTGGAGTTTGTGCATATTATTATGAAACTCGACTCGTAAAAAGACAGACAGGTTTAATTCCCAAGTCTATAAGTCCGCAAGAGTGATTGACTTGCAAATTACGCCCGGCTTAGCGCAGTGACACGACCCCCCCCCCCCCTACACTCACATCCAGTCTTCGACAGTGACTTAGAGAAGGGGGTGGGGGAGGGGGGGAATCAAATGACTGTAAAACTCCGTTCTCTTCACATGATACAAGCAGATATTGCATCAGAAGTTGTTGAGTTGAGAAGAGAAGAGCTACACTCGTTGTCCCAGTCAGGACTGGTTGGATGAGCGAAGCGAAGACTTCAATTTCACTGACCCCCCAAAAAAATTAGCTCGGGTGTTTTTTGTTTGTTTTTGTTTTGTTTTGTTTTTTGTTTTTTTAAAAATGTTTTTCTGTATGTTTGTTCGTGGTCTACGGGACAAACGGCATATGCGATCTTGATGAAAATTAGAGGGGACCTTCGAAATCTCTAAACTTAGATCTGCCACGATTTTGGGTATAACCGAAGAAATGACGATTTTTTTCGATTTTGAATGTGATATTTTTGTGATATTTGGGCCGATTCTGACTAAACGGATGGGGCTACAACGTTCATCTTTTACATGGACATTAAGGTAATGGTGATGTATTGCCTTTTGAAAGAAAAAGTTGAAAAAGTTAGTCAGAATCCATAGAATAAAGGTTTTAATATGAGTTTGTTTAGGTATAGACAGGCTGGGTAAAACAACGAAATAAGTCGTGTATTTCTTGAAGTAGGAGGGATGTTTTTACAGCCTTCTTCCAGACAACATTTCAACCTACAGGACAAAGTTTTACCCCCCCCCCCTCCCCACCACATGAAGTCATCTTCCTGCTCACAGAGTCAGGCGGGACTTGTATTGTGCTGAAATTCCTCGTCTCATTCTCGCGACAATTATGAAAATGAAACGTCGCCGGTTTAGTTTATTGTCACTCATGTTACAACATGGAGTCACTTACCGGGCTGTGGTCGGGAATGTTACAATTAGTAGTAATGATGATTTGATACGAGTAACTAAATCCGATGCGTTTTTAAAGACTAAAATATGAATTTTAAAAAGTGATGTATTTGTTTACTGGTATTTTGTTAATTAAAAGAAAACACAAGTAATGATTGTGCGAACCCATGTGCAACATATTTAGTACGGGCTAGCTCTAGTTGAACTCTATTAGATATTCATCATAAATGTAGGTTCTATCCTAATGGACACATTGCCTATAAAGAACAAGCAATCCAGGATTAGGGTATAAAAGTTTTGTTTTGCTCATGTAAGCACGACGTTCTTATATAGTAGGAATCGGACATGTGCTCAGATGTCGTGAAATGAAAATGATAGATTTTTAAGACGCCTTTCTCACAAGTAACAGAAAAAACTAAAAAAAAGATTTCGTTAAGACCAAAAATAATGTTTGTATTATTTTCCTGGATAGTCAACAATAATACTTTTTACAACCAAAATTAATAAGAGTAATGTTGACATAATACACATATTTTCTTGCATGATCAAATACTACACCATATTAAAACAGGTTTCACAGTGACACCGATCGACTTGCTCGGGCGCAGCGATAGACGCAGACGCACTATGCAGGGCTATCACACTCTGGAAGACAGAAGTGTCAACAAAGACTGGACACGCGAGGTTCAGACTGTGCTTCTGCGCGCTGATAGCCTAGACGCAGACCAGACAGACTAACGTATAGCTAGACAGCCTCCGCTTAGTGCCCGAGATCACGAACGTCCACCACGAACTGTAACGACAATACCACGAAGGTTTGCACGACATGGTAGTACGTGCGTCGATAGGCCACGACACGACACGACCTCGACCACGACCACGACCACGACCACGACCACGACCACGACCACGACCACATCACACCGACTTGCATAAATAATTACTGCTAGGGAGCTGAGACACACAAAACAAGGAAATCGATCAAGTACTATTCTTTGAGGCTGCAAGTATCAATTTTTAACTTCGAAGACATTCTTTATACCAATAGGTATTATGAGCCTTATTTGAATTTAAATTGAGCCATTGTTTAAATAAATCAAAGTTAGGGTGCATGTGAGCCATCGTGACTAAGATGACTTAAAACCCAGGTTTGTGTAGTGAGCTGTGGAGGTTTCGGATCCGTGGAGGGTCCGCTGTACAATAATTAGCTGGTTACGTTTACTTGACCACGTCATCAAGGGACCACGTGTTTCCATTAACAGTATAGGAAATTGGGTTTCAATTGAATTTCATCGCAATGTCCCCGACTAATGTATTGTCAGAATATCGCCAGTAATAATGTTGTTAATATGGACACTGATAGTATATTAATCACTATGCAACAGCTATGAGCACTTAACACTTCCTGTAGTAATACTGTGAAATCAAATTACCACGATGACATGTTAGAATCATTGCGACCATGTGTGTTGGTGAGGCTGGGTTTAGCTCGGCTGTTCACGAGGCCTCGCACAAAGTAGCCAACTATAGCCGCTCTCTGCAGTAGTGATCGTTCATCTCTCCTCACATCAATTACTGTGGGCTATTCGAAGAAAATACAGACATTTTACATCTAAATCTGGATAAAACAACCAACTAGTTCATAGGTTTGTATAGAGACAATAAGTTAAGCTAGCAACTAGTGGTGAGCGAGTACTCAAAGTTTCGGCCAGGTCCGGTATTTGGGGGTCAACCCGAGATTCAACCCCCCTAAATTTCTGGTAACAACAAAATATATTTGGGGGGATGGTGGAGGTGCCGGTCCAGGATTTACAAACTTTATTGGTGGAGGTGCCGGTCCAGGATTTACAAACTTTATTGGTGGAGGTGCCGGTCCCGACTAGTTTTAGTTTATCGCCAGAACAAAATACCATTCAATGAAAATCCAGACAGTAAAAATTGAATTGGAAGAAAATTTCACTATCCATTTTAACACACAGTATTATGACGGTTGTATTTGCAGTACCCGACCCGACTCGACTATCTAAACATACCCGCACAGTCTATTAGAAACACAATAACTTTTTATTTAACACTGTTTTATAATGTTAATGTATTGTTTTGTATAAAATATATATATATGATATAATAACTAATAAATATAAATTTAAAAATCAATTCTATTCGGCCGTGGAACAACAATGGTTTCTCTGTACATGAAGACAGTATGTTAAAGAATGTTAGAGGCGTAATTTCACCAGATATTACGCATATTCGTAAGTGAATGATTAAAAGGAGAGAGTGATGCTTTCGAATTGTGTCTATCACTGTCTGTAAAGGACTTGATGAAGTCATCAAATGACGAGCACAATAGTTAAACGCATCCAGTACTAATAACGCACAATGCAACTCGCAGGGGGATTTAAAAGCCCAGAACCAAATGAGCCATTAGACGTGACATCCACCATCGATCAGGGAGGAAGAAGAACGAGAAGAACAATGTTTTCTACATGACGTCACTCGACAAACAATTGACAATCGCTTCCTGTCATACATGCTCGCATCGCATCGCAGCGAACTAGGGGGCGCAGTCATATGTGAAATGATTAAAGAGATTTACGTTTAATATTCCCTTCCCTAAAGTGACATGGCTTAGAATGTCAGTCGAGTGGAAAGACAACGACTGATTTAAAATCCAGAGAAAACCACGCGAAATATCGAATAAAGGGAAACACAATGGCACAGGGGGGAAACAGACGCACGAGAATCTGGAAGCGTTTTTATCACGGAGGGAATTAAAATAGAAAAACACGTTTCTCACACATACTTTATTTCAAAATGCCTGAACAGCGAGTGAAACCACAGAAGATTAACATCGTGCTGGAACACAATCCTGTCAAATAAGATCGTATATTGACGTTTAGAGGGAAAAATTGCGATGTCGCTGAATTTTTGCAGAGACCTTCCTTATATAATACTAATTAACATACTAAAACTCCCCTACAATCGGACTGGTGCTTCGTCCGCCATATTGGAAAATGGCAGCCAAAAAGTTTTCGTTGTCAGATATCTCCAAATTGGTTGGAGATAGAAAAATTTCTTGAACAAAAATATTTCTCCTTCAATTCCCTACAAAAAAGGAGTTTTCTATAGTTTTGGTAGGGGCAAAGATTACGTCACAAAATCGTGGTTTATATGTGCTTATTGGAGTACCAGCTAATTTCCTAATTTTCTTTTCACGCCCAGCATCAAACAATGCCCGGTAAATCCGTAAGAAATCGATTTAAATACAAAATAACTTATGTACGGGTTTCATGAAAGCTTCCGTGAGAAATTTAAAAAATCAGGTCTGCGAAATCGGATTTTGCATTTACCCGGAATTTGGATATTTCCGTTGTTGACATTTCCTCAAAAATGCCATATTTGACTGTCCATTAAAAAGCACTAAATAGCATTGGAGGAAAAATTATTTCTACCCACATTGAAATGACTTAAATAATGATCCGATTACAACCAAAGTTTAAATCCAATATGGCTGCTAATTCCTAATATCCACAACATCAAAGTGAATGATGTAACAAAAAGAGTGTAAGAACAGCACGAAAACAGTATTCATATTGTAAATATTAGGAATAAGCAGCCATATTGGATTTAAACTTTGGTTGTAATCGGATCATTACTTAAGTCATTTCAATGTGCGTAGAAAATTTTTCCTCCAATGCTATTTAGTGCTTAATAATGGACAGTCAAATATGACATTTTTGAGGAAATGCCAACAATGGAAAAACCCAAATTCAGGGTAAATGCAAAATCTGGTTTCGCAGTCCTGATTTTTTAAAATACTAATGGAGGCTTTCATGAACCCCGTACAAAAGTCCTTTTGTGTTTAAATGTATGTCTTACGGATTAACCGGGCATTGTTTGATGGTGGGCATGAAAATTAGTAAATTAGCTGGTAATCCAATAAGTAACATATAAACCACGATTTTGAGACGTAACTTTTGCCACTACCAAAACTAAAGAAGATATCTTTTTTATAGGGAATTGAATGGGGAATATTTTTGCCATTGAGACATTTTGTCTATCTCCAATCAATATGGAGATATGCGATAACCAACACTTTTTGGACGCCATTTTCCAATATGGCGGCCGAAGCTCCAGTCCGATTGCAGGGGAGTTTTAGTATGTTGATGAGTATCATTTAAGGAAGGTCTCTGCAAAAATTCAGCGACATCGCAATTTTTTCCTCCAAAAATTTCTTATTTGACAGGATTAACAATTAGTCTTGCATCCGTCTTGTCAATAAAACTAACATTATAAGAAGTATATGTCAGTGCGCAAGCGCTGTAGGTTCCGTCACGTGGTGACGCAGGGAGCACCCAAGCGTGGGAGACTGGCGGACATACCATCCATCAACTCGGCAGAGAGATGACGTAGGAGGGCGGCGTGCATTCTACAGTCCTGACTACCAGACTAGATACAAGAAATGCGACACGTTTTACATAATGCACAAAGCAATTGTTTTTAAATAAAACAGTATTGTTTCAATTAGGTTTTCAGTTTTAATTAGATTTTTTATTTTATTTTATTTATTTATTTAACGTCTATCCTATTCAGTTATAAAACTGATTTACAAAGGAGGACAACTAAATAAATCTAATAACATAGATGCAGACACAACAATGAACTACAGTTTAGTAAATATTTGATTGATTGAATTCTTTTAATAATGATTATTATTTAGTCAAATCTGAAATCAGGTTGACCAATGTTTAAGTTGAATTTTAAGTTTGTTATTTTGTTTGGAGATAACATATCTCTCTGCAAGTGGACACAAACGTACATGACACAAAGCTGCCAATTGTTGGTTTGAAAGCTTCCAAACTGAAAGACGACGCCACTGGACGCCACTGGGCGCTCATCGACAGTCGTCCTCAGGCGCCATTAATCACGTGACTAGTAGAATATGAGGGGCGATCCCAACTTCCTGCTAACCCATTTATCAAACACATTCCGAGGCTTTGAAGTCAACAAATTGGGAATTAATATGCGCCAGAGCCTAAAGGAAATATAAAACGCTGGAGCTGTGTGGTATTTCCGGAATATTTCAGGGGACTCGCTTAATTCCACTTTTCACTCATGTAGAATTATAAAACCTCCTTCTTTTCAAAGGAAGAAATATCTCAAAGATATTGTCGATCGTAAATCCGCAAGTCGGCCCTGCGTTGAATGCTGACGAGGCACTTTCGCTCCATTCACCTGTCTGGAGGGCGATTAATAAGAAATCTATTTAGAAAACCGTTTAATTCTAAAGCTATTAGAATAATGAATCATTTTCAAGTCGATATAAGCAAAACATAGTACATTGTAACTAACTATGGACGTTGATAATATTAATAACAAGACTAACACGAATTGGTTTATTCAACGCACAAGATATAGGCCATACTTTACCATCACGATATCAAAAGCTTTCTAAAGTAAGAGATGTTTTAAAACCACCTAGACTCTAGATTTGAAAACTGTTTTAGCTGACGCGGATGCAAAAGGAATTGATTAGAAAGTTTTGACATCTTGTAGAAAGCGTTATCTCGATTGATCAACTTGTACTTTTCTCACGATGACGCAGGGAAAAACGCTTCCTATATTCTAGCCCATCATTTCGACTCCAAAGTAACTTTTAACCAGGAACTTTAAGCCTTTCACTCTCTCAAAAGTTCCTGTTTATGTTGAGGAATTGTAACTTTCAATTTTGAAGATCAATGAATTTTAATGGACTAATCCCTGACATTGGGATCTAGAGGGGAACTATTACACGAATGCCTGATGACGAATATTTGCTCATTTTCACCTTAACAAGATTCGTTAAGATTTTTTTTATATTTCGTTAAATGGTTTTAAAAATAAAGTTAAAGCAAAAACGAGTTATGAAAATAACAAGAAAAATGCATCACTTTTGGAAGATATTTTATCTGGGCTTCTCAACATAATATTGTAATAACATATTGTCATGTTTGGGGTAGTTTCTACCCTTGTTACTGGTACTACATGGTATGTTTCTTATGCCAAGTGATTTGGAATCGTTTGTTGACAATAATGATGATTGAGACACTTCATGAAACAAGTTCAGTTATTATAACATGGTCGGAATGTGCATAGTGGCGATTACATAACTTTATTGGGAACATGAAAGTTATTGTTTTAATAGAAAAGAATGCAGACCTTTCAATAACATAAGATTGCCGAGTAGTGGTGATGAGGTTGAGGGGAAGGGACTTAGGCCCTAGAGACGTACAGACTGGAGCCCTGGAGGGGGAAAGTCGAGAAGAGTCTAGGGGAAGCTTCTTGGTGTGCGATGTGCGATCTGATCGGGGAGTTACATTCTGACCAGCAAACACACAAGTTGTCTTCGGGGAAGAGTTAAATGTGTTACCGACAAGGCCAGTAATAACGTTGGGTAATAAATGGAGTTGGACTTAAAGAACTGAAGGAAGAACAACAAGAGAGCGAGTCAGGAGTGCCAGGAGTCGGGGCGAGACCGAGGGGCGGTAGCTGACCCAAGTGGCGAAGTGAGAAGACCAGGAGCTAGTCATCCAGGGGTCCGGGATCGAGTCGTCGTCACTGACATACCAGGGTCCAAATGGAATAGAGTAAGCTAAATGATTTCGATACATTAATGACAGTAAAGTCAGGGGACACGAACTCACGTTCAGTCGGGTAAATGCATGCACTCAGCTGATAGGCAAGATTAGGTTATCAAATTGTTAAATACATGTGCTCCTTCTTTTGTTGAAACCATGTTCTTGTTCATGTTAAACCTCCTAATACATGTCCTAGAAGTCATCACCCCGTTTATACCTATCGATCTCGGTCACCGTTGGGAAGATTAGCCTGTGTAACAAATAACAGCTACGTTCCCCAAAACAATAGTTACTTTGGTAAATAACATCCATACCAAAGGGCTAAACAACCTCTCAACGTGACAATATAGAAATGGGTTTGCGTATAAAGCAAAACTAATACTTTTGAACACTAGTTGAGTTAAACTTAAAATAAGATAACTTCTATATAATGCTGTTGAGAACTGATTAGATTTTCGTGACGCATTTTGTTAATACAAATATTAAGTCAAAACAAATTTAGATTTATACTTTATCCGAAGGACACGCATACAAAAAGCAATTTAAATGTAACGTCCCTTAAAAGAGTGCTAATAAATTATTTTTATTTAGGCCTACTTGTTTATTTTTGCGAGGAATTTACTTAAATTAAAGAGAGGTAATTAATAATTCCAGTTACTTCTAAAGACGACGATTAAAACCAAACTTGTGAACTTGTTTGATTCTTTTCGTTCAGTTTCAATTTCGTTCCCACCGTACGAAGTATCTGCCTGAAACTTTTCCCTTCGCTCTGAATTCTCGGCTAAATCTTCCCAAACGCAGCCGTCTTATTTACCATTACAATCCCTCTCCCCCTCGAAGTTAAAGAACTTCTTGAATATCAATAATAGGCTTTCACCACTTCACAGCGATATTACGAGCCAAACTTAAGTGGCTTTATTGGAGATTTTAAAGGATTTTTAAGCTCTTTAAAATGACTCGAATTAAATTAGTGTGTTTAATGAGATGAATGCTTTGAGCGATCTTTATTTGGTAGAAATTATTACTTTACGAAATTAAATTACCCCAACTTAAAAAAACATTTTATGTAAATATTTCTCGATATTAAAATAATATTGCTTTCCTTGGAGCAGATTCTTCGGAGAAATGCGTATTTGGTCGCAGATCTTCTACTGAGAGTGCCTGCAGCTACAGCGGACTTCGTCAGTGTATAGAGAGACGGACCAGTGAATGAGTCACATCGTTACATGCGAACAACTTGTGGAGGGAGGGATTGATTATCTAGGAAATTAATGCGGAGGGGAAATATAACACGTTAATATTACAAATTTTATGTTTAATAGCACTTTTAAATGAGGGTATTTTAATTTGTTGTAAGCAATAGATCCTTTTTGTAAAACATACACATCAGCTACATTTGAATATAAAGTTCGAGGACTTCGCAACCCCGCACATGGCCGGTAAGTTAGTTGTTGCAACACACCCTGATTTATCACCGAGATTAGTTTGCAGTGCTCGACAAATCGTTAGAGAATTATCGGGCTTAACTTAAACTCCCCGCCCCCTTGACTAATGTTTGCCGCCGAGCCACCGTAGTTGGCCAACACAAATATTTGTGCACGCTGCACCGATCTTAGATTCTGTGTGGACACAAGATTCTCGTAGGTGACATATATCAAGTCTTCGGCTTGCGATGTTGGTTATACTTCCCGTCAAGTACTACACAACGCGATTGTGATCCGAGCAAGGCTAGTGAGCAGAGTTCTAGAGACTAACTCCACTTTATCCTTCTCTCGCACTACTTTATTTGTTAAAATGTTCAGGGCTAAAACAAACATTTGGCTAAGACTGGTTATCACATTGTATAATGTTTGCTTATCTATCAAGACACACCAATGTTTGGACGTAGGACTAGACTTAACGTCTGCAAATGCAACCTAGAAACAAAATATTGCACTTATTGTTTGCAATTACCAGTTTTAAGAACATGTACGCACTTTTTTAAGAATCTGGGACTTCTTTAATGAATAAATCACACCAACAAAATCAGTCATGCATTCGCATGTCCCATTACAAGCCCCCTCACAAGCCCTTATTCCTCCTCTAAATCACGTCATTTTACCTTCTTTAACCCCCATGAATTAATATTTAGGTCTTGTTTATTAGCATATTATTAAAACTAACCAAGCTCTGCTGAATCTTCTTTTACAATTAATATACCGATATGAACGAAATGCCTGGGATGTTGCATACACCTTGCCACAGTAAAGTCCGCTAGTAGGATAAGGGGGCGCTGCTCGGTGGAGCAACGGGCCACACCGACGCAGGTGTAGGTTACTCCGGAGCGTGCGATAAATTATCTAGAACGTTCCTATGTCTCTTTCAGTGACCCAAATAAATGTTCTTACAGCTCTAAAATACCCGTCCCTGTTCTAAATCACAAGCACCGAGGAGGCTGCGATCTTAATGTATTCTTCTGCGAGCTCAATTCATTTCTTACGTTCGTAGTCAGGATTAATGACATAACCAGTCTGTTTATGAAACGAACATTTATTTTATACTAACACGAGTACTCACTACTAATAATGAAACTAGAGTTTACATCATTTGTGATGATGTGTTTAAAGGTGTTCAATATTATCCCTCTAACCTTCAATGTTGGTTTAGCAACATCATAGGAAACACAACCAACAATAATAACAGTAATAACCACATTCTGTAACTCAAACACCGCTACGGGAGTTTCTTAAACAGGGAGCGAAGCTTGTTGTGATTACTGAACATCAACAGAAAATATAAAACAAAATGTTCCACTGTCAAAATAAGTTTTGGTGGAGGTGCCGGGTCCAACAAAGTAAATTTATTTGCGCCCACTTCACTAACACATTCTATATCATCCTTGATGAAAACGATGTCAACAAGATACATATGTCGGTTGGATGTCATGTTCGGATTCGAGGACAGACGGAAGCAATAATACTGTAGTGTAGGCCCCGACGAGCCACGCTACACACATAAAGTCTCTGCTTACACGTACGTGCTACTCCCTCCCTCAATAACCAATCAATATCCTCCATTTGGAGTCGCATAACAATTTAAATTGGTCGTTAAGTTAGTATGAAACTTGGTCGGGAGTTTTAATTAACAGTTCATCAATATTAGATCGCTCTTGATTAAACATCGAGTGATTCGCAGTACGATATAGTGAAACCTCGCCTACACGTCGCGGCGATGTGTGGATGAGAGAGAGAGAGAGAGAGAGAGAGTCATAGCTCACTCACAGGCTGGGCGAGTGAAGGGGGGTTGACATTAATAATACTACACTCATGTTGACATTAATAATACTACACTCATGACCGACAAGAGACAACCGTCAGCCTCCAACTGAAACTCAAGTCTAGCCATAAACTGCTTGATTTATTCTTTATCTATGGGCGGAGTTTGGAAATTATTGATATATTTTTTTTTAACTTATGTTTTTATCGTATATCCTGTTCAGTTATAAAAGCTGATTTGTAAAGGAGAAAAATAAAAACGGCTTAGATTACATGATGCACATCAACTCACCCTTGTCTACCCACTCTTCTCACAAGAGATGCTAGATGCTGCTACGATCAAGGTAGTTCTATCGGAGCCACCTTGACCACACTACACATACACCCTACTAAACCTAACCCCCCACCCCCTCTACACTGCTCTCTCGTGGTCACATCGTACTATTTAAACACCACGGTCACACCACACACTCGTATAATACATCCGTAATTGATTCTACAGCTTAATTAATATCACTATAGAAAATATTGTAGCATTCTGAGCGATAATTTTTTAATAGTCTACGACATTGAAACCAGATTAGGGCACGTTCAACTATTGGTATCAATCATTAAACATGAATTATTTTAACAAGCTGTAATTTCCTCATTGACAACACGTAGAACGAGCTACAAATGTTAGCCACGTGACAAACCAGTCGCCTCCTAGACTTACCGCACTGCTTGTACGACCATATTACACAACTATTTGGTCACGCATATCCTGCCATTTTGCATTCGCTTTAAGTTATGTTTTTCGATAGTTTTACCAAATTGAGGCTCACTAAAAGCGATTTATATTGAGTGGTGGCCAAGCCTCGTTGTTTATCGAGGCCACAATCTACCGCGATAGTATCGCTGCCTATACACGCACGATGAATAATGTGGCACTGGGCCCACACTGAACTCAACTCAACTCTGTGGAGATGATGGAGAATTAATTGCGTTTTAATGCTGCCATAAACATAAATCTGGGGGCTTAGTTTGCGGAAAATGAATCGAATCGGAACAATTTTGATCAAGTCATAGCAGGAGTTTAATACGCCGAACTATTTTCAATTTCAATCTTTCTTCCTGTCCGATGCTTTGGATCTATAATTAATTTCCTTTGGTTTTGCGCGTAGCACGCTCATCGTTGGAAAGACACTCGCCTAACGTGTATCGACGAGGGCGAGGGAGGATAATGCGAGAGACGAGTGGAAGAAGCCCAAGATGTTGACGGCGAGAAGTCGAGTCAATAACGTTCAGCTCGCTCCCCACGCGGCGTAACGCGGAAGAGCCGATAACTTAGCGGGGAGCTTTTAAAAACCTTTGGCTAAGGATAATTTACAAGTGTACTCTTCTCCCCCCTAGTTCGACGATGATGCAGCCGTGTGGCCACACTCGTAAGGCATGCTTGATACTGACATGCCTTGGACCTAACCATCCGACCGACCGAATAGAGCAACTTCAAATGATAAACCTTTGAAACTTGCTCTCTTGGTCTGAATTTAAAACAATTTTAGGTTATACTTATAGCCTATAAAATTTGAATTGTGGTGGTGCTTTTCCAAAGATAAACGTGCATTTCTTACTTTTCCACCTGTTGAAGTAGCTTGATTCGTGTATAAAATTGAGATGTGATGCATGATATTTTGAATAATATAAATTCTATAATAATAATAATTTATTCACCTTGACTGGTACATTGCACAAGTATAACTCTTAATGGAGAAAGTGAATAGCTAGCCTATGGTTTAAGAATAATACATACATTTTTAACTTATAAAATTTCATAAAAAAAAATTTTCAAAATATCTTCCCTTCTATTTTAAAAATAGGTATTTTTTTTGTCTTGAAATTGCATTTTTTCAATATATTCATGTCTACGTACAAGTGCAGGAATGTAAAGGGAAAATTTGAGTGTAAAGCTATGGGGGGGTATTTGTATGCCCGGGGCGCACAAAATTAAATTAAAAGAGGGATGAAGGTATTCTTTGATTGTGTAGAAGCAATGCCTATTAGAAATATTTCAATGTGTATTTAAAAGACTAGTGTTGTATTTTTTTTAATTTCTGGTGGTAGAGATTGTAGATGTTAGACTTTGGTAATGAGGCCCTTTTGGGAGAAAAGCGTTGATTGTGAGTGGGACTGAATTTTTGATGTGATCGTGTATCATGGTCAGAATTTTTGAGTTTAATTTTGAAGAGGGGGGGGGTTTTTATTGAAAAAGACGCTGCAAGTTGTATTAAAGTATTGCAAAGGCAAGATTTTTGGGGTAGGAAAAAATTTTTTCTACACGGGGTACCCCAAGAGGTCCTACTATAATTCGAATGGCCCGTTTTGTATTTTTAAAAAACTCTTTAGTTGTGGCGAGTTTCCCCAAAAAATAAGTGTACGAATGTGGGTGGATGTGAGCATGGTATATGAAATAAGGCTTTGTGGTTGATAGGGCTTTATTTTTCGGGGAGGAAAAAACCCACTTTTATTTTTGAGAAAAAAGCGTCTTGGTCTGTCCAATCGGGGTCAGTCATATGTAGACCAGGAATTTGATGGCGTCAGGAGCAATGCTCTTAGATGAGATGCGAAGAGGAGGCTTTTCCGGTGGATCCAATATTGTGAGTGGAAATTTAAATACACCTTTTTGACGGTTGAATAAAAAGGAGGTTTTTTTTGCGTATTGTGAATTAGGGGGAAGCTTGTTCTTTGGAAATTTTGTGAGAGGGTGCAAAGGGTTTTTTCCCTTTTTTTGTGCTGTGAAAAGGGGAAAATCATCGACGTATTGTGTTAGTGTACCACGGTGAACATTCGGGCATATCTTTGACATAAAGGGGGAAGAAGGGGGGCCCAAGAAGGTTTCCCTTGGGGGAACCCACTTTTCAGGATCGCGGTTGAGATGAAAAGGGGGTTGAGTTTTGCGGATTTCGACTATTTGAGACGTAGATGGAAAGGGGGAATCCGGGAGGGGGCCGGGCCCCCCTGTTTCCCCTTTGATTCAAATTTTGCATGTAGGATAGAGTGTCGATGGTGCGAATTTTTTAAAAGATCGAAAAAAAGCCTAGGGAACGTCCCCTTTTTCAAGTGCATCGTGGATATTGAAAGAAGTGAAAAAATAGTGTGGTAGTTGATTTCCCTTTTGGAAACCAGTTGGTTTGGTGATAATATTTTGTGTTTGGATGTAAAAGATTTTAAGCGGGCATAAAAGGTTTTTTCAAAGATTTAAAAGGAAAGAGAGAAGAGATTGGGCGAAAGTTGTTTGGGTCTTTTTAGGAGCCTTTTTCTTAAAAGTGGAAAACTTTAGTTTCTTTCAGCTTTAAAGGGGAAAATACCATTTCAAATGTTTTGTTTTTTATTAATGATAGGGAATGAAATGGTTTTGTAACTTTTTGATAAATTGCAGTGGGGACATGCTAGCCCGGGAAGATTTTTTTGTTCCCTAACGATCTTAATTTTTGAATTTTCTGTTGAGGTGGTGTCGAAAAGAAACATGACGGGGGATTTGGGGGATTTTTGCTGGGGGGGGGCATTGCAGTATTATGAGAATTTGTGGTCTTTTTTTAACCCCGTTCTATAAAGTAGTTATTTAAAAAAGTTTGATATTATGTTGGGATTACCTAGGGACCCTTCAGTTTGAAAAAGGTCACACGTGATTGGGGGGCTAAACATTGTGATTTTTTAGTTGCCACGAGCTCTTTTTTATTGTCGGCCTTTTCAATTTTTTGTGAAAAAAAATTTTTTTTTTGTTTTCTTATTTTTAAGGGGGTTTTTCTTGGGGGTTTTATAATCGTCTGAGGGGTTTGAAGGGGGGGGTATATTTTATGCTCTGATAAATTCGAGCGTTGCCTTCTTCTCGAACTTTTTAGTAATCCAGGACTTGGGGTTGGTTGTTGGGTTTTTGACGTTTTTTGGGGAAAAGTATTTTAAAAAAAGCCCTAGGAATGTTTTTTAGAAAGGGGTTTTATGCTCGTTTGCGTCTGAGTAGTTTTAAGCCTCTTTTTCAGGGGGGTAACTTGGAAAAGGTTGATATTTTTATAAATTTCCTTTCTTTCGCTAAATTGGGGGGGAGGCTCCTGCAATTTAATTCTAGAAAAATGCGCATGATCTAGAAGTGGGATCAAAGTTAGTATTATAAAAATTTTTCAGTGAGTGAATATTTTTCGGAGGGTACTACTTTTGAAAAGGTACGAGTAGGAGTGTTGATGGAAACAACCATGTTAAAGATTCATCTGTCAAGGGGGCGTGTCTGGCGGTAGATTTTAAAACAGTTAATTTGAAACCCCGCAAAGCAATTTCTCTTTTGGAAATTGTTTGGTTTTTTTTAAAAAAGGGGTTTCCCTGGAAATTGTAAAAAAAGAGATTTACATCTCCATTGGGTGTCTATAGATTAAAAATATAGAATTTGTGAGTGGGTTATTTTTAAAACAACATCCAGTGCTTTTAAAAGAAAATTTCGAGAAATTTTAATTGGATTTGGGAAGGAACTATTTTAAGAGGGGTTTTTCGCAAAATACTCCCCCGCCAGTTTAGGGTTTTGGTCGACAAAGTTTATGTTAGAGATCCCTGGTATGCAGAGGGGGTTGATTTCTGATGATTTAGCCAGTGTTGATATAATTTTTACGTCGGCTGAGTTTTTAGGGATCAGATTTTTTATTTCTTCCCTTTTATTGCGCAGGAGCGGGTGTTTGACTTAGGATTGTATATTTGCCCCATAGTTTTGAAAAATTTTCTTTTTGGTTTTTTTTTTTAAGTTGTTTTTGGGATTTAGAGGTTTTAGAAGAGAAGGGGAAAGGTTGTTGGCATATTATGGAGTGTGTGAAAATCAGTGTGTTTAGGTAAGTGGGGGGGTTTTTTATCAGTGTTTTTTTTAGTTTCAATTTAAGGGGTTTGGGTTTGGTGTAGCTAGTCAACTAGGCCAGATTTGGTTTTTTATTGAATATTTAGATGACTTTTAAATGGGGTGGTGGAGATCTAACATTTTGTATGCCTGTTTTTTTTCTTCCGATAATGATCGTAAAATTTCATAACTCTCTGGGGACCAGGTTTTTGAATTTTAAGTTTTTTACCCAGACCCTCTCTTATCATTTTCCCGTAATTGTTTAATACAATGGAAATTGCCCTTAAACCACTACTTCGGGTTTTCTGTTTTTGGAAGAAGTTTCTTGACTCTAGGAGGGTATACATCCGCCCCAAAATAAAGGGCCCTCTCAGATATCACCTGTGTTGGCTTTTCTCAATCGTACTGGAAAGTCAGTGTCGATCCTTTTAGAGGGAGGGCGTCTCAGATGACAACAATGGCAGGCTCCCCTCAACGTATGGAAACAGGTCTTTTCATATAGAGGTGGGGCCGTCTCAATATCATCTGTGTGGGGTTCTCTTTAAAGTACTGGAATTTCAGTGCTTGATCCTTGTAGGGTGAGGGCCCTCCGTGACAACAACTGTGCAGGCTCCTCTTCTTCGACTGGAATGTAAGTGTCTTGTCATAGTAGAGGTGAGGGCCGTCTCTATCATTGTGTTGGCTCCTTCAAACGTACTGGAAGTACAATGTCTTTGGGCACTAGAAAGGGGGGCCGTCCAGATGATCGCCCCGGGCTGCGTCCCCATGTGACATTTGACTTGGTATAGCTTTGGGATCACTTGTTTTTTTGTGCAAGGGATAGTTTTGGGTTTCCCTTAAAGAAAAGTGACAGTCGTGTTATATCATTTTGAGTTTTTCAAAAAACTTTCCTTTGTTGAAGACACATCCGGAAATTCTGACTCCTTGAAATGTTTACCCTCTCTACAATGAAAGTTTTTTTTTTTCGTGTTGGGGTTTATATCTCATGTCTCACACCTAAACCCCCCCAGTCTCAGACGATTGCAGTACTAGCGTCTCATCCGGTAGAGACAGTACAGCGTCCGTCAAAAAGGAGTATGGGATGATCCAGATGATCGCACCTGGGGTGGGCCTCTGGACATTGGACCTGGTATAGCGTCACTTGAGACACGTTTTTTTTGTTGCAAGGATAGATTTTGGGGTTTTATTTGTTTAGAATTTTTTGAGGGGCAAATTTTTGATGCTGGATTGTGGAAAACGATTCATCAAATTTTTTAATAAGGCTTGTAGGGCTGGGTGACCCTGAAACCCATTGTTTTTTGGGTGCCCTGATATTACCATTGATTCCCTTTTTGCTCTGATTATTTTTAAAATTTCCCGAGTTTTTTGGGTGGAGGGCCCCCTTTGGGGATGTCTTGGTAAAATCCATTTTTTTATCAAAATACAAAAAAGTCCAGTGACTTGAACCCCATTTAAGTTTTGAGTTTTCTTCATCTACAGTGGGAAATTGGGCATCTCGGCGATAAAAATGCCCGTATATGCCCAAAGAGCCCAAAGGGGATGCCTTCTTTCATTCCAGATCAAAATGAAAACGTATCCATTAGTTGCAGGGGGGCTTTACATTTTTTAATGAATTTGTGCCATTTTGAATATTATTGTGGGCACGATGCCCCTGTCTGGGAAATCGATCTCTATTTTTCTCTTTAAATTTGGGGGGGGCTGGTTTCCGGAGAATTTGTAAGCAAAATCCTTTTTGCTTGTAAGTTCTGACATCCGCAAAATAGAGTCGCTTTGTACAAGGTTCCCGATGTAGGCCCGGGGGGAGTTAGTGCATTTTTTATTGAGTAATTTTTTGAAAACCCGTTTGAGGCCTATTAGGGGCTTGTTTGGCTGTTTTGCATGCTGAATTTTTAAGTTTAAATTTCAATGAGGGAAACGGGGGGAAATCATTTTTGATTTGAGAGCAGTTCAAATCTGTTTTTGTACAACTCCCGTGTCCCTGGTTCGGAATACTATTTTATAGGCAAATGCCGGAGTTTGGCATGGACGTTGAACTTTGCACTCTGAAAGATTTTTAAAAGGGGGCCAATTAAAGGGAATGCCGGTAATCGTTTTTGCTTAGTAGCCTGGTATGTAGGCTTTTGGAACGGCAGGTTTTTGGGGATTGCAGACTTTAGGGGAGGGCGTACTACAGCCAAATCTGTTTCAGAGGGGCCCGCGTCCATATGCTTAATTGGAGGCTGACTAGATTTTTCTTTTCTCGATATGTGTGAGTGTAGCCTACCTTTTTTTTAAGGTCGAAATTTTATGGCCCTGTTTGTTGTCAAACTTCTGATCGGGAAATGTCACCTTTATGTCCACGTCAAACAGGGGACCCCAAATAATTTTTTTTTTATAAAACAATCGTTTAAATTTATCTTTTTGTAGATTTTTTCGTAAATTTTCCCTTTACTAAGCACCAAGCAAATTTAAAAACTTATTTAGCTGTCAAAATGAAAATAAATTTTTAAAACAAAACTTCAATGCCCGTTTGGGGTTTCGTTTCTAAAAAAACAAACAAATCTCCCTTTAAAATAATAAACTAGAGAATAAAATTTAAAAAATTTAGAACTCTATAATTACGTGTATGAGGAAAGAAAAATTTCCAAAAATTACACGTTCTTGATAAACACTCTACAATTTTTATCAAATTGATTTATAGAAAACCACATAAGCACAAAAAAGAAATAAAATGAAAAGCATAGTTTTCAGAAGTCAAATTTTTAGATTTATAATATATTATTTTAAAATACAAATTAATACAAATTTCGATGACAACTAAGTTAACAGGGAAAGGCGATGCACTCTATATTTAGTTTCAAATTAGTCTATTTAGTTGAAATAAGCCATGCAGTGTGAAACGTATTCCGTTAATCACACCGCGTGTAGTTTGTGGTTAGTTTCATTGCCGAGTCAAGGGAATTTAAGAGCGCGTGTCAACATTCCCTTAGAAGCTATTAACTCAAATGTTCCACCCCGAGGCCGTGTACTACAGCTGCAGATCTCAAGACACGGAACATAAACGTGCGGTGAATTGAAAATAGGGTACAGTTTTAACCTGAGGAATCGCTAATGGAAGAGAACATAACAAATAATGCCCCACCATTGGGCGCCAATTGTGACAACCACTGTCAATCAAACTAAAGCGGCTGCTTTGAGACCTCGCGGTTATGAGCCCCATAGAGAGTGAATAATATAAATTCATAAATATCGTTTTATGCAAAAATTAAGAAAGTGTAATAAAATTGCCTTTTTATCGACTCAACGCGTTAAATTTAAGGTTGACGGAATCAAGTGGAAAGGTAGACCATGCCACAGACAGGTACGCTCATGAAAACATTAACAGTCTTTACTTTGTCCTGAGGAAGGGGCCAGATAAATGAACAAAAATGTATCCATTACATCATCCCCGAACAAAAATGATAGTTTATGCGTGTAGTGTACGAAGGAACAGACCGTGTTGGACGTATCTGCCCTGATTGAATTAGTTTATTCGCTCACCGAACCGCAGCTTGATCCCCACGTGCGCCGATAAGTCCTTACCTGAAACACAAAGCACATTTCAATTAGGAAACGTAATTGGAAAATAGTTCAGATTGTCTGATTGCAAGACAAATTACTAATGGTAATGGACAAACAACCCAACTCACAATAACAAGATAGGTTTTAATCCTAGTGTGTTACAATAATGCTCCATGCGATATTCATTAGACTTATTAATCATATTAAAATGCACTTCAAATTAATTGATTTTATTGGATCACACGAGGAACTAATTTCGACGTTATAGTTGATTGTTTACGGACCTTTACGTTTTAATAAAATGTCCTTTTGGTTATTATGCACACATTTAAAAGAATCTTATCGTTTGAAATATTGTCTTGGATCTTATGAAATGTATAATATTCAATGGTAATATTTGTCTATTATTTTTTATAAAAGACTTGGTGTGAGATGAAACCTGGTCAAGTTGAATTTGTCCACTCAGTTTGAGTTATATATTCCTCTCCGGCAGTGACATACTTCCACGCTGATCGTCGAGCCCGATGACATGTTTCCATCAGTTTCACTGAAGAGCTCGCTCGTTCCACCAAATGAACTAAACCCCCCGTTCTGACACCGAGTGGAAAACCTCGTGTTAAAAACTGCCAACTCGTCGATTATTGCGAATTATGAATTCCCTTTAGGGCCGGCCGCGTGATACACGCACCGAGTGCGGAATGCGCCCGCTATAAACTTGTCAATTATAAATCAAAGCCTCGCTTTACATCTCCCGCCAAGTACTGGCCATGGGCCTGGCGCGGACGGGCGCAATTTATAGATTACCTATTGTTAAAGTTAATTCGGCCCTTATGCGTCAATGCATGCGTGCAAACAGCAACCGATCTAGATAGGCCATTGTTAGCATATCATTAAACTCCAGTAATAGTAAAACATTATGATGGTGCGGGTGGAGATCAGTTGTCCCGGGCATTCACTCAGCCCACCCTATTGCAACTGACAACTTTATGTGTCAATTGTGTTAACGATTATGTGTGTGTTATGGAACTAAAACTTGGGAACAGAATAAAACATAGTCAGTATTTCACATGAATAGCCTAACTTCTGATAAAAAATATATATTATGTATATTTATGCTCCTATGCTGCTATAAAGAATGCTAACAAAATAAGTGTAAATTAAATTATGTTTTATTATAAAATGTACTTAAATCTGGTTGAGTATACCTAGATAACAACGGTCAATTGTTTGAAACGAAACCAATTGTGTTTATGTATCCGGTATAGTACTGGTAAACACGTTTTAGTTATTTCTAATAACAAACAAAACAATACGTTGTCAATACTTGGTATTCCGGCCACATTAGCAACGTGTCGGATCGCCTGTCCATGAGTCCATCCATGTGTACATAAGAAACATTCACCAGCCGTTGGTTTTATATCAACCACAATTCCATTAACCCGTTCCTTTTACCATTGTCACATGAAATAACATCACTGTTTGTGTTTAGTCTCAGTAAATATTGACTTTATATAATATTTAATGATGATGCTTGTTTCTTTCCAGTTTTCTATAATGTAAACAATTATATCCTATATTGTGATCTGTGTAAAACACTTCATCGATGTATTGGCCCCATCAATGGCGGGCGGGCGAATAAAGCGCTGGAATGCGGCTCAGGGCGCTGTGACGGTCGCCTACAGAACTAATTAAGCTCGCCGCTGGGTCGTGACGCGACAGAAGGCAATCCATTTCGTTCTGTTCGGGGGTCATCGCGGCCGCACGTAATTTAGATCCACTTCAACACAAAACGTGGACTTTTCATTATTATGCGATGTTTGTATTTCCAGTCTACCTTCGTTAAGTAGTTAGAGCGGAGTTCAAACGTAAACAACTCAACTGTTTGAAAACATCAGGTCATGATGAACAATACTGGTTGACTTTGGTAGATTTATTGAAATTTGACACAATGCTAAAGAGTATATTGCTGTTCACCGATGATTGTTACCTACTGAGCTACCATATCTCCACACGCGTGATACACACCAAAATACTGTATTAGGCAAAGCTACGCTAGTAATACGATCTTCTGTAGGGAAATATTGTCGACAAACAAAACTAATGAAGAATCCGATGAAGTTCCAAACCGAGACACCGCCGCGCCACTGGCGCTACTTACAACTTTCTTCTAAACGACAAAGAAGTTCAACTTCTTGATCTTATGGCAATAGTTCAAAACCAAGACCATAGGGTTTTTGTCGCCACCGCTGCCTGTGTTAAATACGGAGAGTTGGTGGTATTAGTAGCGTGGCTATTCCTATTACGGTATTTGACATCACTACAAACCTGCAGGGCCAGAACGTGTATACTGGACAGCCAGTCGTGGGAAACTATACGATAGAATATTACTAACGCAACCCTAATATAATATGATTGTAATGCGATACACGGTACTGAACAACACATGGACTGTTAATTCATAGAAGATTAGAGAGGGATTATCTGCGTGGGTCCTGATTGATCAAAATATACATCTACTACGCCCAAATGTGGGGTTTGCAAACCCTCACACTAGAACGGAATGTATTATTCAAACACTCTGTGCACCCCAGGTTTTTCCGAGCGGTGATTTTCTTCCCTGATCCGTCAAAGCCATTACTTTTTCATAAATCGTGTCCATTACGTCGTGCGGGCCGGACTGGCCTGGAGTACCGTATAACAATTAAGTAATACTATTAGCTTAGCGGGGACGGGGAGCTCTGATGGTGGTTTGATGTTCTTGCCTCGCCGCAAGGTCGCTGGCAGGGGGTTACACATACACTCAGCGGAGAAAACATACGGCTACATGGCTACTGCGCAATTAGAATACTGTACAACAGAAAAAACAGGCTGTATGTGTTTATATTTATAAATGTATACCTTGGTTTCAAGTATAAAATAATATAACTCGCAATAGGTCATCTAGTTGCATCTACTTGGTATTCTATTTCTTTTAGAAATGGGACAAGATGGGTCCCTTTCAGTGATCCTGTGCATAATGTTTAATTATTTCGGAAAACAATAATACATAAAAGTAAAATAATTAGGTATTCAAATAAATTAATTTAGAAGGGAAACGGTCTTGGGCAATAGTTCCTCTTCATGTGTGAGAATACTTAAAAACGAATTTCCAAACAATGTCACATAATTTTACATTTATTTTTATATGTTGATATTTGTATTTATTTGTACTTCAACATTTGAACATGTAACATTGAAAATAAATGCTTCCCAATACCAGTGTTTGCCAGAACACCGAGGAAATGAGAAGAACATATTTATGTTTTACGTACTTGAGCATGATAGCTTTGAAAGATATTTGCTGGGGCCTGTACACTGAACAGTGTCAGGACATAAGCTAAACTAAAGCTAAACCAATTATTCACCTTTAAGCCGGCCGAGTGAAATCAGATGAAATCCGCATCCTAGAGTCGACCACTGCCTGAATCTAATTGTGTGGAGCATTAGCGACAGTGAATAATCCCTGAATATTGTCAGCTAGTGTTAACCTAAACCCGTCAAGTGCTAAGTTTTTAACTACCTCCAAACAAGGAGTGTTACTGCCTGAAACAGTGAAACAATGTAGGCTGTCGACCTCACTCTGGTATTATATACCCACATTGAAATCTGGCCACCAACTAAAAGTATAAATTGATGGATTAAAGTTCACAAGTTAATACATGCCTCGCGTATGACTCGGATGCTGCACATTCTTTTAGTTCGAACATATAATAAGTTCATTTGGATATTGCAGAAAGGTTTCTAAACATGACAACGGAGAAGTGTGATGTTACGTTGTCAGATTCTGGATGTGTTAGGGTAGAAAGTTCTGGATTAAATGTGGTCGTGGCATTCACTGGAAGATAGGTTAAAGTGGTGTGCGGGTAGCCGAAATTACGGGTCAGGTCGGGTATTTGGGGGTCAACCCGAGATTCAAACCCCAATTTTAAAAACCGATTTTAGAGGAACAAAATATATTTTGGGCGATAGTGGAGGTGCCGGTTCAGGATTTACATACTTTATTGGTGGAGGTGCCGGTCCAGGATTTAATACTTTATTGGTGGAGGTGCCGGTCCAGGATTTAATACTTTATTGGTGGAGGTGCCGGTCCAGACAAGTTTTAATTTACAGTCAGACATAATACCATTTAATGGAAATCTAGACAATAAAAAATGAATTGCACTAGTGTTTTCTAGTGCGCTATGGTGTGTACTAGTCACTAGTGTGCACTAGTGTATTCTAGTGCGCGATGGTGTGCCCTAGTGTGTGCGCTCTAGGGGCTAGTGTTCACTAGTGCGCTCTGGTGTGTCCTAGTGTGCACTAGTGCGCTCTGGTGTGTCCTAGTGTAGTAGAGTGTACGAGTGGCCTTCAGGCGTGAGTCCGTGTCGCAGATGAGATGATCAGGGTTCAATAGTTCGACGGCCATACGAGTCGAGTGTTGTTCGAGGGTAGGGGGATGATCGGCTTACCATGCAACACCCACCCTCCCTCGCACACGGGGGGAAATCCAGACGACTAAAACTCGCGCACAATTTCCGACCTGTCGCACACAAATCAAGGTCCACTTATTAGAGGGACCTGCACAGTCTCGGTTTATCCAAGTAGAACACAGTTTATTATTGATGCAGAGTTTGAATGTAGAGGATCAAGATTATTATAAGTAGTGTAACACTCAAATTGTAGGAAAGGTATATGTAAACAGTATTTTAAAAATGAGTATAACAATTGTTTATTATCATTGACAAATTACTAGATAGTAGATGACAAAACAATAAAAGCCAATAGCTAACTGTTATCTTCTTCATTGGTAATTCAGGTAATTCTACTTAGGTATACTCGTGTAGACAATGTTTAATAAAGCTGATTGGTCGTAAGTCGACTCTGTGTAGGAGAGGGGGGGGGGGGGGGGAGACGAAGATAGTTGGGCAGAAGATTGAATGGACTCGTTGCGGGACGTGATTACCAGTTCACACGTTCAGTCGAAGTCAAGTAGAGTTGGGCCAACTGTTGGGCCCGAGTGTTAAGAATGGTAAACGATTCAGGCATAAAGCGCAACGTTGTCACCCTGAGACTTGAGAGACTCGTCGTTACTCTACTCGTGCACGGCAACTCGCTTTGATTGGAAGCCTGTTTAGGAGTTAAATGCTGTTTCCATTTGTATGAAACCTGGTTCTATTGGACGTTAAGTCGATACTCTTGGCGAGCAGTACAGCAACGTTATACGTACGTAGCGTGTAAAAACATTGAAAAAAACACACAAAAAAAAAATTACAAATGAAAATCATATCACATAATTTTTATAAGCAACGCAAAAAATTAAAGTTATTTTCCCCTATAGACAAGAATTTTTCCGATACAAAACAACTGTACATAATAACGAAATTGTGAGTATTGTGATGCAATGAGGTAGGAAAGAGAATTGAAGGAGGATTGGGCAAACACTAATGATCAGCTCACAGGCAGAATGACATATTGGCGAATCTGTCACACCTCTACCATATGCAATATTTTATATGTGATTATTTAGAATTTGCATGATCATAATTTTTTTTTAAATGCGGTCATTTAAATATAATGTTCAACCTCCGTTCATGACATGATTATAAAAACGCAACGTTCCACAACTCTGGGCACAAAGGACGCGATGTTCGATCGTGTTGTGATAGAAGTGGCAACACTGAGAAGGTGTGTCGTGCGGTGAGGGGAGGGGGGGGGGGGGATGATTAAAACACCAAGCAAGGCTAAATGAAAGAAGCAGGGGTTCACTTTCAATAATCAATGGCTCGGTGGTCCAGGGGAGGCTGCGATCTCTATCATCTCCTAGGACCACCAGACAGGGTAGAATGTTTAGTTGACCACCAGACAGGGTAGAATGTTTAGTTGACCACCAGACAGGGTAGAATGTTTAGTTGACCACCAGACAGGGTAGAATGTTTAGTTGACCACCAGACAGGGAGAATGTTTAGTTGACCACCAGACAGGGTAGAATGTTTAGTTGACCACCAGACAGGGTAGAATGTTTAGTTGACCACCAGACAGGGTAGAATGTTTAGTTGACCACCAGACAGGGTAGAATGTTTAGTTGAGAAAAGAATAAAAAGTAATAATAGTAATACGGGTATTATTATATTATATACAAGTTCTGATCTATGTAGTGTTAATTACTACAAATGTCATTAGTCTTTCATACACCGAACAGTTATTCGTTCGTGTTCTTGTTATGTTTTTTTGTTTAGTTAAACAATAGCTTTATATTTTTGTTATATATTCGGCACTTCTAAAAAGTAATTGTGATGCAACTTGGTTATGCATTGTTCTCTAGAAAATAAAGATTAAGAATTAATTGTAATGACTACGTATAATCGCTGAAACGTGCAATTACTGCTGTTTGTTATTTTGGAAACTTCCCTCGCGATACTATTGTAAGTAAAATAATTTCAATGTTCAAAGAAGCAGTTAAATAAACAAACAATTCCTGATTTGCTGCTAGTTGTTTGCATTTGTATTAAACTCGATCTCTCTTGATATGAAGCGTTATAGGAGGAGAACGTATTTTACACGCTGGAGTTTACTTAGTAATCGTTTCAACTAGAGCCAATGAGTTCACGAAAGTTTGTTTTCATTTAAGGTATATTGTTGAATTCTAAACATGAAGTTTTAGCTTGTCCGTAAGAAAACATTAAACAGCTCAATAATAGTTCATTATCTGGAGTCTGGTATTAGAGACTTGATCAGGAATGACTGTGACAAACGTTGAGAGATTTGCTTGAATTGGATCGAATGAAGGATTATCACGACTTCATGCAGGGTAGTTAGGGGTGGAGGGGAGGGAGAGGTGCTGGGGGGGGGCTACAGTCCCGAGCTCACAGTCACACGTCACGCTTAGCAGCACTTGCCAGATTATGTTGGCTTTGCTTTACCTTCACATTGGTTTAGTTCCCTCTGATACGTTGCGAATACTTCAACTCAAATCAAGCGCATTCATTTACCTAACCCACTTAGTTAGAATATGTCCACTATTGTAGTCATGCATTCATCTCTAGATGTGTCAACGCAATACGAAGAGTAAAACACAAGCAAGTATGATATCGCGATTTGAATAGTGTGTTTAAAATTTTTTGGTTACACAAAAGAGTGTGTTAGCTTCAGAATGTCCTCGTCAAGAATATAGTGGCCAACACTGACAGCAATAATATTATTACCTCGATTATCCTTGTCAAATAACTGCTAGTCACTGCAAGCCACTGCTAGTCACTGCAAGTAACTGCTAGTCACTGCTAGTCACTGCTAGTCACTGCTAGTCACTGCTAGTCACTGCTAGTCACTGCTAGTCACTGCTAGTCACTGCTAGTCACTGCTAGTCACTGCTAGTCACTGCTAGTCACTGCTAGTCACTGCTAGTCACTGCTAGTCACTGCTAGTCACTGCTAGTCACTGCTAGTCACTGCTAGTCACTGCCAGTCCCTGCTAGTCCCTGCTACTCACTGCTAGTCACTGCTAGTCACTGCTAGTCACCGCTAGTCACTGCTAGTCCACTGCTAGTCACTGCTAGTCACTGCTAGTCACATGCTAGTCACTGCTAGTCACTGCTAGTCACTTGCTAGTCACTGCAAGTCACTGCTAGTCATGCTAGTACTGCTAGTCACTGCTAGTCACGCTGTCACTGCTAGTCCCTGCTGTCACTGCTAGTCACTGCATCACTGCTAGTCTAGTCACTGCTAGTCACGCTGCTAGTCACGCTAGTCATGCTGTCACTGAGTCTGCTAGTCACTGCTGTCATGCTAGTCACTGCTAGTCACTGCTAGTCACTGCTAGTCACTGCTAGTCACTGCTAGTCACTGCTAGTCACTACGATGGGTCCCACAAGGTGCTGCTGGGCGGGTGATAAGACCGCGCCCTTCATCACAGACCACCTCTTATCTCGACCACCCCGCGGAAAAACGTTACGTTTCATACACTTTCATGAGGATATCGGTATAATCCCTTGCAGACTACAAGGGGAGGAACTCTCGTTATAATATCCGGCTTCATAAAAGGTATGTTCTTACTCAGATTGTTAAGGACTTGGGGGAGGAGAACTGCGAAAATCTAAAATTTATTCCCATATTACGGGTTTTTATTTTATGCTCTATTCCTTCTACGAGGAAGGTTCTGATGGGAATTCTAAAGCAGATTCACAAAGGTTTTTTAAGCTCCACGAGTGCTCGTAATATAGACCTGTGTAAATAAACTAACCTTTGACGGGAATAAATTGAAATCCACGCAGTAAATTAACTACTTCGCATAAATTCGCATTAAACTATTTTATTGAATAAGCTAGTTTAAATATCATTGCACGAGAGTCTGGGTCTTCTTTATTGAATAAAGCTGAACGAATAGTCGAAATCCTATTTCGCTTTCTTTGAAGTATCACCTTTAATGAGAGGTCTACAATCTGTAGTTCTCCATTAGCAAACAAAGCAGCCCGGGACTCGAACCCAGGTCTCGCTCCCAGTTAAAACATCCTAAGCTGAACTCCGTGGGTGTTAAACCAACAAGCCTGTTATTGCCGTACAGGCGGAGACTACACATCAAGTTCACATCAGCGCGCGAGCACTCTAGTCAAACCGCGAGACGTCATCGGTTAGTGACGAGTTGAAGGCAAGGTTTTATTAAGACTTTCTCGGCAGAGCTTGCACATTCTAGCGGAGTTTACTCAGGCTGACGTGCTGGGTTAATGCATTCAGCGGGTCTTGTCAAGAAACTAACAGTTACACTTCTCGAGATTGATCATGTCGTGGAGTGTAGATATAGTGAGGCATATTGTCTATAGGGTGATCTATACAGTCGTATTGTTATCAATTCAGACGTGTTAGGACTATGTAAAGCTATCGTACTAAACAAATCTCTTTCTATGTTAAACACGCAATATTAAAGCTATTGCACTTAAGTTAACTTACAAATGTGGAATTCAGAAAATCAAGTTTATTGGTTTGCATAGTTTCGATCCATGGAAGATTTGAAGAGAACAAATTCAAATTATCCTATTATCCTTTGAATATATTTAAAAAACAATAACTTTGTTCATAAACCGGAGACCGAAAGTTAGAAATGCAACAGATCATCAGTCACATGAAGCCGGAGAGGGGGGGGGGGGTAGGGGAAGTGGGGATTATTAGGCCTACAAACTTTTTAAGTCACAACAATGAATATCTGTACATAATAAAAACAATTAAAACTAGGAAGCTTTGCAAACGCTTCTTCAGACGCGTTGTTGGATGACGGTATGTTTTTTAAACGTAAAAAAGCGTAAAATTGCAATTTCCATGAAAAATTATTTTTCGATGGCGCTCAAATTACACACAAATTTATAAATTCAAAAAATTAAGGTTCTGTAAAAATATCATTACAATCGGATAAAGCATGTAGGTATTAAAAGTCGAAGAAAATTTTTTTAATCGAAAAAATTGAAAATTTGCGATTTTCAAGAGAAATTTTTTTTCGATCGCGCTCAAATTTCACACCGATATATAAATTCATAAAATTAAGGTTCTTTGAAAAAATCATTACAATCGGAAATAGCATGTAGGTGTTATAAGTCGAAGAATGTTATAAAAATAAAAATAAATCGTAAAAGGACGATTTCATAAGAAATATTTTTTTCGAATTGCGCTCAAATTTCACATGAATATTTTAAATTTAATAAAATTAAGTTTCTGTGAAAAAATTATTACAATCGAATATAGCATGTAGGTATTATAAGTCGAAGACATTTTTTTAAAATCGTAAATTGCGATTTTAATGAGAAATAATTTTTTGACTGCCCTCAAAAACGTGGCAGTTCTAAGTTCAGAGATTTCGAAGGCCTCCAGAAAATTTGGTCGTAATTGGAGTATCGGTTCGTTTCTTACAAAAAAGACAAAATACAAAAACAATAAAAAATAAAATAAAAAAAAACATTCCGGATTTTTTCTCCAGTGTAGTGTAATGGAATCTTCGCTCGCTCGCTACGCTCATCCAACAATAACACAATGAAATAAAGTTATTTATTAGGAAAACATAACTCGCCATGAGGTCTCCGTCACCTGCTAGAACTAGAGGCCCCGACCAACAAGAATTCATTTCATTAAAACCATGTGTGGAGTAGCCTCGTGTCCAGATGTGGCCACACTTTATTAAATACGCAAATGAGTGAAACCTGCGCCCGGTGGAAAAAGTGTTTAACATCTCATCTGGCCGGGACTTGATGAAGCCCGGGCCGGGTGACGGCTGACGGGATGAGTCGGCCACATCATCATCGCGACGTCGCTGGCAACAGTGATAGAGAAATGTTAATTTTGAATCTAGAATGTAGAAATATATTTTTAATTCTATCATGTGGCAAGGGAACATCGCATAACTCACATCATTGAAATACCTTCCACATTTATCACATAGTTGCATGCAACATGCCTAGATTACGTTGATAATGTAAATATTTTTAAATAATAGTGAGTGATAATCTGGATGCATACTTGCGTCCATTCATATTGCATAATATTAACCTGATAAGCTGAAGTATATTTATAAATAATAACAATATTTAAAAAATACGCAAAATCATTTCTAGTTTGTTTCATCAACGAGAGTGTTATCCAAATAATGAATTGATGTTTGAAATCATTCTAGTTTTTAGTGTTTTGGTGGAGGTGCCGGGTACGACTTTTCACACTTATTTTACAATTAAAACTTTTTTCCTGCATTATTGTAGCAAGTTTATATACATTGATTTAGAGAGGAGGATAATAATTTTATACCTGCTATGATGTTGTCTAATATCAACGATGCATGGACAGTTTATAAGTTTTAGTTTTTGCTGCATAAGACCCACCCCTTTTCATCTTACAGCTAACAAAGCATAGTACTTTGCGACAATAAAAATACCATAATTTGACTTGATGTTGTTAATTTCAGTACATTATAATACACTACAAAACGTTTTATTTCACGCCCGTTTTAGTGTACCGAAATATTATTAACATTTAAAAAATAAAAGTGCCGTTTAAGCAAAGTTTTAACCAAGCATTGTTGCTCATTGCTTCTCCCCCCTGTGCAAGACAATGGTCTGCCGCAAGCCGGGCGCTGTGTATTGTGTCGCCTCTTACACCCTTCACCGACCGACTGGCTGGATATCGTTTTTACCCCCTCCGTCCCCCCCCCCCCCCTAGCCGGCCACTAATTAACACGGTGATTGACGTGTTGTCATATCTACGAATACGATCACACCAGGAAACGGGCGTTCTGGTTTTATACACACTAAACCACGGCCCCGAGGAGATTAACTTGTTCGGGGCGCGGCCACCCCTCTTGACCGACCCTCTGTCCGGACGGGCTTAACTCCTAAGGGTTAACTCGGGCTTGCTGTCAAGAAAAATTAACCTAGGTTTGAATCCAAGTCTAAACGCAGCGTAAATACCTTTGAATGCCAACTCATTAGTTTCAGTTAGAGCTGAGCGTAATCCCGCGAGTGTAAAGCTGTATGCCCGTGACGTGTGTGTAGCTGTCGGGGGAATGATTTGTTTACAGATGAGCTCTAATTGAAGTTTGTCTCACTCATCCCTTGAATTTAAAAAAAATATATTTTAAATTTGATTATCAATGTTAAGGCTGGGACAGGATCACTGCGGTGAATGGGCAATAAAATGTCTCCTTTTCTATCTCATTCTCTTATTTTTGGCTTAGTTGTGTGTTGATTTCAGAAATATAATAATAAATAAATCAGTGAAGTACCTCGCGCGCCCACACAGAGTCACTCACAACTGACCGAGGTTCTTCTCAATGATATCTAACATCTATAGAAAGCTAGATCCACAGTCATTGGTCCACTGGCGTGACAATTACAAGCCATCTTGAATAGGTCAGTTTGTATGTTAAAGTAGGTTGTAGCGATTTGTAGCCAAATATTTTTCAAGATGGCTGGAAGGTTGACAGGTGAGAATATTAGCCACTTAACACCAAATGATTACTAAATTCTCTTATGCAGTAACTTCTTATTGTTTCTGTTTGTGCATTCCCATGCTGCACTATCTAAAACCATATCAAAATAATCCATAAAAATACTTAATCGAATTTAAAACATAATGTAAAGCATAAATTGAAACGTCAAATCGCCGTCTTGAAAAGGTTGAAGTTTCAATTCGGTAGGGGTTCACGCCTGTGCGGATGTATTGGAGACTGGGGATCTAGCCTACCAGGCCTATAGATGTTGAATATCATTGGTTCTACTAGGAACCGCCACTGGTTCACACGTGGCCAAGGTTCAACTAGGGTTCGCCACTGGTTCACATCTGCTTCTCTTGATTGGTAAACAAGTTGAGTTTCCTATCACGAGTTTACGCATATCTGTGAGTAAACGTCAGGGAGTGAAAAGTTTGATAGAATTTCTAAGTTTTGTTATCAAAGTTCTCTGAACTTTTGCTTTGAGGGAGATGCAATTGAAGTTCTCGGCGTGAGTAGACTTGTTGCATCCGACGTGTTGGCGCTGATAACAGTGATACCCCGCAAGTATAAGCAGGGGGGCTTGTTGTCAGACTTCGTGGCATGTAGAGGCTCAAGGTTCAAGCCTCAGTCAGGAAGGCCGGTGACTTCGTGGCATGTAGAGGCTCGAGGTTCAAGCCTCAGTCAGGAAGGCCGGTGCCGAGGATCAAACCAGCGACCTCCCGAACCAGAGGAGCTTGAAACATCTATCGAAGCAGGTTGACATCAAAGAACTAGGGCCACGTGTTTGGAATTAGTCAAGAACACCATCGAAATTTTTAATCAAATATTTAAAAATAATATTTTAATTTCTATCATAATGGCACTATACAGGGCAAAACTCACATCACAATAAATTCAACATTTATCACAATAGAGTCCACTTCCATAGATGAAAGAAAAAGATGATGGCGTGGGAAATGTTAAGATCCTTAAACTACTAGCCAGTGAAAGTCTACTAACATACTTGCATCAATTTACGTTACATATCCAGATAGTCTAATTCTAGCCCGAATTAATGATGATTAATTCTTGAAATATGCAAACAACAATGACAATTTCTCAACATTTTATGGCTGATTGTATGTTTGTTTTCTACATAGTTTTATCAAGTATTTGCAGTGAAGTGATTAATAACTAATTATAGTGTTTTGGTGGAGGTGCCGGGTAAGACATGTTTGTTTCAAGCGATCAATTTAATGATAAATTCTGTAGCTTAACGTCTCATTTTAAAGCATCAAGACTAATCGAGACGATGAGTTGTGATAGATGAGGATGAAGGACAGATACAAAACAACATGCCTTGAGCGGGATTAAAACCCACATCCATACGCTTCAGACCAGCGCCCTAATCGTATGTGCCACCGCGGACGGCACGTAGAGTATCAATTTTAAATAAATTGAGTGCGGATAATAATTTGACATTTATGTAGGGGGTTTTGCTTTGTTTTCCACATATGCCAAGGAAACTGTACTTCATATTATTTATCTCAGCTTTTCAAATATTGTCCCTAAATTATGCTATTAACTACACACACAGTTAATAACAGATGTTCGTTGGACTGTTGTATCATAGGCCTCCACTTATGTTGTTTATCTTTGCTACGAGGGCTCTAAAGACATTGTTGACTTCGCACACAATAGACATTAATGCGATATCTGTCTGTAGTTGTTGACCCAATCCAAACATGGGACTCTAGTTCTTTCGGGTCGTGTGTGTTGGGAAATATCATTGAATGACACCAACTAACGTTCCGTGTCCTATGTGGGCCAGTAGTTTAAATGTTCACACTCGTACTTCGTCCTAGCAACGAGGCACAAAATAAATTCGAAGTTGTTCTAAATCGGCTTTGTTGATTCTGGCATTGATCCGCGGGTGTTCACACTGTCCATACCACTGATTGCTATTTCCCATTAAAAATTCTGATCTTTGGTGGTTGGTTATCGCTCACTCGTCGATTACGTCGGGCCTACAGGATTGGCTTGGTCGCTTTGGTTTAATATCTTCCACTGAAAATCAATTATATGACTGAGTGGGTAGACTCTAAATACAAATATATATTTTTTATTAAAATTATTAATGACTAATATAATATTTTAGTAAATAGCTTCAAACTAACGACTGTATCAAGTGATGACTTGCAATATTACAACTATATTTTAATCTGCACGCTGAGATACAATAGGCTACACACTATACCAACCACCTCCCCTACAACTAGGTCTTATAACGTCGTGTTATCAAGGTACACTCCCTAGTTGGGACCACCAAATGTCGTCGAACTGAGAATGCGACTCTGATCTAAACAAGTCGCACAGACGCGAATACAAAGTGGGTGAACGTGTTGAAACACGTTTCTAAACAATCTACAGTTCAACTAATATGATTTAGTTAGGCCTAACAAACACTCAGTTAATATGAAGTGCGCTTGAAGATAGGGCCGCGTTGATTGTGTGAATCAAGTGTCGGGGATTATCACGGGCGGGCGCGCGTCTGAGAAGCAAGTCCCTAATGCGTGGAATGCAGGGGTGTTTTATAACTCCACTCCAGAGGGCGCCACTCCAGACAGTCAAATGAGCAAATCTGTCCGTCCGTCTGTCCGTCTGTCTGTCTGTACGATTAACATTCCCCTTCTCTTTGTTTTTAATAAAACCCTCGACCCGGTTGTGATAATGTGATATACAACGTCGGAGCACAACCTGTGCCTCAATCACACTTATACAATTATTTAAGTCATGTCTCATGGAACTGTTATTAATGCATGAAAAATATTGCATAATAATTATTGCATGCGATAAGTTATTGGATGAGCGTAGCGAGCGAAGCGAAGATTTCATTTCACTACATTGGAGAAAAAAATCCGGATTTTTTTTTTTTTTTTTGTCTTTTTGTCTGTTTGTCCACACGATTCCGGCTAAACCGATACTCCGATTGCGATGAAATTTTATGGAGGCCTTCGAAATCTCTGAACTTAGAACTGCCACGTTTTTGAGCGCAATCGGAAATTTTTTTCTCATGAAAATCGCAATTTTACGATTTTTTTCGATTTTTAAAAAAGTTCTTTGACTTATAACACCTACATGCTTTATCCGATTTTAATGATTTTCGCACAGAACCTTTATTTTATGAATTAAGATATTTTTGTGAAATTTGAGCGCAATCGAGAAATTATTTCTTATAAAAATCGCAATTTTACAATTTTTTTTAACAATTTCGATTAATTAAAAAAAATGAAAAAAAAATAAGTTAATTTTTAATTTAATTTAATTTAATTTAAAAAAAATTCAACTTAGTAATGATTTTGCCACAGAACAACAGAAAATTCGCATAACACATGGCAGCTCAATGCACCAATTACGCTCATCCAACAACGCGGCGGGACTTAAGCGTTTTCCTAGTACTATAATATAAATACAACAATATTAAAATGATTATAATAATATTTTACTTTAGTTTAGCTAGGCTTAGCTTAGCTGATCTTAGTTTAGTTAATTTAGTTTAGTTTAGTTTAGTTTAGTTTAGCTTAGCTTAGCTTAGTTTAGCTTAGCTTAGCTTAGTTAAGTTTAGTTTAGTTTAGTTTAGTTTAGTTTAGTTTAGTTTAGTTTAGTTTAGTAGTTTAGTTGAGGTAAGTCTAGCTTAGTTTAGTTTAGTTAAGTTTAGCCTAGCCTAGTTTAGTTTAGTTTAGTTTAGTTTAGTTTAGTTTATTTATACATCGCAAAATGGTTGACTTTATTATACGTGATTAAATACATCACATACTATTATATAATATAGGCCTTAACTAAACAAATTACTGATAGTTAACACAATATGTATAAAATAACTACTCAAATCGATTGCATATAATGTAATTTAAAATTTCATTCTTGGGAGTTTTTTAAAATGGTCAAAGACACCACAATAAGTCACAGCCTGCATTTTCTTACAGATTTACAATATATTGAAATACTGCCATGATAACACAAAACGTTATATGAAATTAACTAATCTACACTGCAGGAATAAAATTTCTCGACGCACTTAAAGCAAGAGCAGCTAGTAAATATCAAATGTGTGTGTGTTCTTCCCGGGTATACCAGTGAGTTGCAGGCTCGCTGTCTCAGCCACTAACCGCACATACTAACACTGTTAACGATATGCAAATGCGCCGGCTCAAGCCCTGTACAAGGCGGGGGGGGGGGGGGGGGGAGGGGCAAGGGGGCGGGGAAATGCAATAAGAGGCTTAACTTGGGGGACATTTTCATTTGCATTACTTCTTCTTTTGCCGTTTAATGCAGGTTGGGTCAATAAAGAAGGAATTCGAATCTGCAGAGAGCTACGAACAATGAGGCTGGAATCCAGTTAGGGACCGAATGTGTTATTATAGTGATATACTCGGCTCTATTTCTTCCTAGATAGCTCGCCCAGCGTTCGAGGTTTAAGGCGCAGAGCTAGATGGTGATCTCAATGCGAGCCAGACGTAAAGTTAAATAAAACCAGGTCATTTGTGGATACTTGTCTTATATTCTAGTTTCTTATGGAAAACAAGTTACTACAGATAAATAAAATACTAGTGTTGATATGGTCAAGTCATGGGCACTGATAGCTATGTGTCAACCTTTCTATATAATTTAAAATACAAAGTTTTCTAATAAAGTCGTTTGTATTTTCGCTCGTTCGTTTCTCTACATTCTCTGTTTCTAATCAAAGCCTAAAATCTCAGTACGAAAGTTTTAGAAAGTTCTTATTGATTGAAAGTTAAGCTTTAATGGAAGAAACAAGAGTACATTTTAATGCGTGTGAAAATTCGCACCACATTTCCATAAAACAACCCAACATCGCACACTTAGCACCCCCCACCCCCCTCAGTTCTCTGGACACACTTACCCCCCAGAGTGGCGCGTATTGTTTCAAGCTGTTTCTCTAAGGGTGGTACACACATGGGCATAGAAAGTGCACCCACTTCTCTTTCATTGTATTCTTAGCTTTGATAATTTGCAACAAAATTAGTTCAATATATTGTGGTTGTTACATCTTTAAGCTAAACACATAATTTGAGTACATGGGTGACTAAGCTACAAAGTACTCATCAAATTATCAAAAACTTAACTTTCAAGTATTAGGAGTAAATGGATGTTATTTATATCTGCTTAAAAAGTATATTTCATTGTTTTTACAACATCATACAAAGGTTAACTTTGTATCTCGAGTTTTCGCTTCTCCAATAGAATATATTGGAATACCACTTCTATGCGCGCATATGTTTCCTGTATGTAACAGGCCGACTATTACAGCTAGGGTCGTGTTCCCAACGTGTCAGACCACGAGGGTACCCGCGTGCGACCCGCCATGTTGACAAAACAAAACACTGCCTGTGAGATACAGAAGGCAGTGACCGACTATCTGGCTGTTTGGATTGAGTCATTCATTGCGCGAGGGTGGCGCATAGCATAGCACAGGTCAGCCGCAAAGCAGAGGGAGCCAATGAATTGGGCGGCCTACCCAGACACACTATCTACCACTGCAGAGTATAATACGCATTCAACCGACTTAGGTTACAATATACATAGAAAGGAGTGAGCTATAAGCTATCAACATATCGTAGAAGAATACAAAAATTATAATAATGCGTTTCTCACAGTTTAAATGTCGTTGTTGGTGGAGGTGCCGGGTATGAACTTCGTTGTTGGTGGAGGTGCCGGGTATGAACTTCGTTGTTGGTGGAGGTGCCGGGTATGAACTTCGTTGTTGGTGGAGGTGCCGGGTATGAACTTCGTTGTTGGTGGAGGTGACGGGTATGAACTTCGTTGTTGGTGGAGGTGCCGGGTATGAACTTCGTTGTTGGTGGAGGTGCCGGGTATGAACTTCGTTGTTGGTGGAGGTGCCGGGTATGAACTTCGTTGTTGGTAGAGGTGCTGGGTATGAACTTCGTTGTTGGTAGAGGTGCTGGGTATGAACTTCGTTGTTGGTAGAGGTGCCGGGTATGAACTTCGTTGTTGGTGGAGGTGCTGGGTATGAACTTCGTTGTTGGTGGAGGTGCTGGGTATGAACTTCTACAAAGATTGTATATGAAGTTTGAATGTTTTTCGAATACACTAATAAATATACTTTTGAACAATGAGTCACTGGGAAAGATAAGATGTTTAGTTATTTTCTTCGAGGAACAACTTAACACCTAACAAAACACTTGATGTATATTCGGATGCTCTTTGTATAGTTAGTTACTATGTTGACAAAGATTAGGAATTCGCGTAATTTTTCCCGAAACATCTCATCTGTTTAGATTTTAATCTTGCATTAATTATAAAAGTTACGATGAGAAACTATGTTGTAACAGGGTTGAAGGGGGAATGTTGCTTGATGGGGAGAGGGGGGAGGAAGCACAGTCTGTCTCTAGCTAGCTTGTACTTGCCAAGCAAATTAAGAAGTGATCATTACTTTTTAGTAAACTTTAAGCACTATTTTAGTCGAGAATTGAATTTTTATAAACTTTTTTACATGTATTTTTTTTTATGTTCACATACTAAATCAGTGTTTGTTACTGTTGTTTACTCCATAAGTTATTGTGTACTGTACATTTTTCTTGGGCAAAATATTTTGTTTTGTGTATCGTGAGAGTAAAATATATTATGTTATCGGACTGTGTTTTATAGTGCAATGCTCCTTGTTAGCATCTGTGTAACAGTATGGCAGATAGAGTGGTGGGACTGTCCCTAGCTAGGAGCTGTAACAGAAGTGCAGCTCCACTAGGCAGATACACACTTGGGCCAGTAGCAAACACTCTACAAGTTTCACTTCCGCCGACGCAAGATATTATTGGCATTTGAAACTTGCTCGAAGTTCTCGGGCCGCATTCCACAGCCTGTGGTGGTCAAAGCCCGGGTATATATGTGGTTTAACTCCGGGCAAGAGTTATATCAAACACTTGCAATTATCTCGGCTTTAATTGGTTTATGTACGTCACCATGAAGCAGATTGCACTTGATTTCAGTAATGAGCCAGCTCGGTTTACTATGTGTAGATCAGATTTTAAATGCACGACATCGTATTCAACGTATTTTTAATGAAACATTTTTTTTAAAGGTTTTGGTCAAATCTTTAGCATATTATAGAACAAAATTTGTTTGTTCATGAATTGTATGTTTTACTAATTTACTAATATTTATTAAGGACTGATCCATTGTTGCCTAAAACAATTGATTAATCATATTAATTCAGACCAAAGGTTATATCGCCAAGTGAAACACCAATGGCTGTTGTATATTTGAACACAGAGTTACGAATATTTTGTTTTAGTTTGTTCTTCTGCCTCGTGAAAATAGCTCACATCGGGATGGTTTGCAATACATGGACGAGTTGTAAAGTTATGTCTAAATTTATGAAGAAAGCGGTTTGAGATTTGAAAGTTGCTTCAAAGCAACCATGCTGGCGTTCTCTGGACCACTCTTTCTCGGCGTAACCCGTGAACGCTGGATGATATTAACATCCTAGCGCAAACACGCGCACCGCTAATTGAAGGAAAAAGGTATAGCCGCTGTGCAAATTTTCCGGCTAATTATCCATGGATGAGCGCCCATAATTGGATGGTACATACAAATATTTGCAAAATGGTTGTTACATAGTCGAATTAATGCAAGCAATGCCGGAATATTTAATTTGCTCGTAGATCCATCGCTCGCCGAACTAAAGCTAAACCGCGATACGTAATTGCGAGGGCTGTGGCGGCGAGGGAAGATTGCCAAGAGGAACAGATTAAAAGCCCGCCAAACTGAATGAGATTGAACTCTTGATGCGAGGCCGCGGAGATGTTGCTAGTCTCACGCTGCTCAGGGGTAACGTGTAAGACAATCAACACACTCTGGGCAGAGGAGGAAATCCACCAGTCACATCTCAAACCTGTAGAATATCGTGGATGAAATATCATCATCAATCTTATAGGAATTATTCTTGAAATATACCTATTTGAATAATAATTTACATTTTAACACTAGGCATGTATTGGCAATCATGTTGATTTTTGCATACGCCCAGTATTTCCTTCGAATGTGCACAGTAGAAGTTCTCCTTTATGTATTGTGTTTTTTTATTACAAGCATATTATCTAAGAAATAATTTAGGGCAGAGAACTAAATAGTATGATAAAATTCAGATTTCAATAACTTAAAGTATTATCACAATCTTGATAATTTATACCTGTTTGTATAATGCACAAAATACAAAACTTATAACAAACAAATATACGTAATAATTCGAAAGGAAATCAACAAAATTCAATGCATAATCTTGGCAGTTTTGAAAATGCAAAATGAGTTTATTTTGTTTCTTGACTTACTGGTCTTACTTATAGACTTACAAACTTAAAAAGCTTCTCCCATCTTAAAGTTAAGCAGAAGATATTGCAACGGCCGTCATTGTTATGAAGTCGTTTATACACTTTGTTATTGGACAAACCCATGGAAATATGACAAATAACTTTTTAATAATGCCCTCCCGTCTAAAAGTTTTCCAATAAGCTTGTTGGACTTGGTCACTGCTACCGTTAATTGTGCAATATTCAGATCTCCCTCGCGTTTAAAACTCTTGAAATGTCAACATGTCTGATACCTAGAAGACGCTGGGAGAGGAGATATTGAAAGATAAGACCCTCGCCAGATTCTCCGGGACAATCTGAGGTAAAGCCTTAGGGGAGAAAACTATCTGAGGATACAGTCAAGATAACATTTGAGATATTATGTTCGTGTGTTTACCATCGCATGCCGCGTCGTGAATGGTGATTGTATACCCCAGGAATAATGTTGCTAGATCGAGATCATTATGAATATTATGCTTCACATAATGTACAATTTTGCATTATAATGTAAGCACATTATTCATTCATTGCTATAACATACTGTACAAAGATTACCTCACTCATCATATCACGTATCGTCCGTGCAATGTAACAATACGTCTAAACTTAGATTAAAATTACATAAGTATATTAATATTATATTGAATCATTTCTTATGTCTTATCCACTATACTTTTTGTATGAGCTTTGCCACATTTAACTTTATCAGTATTATGCCGGAGTAAACTTTATTATCTTTATGAGGGCCAACTGTGTTCCCTACTCAGTCACTTCACTACCCCTAAGAACAGGGTTCGACCCTTGGGGAGGCCACACACAAGACTAGTTTGATGTAAGCTAAAACTTTACTCTGTGCAGTAGTGACAAGGTACAAAGTTGGACGGGAACGGGAAGAATAAATTGGTTTCTCGCTAACTTTAGAAATCTCTCTGAGTTACAGCAGTTTCGTTGCATACTAATCTAGCAGAACTGGCTTTAAATGTGGACCACTAAATTGTCTACTCATTGCGCTCCAAAAATGTTATTTCTTTTATACTTACTAGGACTTCAAAGTCGATATAACTAAGAAGTCAGATCTTTTTATGTAAAGCGGTCACTTTTTCGAATTATAATATTATATCGCATGTATATTGTATTAGTCATGCCGGGAAAACGTTTATGGTATATCGAAAATTTTTTACAACATACTGATGTGTCTTTCTTAAAACAAAAAATAAAAATTACTAATTTAAAAAAACTTATAGCCCATAATATTTGTGACTGAGGAAATATGGCGCATGTATATTTTGGTAACGAATGTGCGAGTGGAGTCAGAATGCTAGGCCACGCACGCACGCATCTGCAGAAGACAAGGGGTAGAACGTCTCGGCGCGGACTGTACCCCGAGATAAAAAGAACAGTTTAGTCTATCGAATAACCTGGAATTGATTCCGCACGTGAAACACTAGACTGACAGATCGGCAGGTGAATCGATACAAGAGTCGCGTGTCGACTTCGACTTCGAGATATATCGAAGCTTGAAACACATCACGTTGGTGTGGACAAATGCTCGTGTCGGGTGCACGGGGGGTAGTAATCTGGCGCCGTGCGTGTGCGTGTGCGTGTGCGTGTGCGTGTGCGTGTGCGTGTGCGTGTGCGTGCTGCGTGCTGCGTGTGCGTGTGCGTGTGCGTGTGCGTGTGCGTGTGCGTGTGCGTGTGCGTGTGCGTGTGCGTGTGAGTGTGCGTGTGCGTGTGTGGATCAGCAAATATATAACATAATGTTAATAATTTGTAAAGTCAAATGTTAATGTTTATAATTTGTAGTGTGCAAATATTAATGTTAATGTAATTATGTTAGTCATTTGATAGTACAGAGGATATCCTATATATTCTATAATATATAGCACTTTTCATTTAACACAAGAGACACCTCTAAAAGACATGTGCAAAATATGTCCTAATAAAATTTGAATTTGAATTTGAATACACCTTTGTGTTTATAAAATGCATTTGTTTCGGTCACGTGGTGTGTTACTCCGCCCAGTAAGTGGTCAGGGTCCAAGAGGTCCGAGACGTTAGCTCTGCCTGTTGTAACTGGGCGATTCAACTAACGTTGTTGCATCACCATTTGCGTGTTATACAACAAGAGAAAATAAATACTAGATCAAGATTATTAATACCAATGAAAACAACTTGGAAATCAATAATCAGGTTTCAAAAACCATATGGTCAAAACGTCTAAAAGGCTGATACTTGAGCAATTTTTTTTTGAATTTAGACAATCGAACCCGTTAATTAAAACCCAGGATATCTTCGTGTTACTGGATGATAAGGAAGCCAGACCTGATTGACCAGTGCTGATAGTATTTGAGTCTTTCCAATCTAACATAGTTGAATCCCCGTAGAGTAGAATTCCTCCACCTCCTCGTGAATGGTGTGGATGATTGATTGCGGGAAGGGTTGAACCCGTGGTTGGGCGACAGCGGTTTGTGATATGAAGGAAATCCTTGGCTATGTCCCAGTTTATAAGCAGGTCCCTGGAGGGAGATCCTAGAAGCTTAGCCTGCGTTCGTTCGCGTGTGCGTGTGTGTCAAGCTTAAGGACTGTAGAGAGTGCGTGTATTTTATATAAAAAAAGTTGTTGTTAATGTTTACACAATTCATTGCAAAATAATGATTAAATTAACATTTGAGAATAATGTTTCATGTCACAATTTCAGAATACGACAAAATAAAATCCGTTTGATACTCCCTATAAGACTGTTAATATTGCTAGATCGTTTGACGCGAGTAAGAATGCGGATTTAAAAACATATCGAAAAGTGACTAGTGGTTATCACTCACATCCTTTTAACCAGGACTTTTCCCCGCGTAAACTACCCATCAACCCTCGTTGATGCTAGTAATATAAACGGGGTCTAATTGAATCATTTTATTTTCAATGTGTTCAAACAAACGCATTTTAACTGATAGTGTTTTTTATGTTTGAATTAAAACATTAAAATTCGGAAGAATAAATATAGCAACACGAAAAAAAGCTAAAAAATTAATAATGTAAAACAACAATCAAAGTACTTTTTAAACTCCATGATCAAACGTAGTCGAAAAATCAATTGATTCTAAATATGCATGGTTACTATTGCAAGTCCTCGAGAACCAACGCTATCTCTGCGTATTGAAACCCATCGCATCAATAGAAAACTTGTATATTTGAGTGGTTTTTAAACTTGTGCCTATAAAAAGCTGCAGTATGTTTAAAAACACGTTCTGAATACAGAAGATGGCCGCATTATACGACTGCTGAGCACACAAAATATGACAGTTTCATCTCTATTTTATTCCAAGCCCGGTTATTTCAATGTAAATTAACTTTCCCTGGCTTACGTTTGAAAGTGATATTAAATACAACTCGCTGTCATAAACAATGTGTTTTGGTACATTAACTTGTAGGGGCCACAACGAATTGTTTACGGCATGGGCTTAATAACATTAGCATAGGAAGAGTGCCCGCTTTGCGTGGTCCGACTATAGCTGAGCAATCTGCCTATGTAAAAACGTAACTGCGAGTTATGGCGACATAAAAAGCGATGATAGTTGTTCCTCGAGTATTAGTTGTCACCCTGGCCGCTCGGAGCGCTCGTTCACGGGGGAAAGTAAATATCCAGACGCGAATGAGATGTTTGCTTTTATCTTTCGAATACAACATCAAGAAGTATTTCTCTTGAGGGACAACTGATTCAGCTCGCACATAATGCTTAGTGTTTCTGCTGTGCGCTCTCAACTTGAGACTCGGTCTTGTCTCTCTCAACCTGATAGCACAGACTGCAACGTATTTCACCCCGGTAAACCAGGCCCAAAGCTGCAATCAAGCAAGTGGCGAATAATATTGTAATATTTAAAACAGGCACATACTTTGCAAAACGAAACTTTGATAGATTTAAAAAAATATGGAGTAAATTTAGTGCAATTTAGTGCTAATTGTTAAGTATTTCAATAAATAACTTCGCTATAATTAATCCGACAAAACATGTTTTCTTGTCTTTGCAGTGTACCCCTTTCCCCTTTCCGTAAACATACTATTGTTCACGATAGGACCAAACAACACAACGACTTTGGAAGTTTGAAGTTTGGATCTAACATTTATAAATATAGTAATGTTTGTGCCCAACCAACTGTATGTGAACGCAGACTATATTTTTGTCCTCGATAGCACACAGTCTATAATAAATAACTCTAACCGACATACACACAGATTATGTTTCTAAATACAATCAGGCGCCGTGCAATGCACATATCGATTAACCTCCTCGCATATGTACGCTCTACTGTGCTGGAGAATTACTCCTTCGCATATGTCTTCCCCAGTCAGGTTAAGCCGCTGAGGATGACAGATGGCTGCGCATATGGGTCGGCTCTTCAAACCCAGCGCCGAGATCGAGTGCCAGGCGACTTAGGTTAGGAGCTGATGCCAACTAGATATTATAAGTTTCCCGTAGGAGGAACAGACATCTGAGACGAGTGTGTAGCCTACTGCTGCACTGCAGCTGTGAGCTAGCAGGCGAGTTAACAACGGCGAGTCCAATGTCGATGACATGTTCTTCAATGATTATCAACAAACTTACCTCACTGTTGGATTCGAAAGACGAGAACAACTGTTGCTGAGATTTGATGTTGATTAGAAAGACACCACGTCTTCATCCATAGTTTGACGACTAACAACTAATACCCACTAAGCGAGAGACGCGGTGTCGCTAATTAGCCACCACGCTGCTCCATGTTAAGACTGACAGACGCGGATTGTAAATATGCAACGAAGAGGCAACCCGGCGCCGCCACCATTTGTGATACCGAGTTAGGATGCAATACTAGAAGAGTATTATCAAAAGCCATCAGGGAAAGGATAGAGAATAACAAATATTCCACTAGAATATGACCTGTATTATTCCAAACAAGCAATGTGCAGACCTACCCACAGCATAAAGATGTCACGCCATATACCACGCTGAGCGACGCCTTGCGTTTTATCCTCATGATAAAAGTGATGTTTGTCACTGGAACTATTCATAAAACGCAAGCAGTGCATCGACTTTAATCAACCATGCAGAGCTGTCACTGGGCACAAAGGTGCGACGTACTAGGTCCACTAGATTGATGGTATTCCTCGCAGTATAATCTATAGAAACATTAATCTTAGGCTACGGAATCTGATTAAAAGAATGTGATTATTTGCATAATAATTTATGGATTATTTCTCAAGATAGTAATCGTGGTTTTTAAACTACATATTTGCTCGTTAGTTCGTCCGATGTAGCCGAGGTTCGTATTCAATAATATACTTCATTCATCTTTGTATGTCACCAACTCGCTAACTGCGACGTCATTAGTTAATACGTTTGTACCAACAATGTAAACCCTAACAAAAAATGCAAGAAAATAATCACAAGCGTCCCCGAGTTCTTGCCAACCTTCATATACTTGCGCCTTATTACACTGTTTCAGTTGATGCTGCCGGATACGATACATGTTATTTGGAATAGTTCAAACAAATTGTTATTTTTGAATTTGTTGGTTTCAGTTGATCGTTATTACAAACTCTTAATTTGGAGGTAAACGCTCTTTTTTGGTGGAGGTGAGGAGCCGGTCCAGATATAAAGCTTTGTACAGTGAACAGTGAACGTTGCACCAGATTAGTTTAATATCACTCTCGGACAAGCCTGTTCGTCATAATGTTATCATATAAGAACTACTTTGTCATTCATATGTATGAACGGGAATCGATCATGGGGCATTCACTAATTAATAATGAAGAATAAACACATGTCTCGCTCAACCAACTAACGTATTTTCGTTTCCCATAGCGTGGCAAGTGCATTTACGAACAATCATTAGACGTAATGAAAAAGCTAATTATTCTAGTTCTCATTAGAGCGCTTTCGAATATGCGATGGAAGTTAGTAGTGTCTAGTTTGGCCTAGTTTGTAAGCCAGTAATAATCGCTTGTTAATAAGAGCTTAAGGGCGCGCACAAGTTGGGGGTGTCGAGCCAAATATTAATACACGGTCCAGTTATTTGTTTATGCCCGGACGAGTCCAACTATGGACGAGGATATTAGCGAAGTATGGACGAGGAATGTCGTGGAATGTTTGGAGGGGGGGTGGGTGAAGTGCAGGTTCGGACATGTCAGAAACAAGATGGTCGGAGGACTGATGGAGTTGAGAGTGGGATATGAAGAGGGGGGGGGGGACGAGTCAACGGCGCAGAACTCGGGGAATATTATAGGAAACTAACGAGAGAAATAAGAATAGTTAAAGCAAGTCGATTAGAAATGTTTCCCGTGTGGGGAGGTCAAGCTCGAATTAACGCTCTGCGCGTTGAGTGCGGATGAATGTGAAACTATAAAAGCACTTGCACGCTAACTACGTCAGTAGATATCATATGCAGTGACAATGCAAGAAACAAAACATAGACGAATGTCAACTTTATTTTGATTTCAATCATATTACCCTGCCCCTAGCCTTTTAAACGATTTACTTTTGATTATTATTGTACTATAAAGTGTTGCGCAGGCGTCACTGACATTTTCGGACGAATATTAATTAAGATATGGGTTGTTAGCTACGACGTAAGTTACCTAGCCAAGGCCACAATACAGTTTTCAGCGTAAACCTCTAGGCACTCAAATCGAATCTTGAACAAAATTGTCGGCTAGGTCCTAAGCTTAGGTCTACTCCATCAGAAATATCAATTATAAATACAGGATTTGCTTATGCTAAAACATTGGCCAACAGTTCGATGTATTTAATATTTCTCGACGTTTGCGCCATTCGTCGTCAGCGCTGGTTACCTGGTAGAAAATCGGCGTGTTTTAGAAGTGTCCATAATTATCACAAGATCGCGGCGAATCTTAGATTCCAACGCACAAAACCGACTTTTTATTTAACCCCGGCCGTATAGGAAGTGGAGGACTACCTCCAACGGGAAATCTTCTTTATCGACTTTTAAAGTGATCATCATGTGTCTAACATCAGCCAAACATCATGTAACGAAGAGCGTTAAAATAAAATCGGCTTACTTAACGACTGGGTATGTTTTCTATTGCAATTTATAATACCATTCTCGAATTTCGAGTAAAATCGCCGCTTGTGTCTTTACAGGTCTGGAATGTCCGCGTGTCCCGAGATTGGCTCCACTGCCGCGTCAGGCAGGCCTGCCACCCTGGGGAACTGTTCCGGCCTAGTGCGAGTGCGAACCCGTGTGCATACGTACGGAATAGATATGAGGCCAGCATCTTAGGGAATTGGTAACAATTTCATGCTTCTCATATCCACCTCGAGTGACAATCGAGAAAAACTGACTCTAATATGTATTTCATGTTTTTTTCACGAACATTTTAAGATGATACCCACGTAGGGGTTTTGTTTTTGCGAACTTTTCTTACGCTAGTGGAGCACTAAAGCATTGGTTCGTGTTGCAAATCTGAACTGGTGTGATATCGTTTTGAATTGCAAATTCACATACATATATGATACATGGCAGTTGTACACGACAGTTTTTAAAACGAGTGTGGGTATATTACACTAGGAAAACGCCAAAGTCGTTGTTAGACGAGTGTGTGAGCCATGTGTTGAGTACCCGGTAACATTCCATTTCTTCCCCCTACCTAAGGCCTCCCTAGCCTATCATAGGCTAGAGTGGCGCATAATGGCCTTACAGTTGACGCGCCCTTATACCAACTAAACTTAAAAACCCTATTATTTATACATATACATCAATCAACTTGTATCCAGATGTTCCCGGGTACTAAACACATGACTCGCTCACTCGTCTAACAACGACTTTGGGGTTTTCCTAGTACACACCTCATTCTTTTACAAAAGGATTCAATTCCAGGGAAACGTCGATTATTTGTCACTACTTTTTATCCTCTTTTTAGTCTTGCAGAGTGTAATCCAGAACCCTAAACATGATACTCATACTATGATGCGGGTACTTTTTTGACGTTTAGGTGTGCCCCAAATACCCAACTTGATCCGAAATTTCGTTTACTTGCACCCAGTAGTATTTTTTTGGTTTATTTGGATTAAGGACGCGTCAACCGTTAGGTCATAATGCACCACTCTAGCCTAGGGGATTTGGGGAGGAGGGGACAATGCTAGTCAGAAACAGTCACGGGTAAAGGGAAGGAATGGGGGGTTTCTCACATCGCGGTCGTCATCATCTTTGTCATCGTCATTGTTCGTTATGTCATTTATCATCGTGGTCGGGGAGGTCGTCAAGGACAAGGGGAAGTGTCCCCGACGACGAATGCCAGAGCTCGCCTCTAGTTTCGGGGAGTTATAAACTCCGAACTTACAAGCTGATGTTTGCGAGGTGGACTTTTCTCTTGAATCGCCTTTTACGATAAGCAGAGCCAGGCTCTGGGCCAAATTCTACCCCGGTCCCAGTCGGGGATACCAGTAGTATATTTTAGTACAAAGGATACTTAGTGTAAAACAAATCGTTGGGGGACATGAACAAAGAATTTCATATTTTTATTACAAGCGTAACAGGCCATGGTGGCAGAAACGCTTGTTTAGGTACAGCCGTAAAGCCCATACTTTCAATGTATCTACAGAGGCTACAGCCTGCAAGAATCGGCTATAATATTTCTTTCTTTCTTTCTTTCTTTCTTTCTTTCTTTCTTTCTTTCTTTCTTTCTTTCTTTCTTTCTTTCTTTCTATTCCTATCTATCTCTCTATCTGTCTACATTTAATTAACGTCTTTTCTATTCCTAGCTAAAGCCACAATAAGTCTACATTTAAATTATTTACATAACTATTGATAATTGCTATTGACATGAATGAGCCATATGAGAGTGTTTTTTACCACTTGAATATCACATGTAGCAATTTCTTTCTGCGTTTAGTCGATTTATTTATTAGTTAGTTACTATATCGGCCTACATTAATTTAAATGTGCATTTTACTTTTTGAAACTTGTAACGGTCATAAGCATTAATTATAAGGGTGATTGTAGATTAATCGGTCAATCCACCCCCACCCTTTTAGTTAATACTTATGGCCGTTACAAGGTTCAAAAAGTTAAATGCATTTTAAATTAATGTAGGCCGATATAGTAACCAACTAATAAATAAATGGCCTAAACGCAGAAAAAAAATGTTGTGTGTGATAATCAGGTGGGAAAAAACACTCTCGTGGCTCATTCGTATCCAATGTCTATATAATTTATTCTTATGGTAACATCTATACGTTTTGTTTATTTTTCAACTGATCTTAAGTCTTCATTCTAAATAATTATACACAATTATATAACTAGGAAAACGTCAAAGTATTTGTAAGACGAGTGAGCGAGTCATGTGTTGAGTACCCGGGATCATTTGAATTTAAGTTGATTGTATTATAAGGTATAAAATATAGGGTTTTAGTTTAGTTGACCATAAAGGCGCGTCATCTGTAAGGCTATAATGCTCCACTCTAGCCTTTGATGGGCTATAAAGACCCATGCTGGATCCAGTCTTAGGTAGTGGGAGGAAAGGCAACAATAATACCTCCTTCCGTAGTTAAACTGGATGTACAACGTAGAAATAAAATCAAGGACCCGGCACCTCCACCAACAATGCTATTCTTATGGAGTTAAAACTTTTCTCGCTTTACCCGGCACCTCCACCAAACGCATATACATTTTGCATTTTGAATACTAATTTATTTATGACTAGGCCGCCTCGCGAACGCTTTTTCTAGTCGCGTTGATGGATGAGCTTTTTTGTAAGTTTTTAGTATGAGTGGGATCTTTTTACTTTTTGTAGTCCCGTTACAAAATCATTTTTGTTAAATTAGAATATTTCTTAGAATTAATTGCTATGGTACTACCAATTAATAGAATGTAAAAATATCTGGAGGCCCGAAGATTTGCTTTTTGTACGCATTGAAGGTGATTGTTGTCAAGTTTCTACAGTTACTTGTTAGTTATTATACACCTCAAAAAACTAAAACCTTAAAATTAAAACCTTTATTTCTATGGATTCTCGCAAACTTTTTCAACTTTTTCTTTCAAAAGCACTACATCACTACTACCTTAATGTCCATGTAAAATATGAAAGTTGTAGCCCTACCCGTTTGGTCAGAATCGGCCCAAATATCACGAAAATATTTTATTACTAGGGAAACGCCAAAGTCGTTGCTAAACGAGTGAGTGAGCCATGTGTTGAGTACCGGTAACATTCCTTTTCTTCCCCCTACCTTAGGCGCCCTAGCCTATCATAGGCTACAGTGGAGCATTATGGACTAAACTATGACCTAAACTAAAATACCCGATTATTTATACGAATATTATAATCAAACTTAAATGCAAATGTTCCCGCCGACTCAACACATGGCTCACTCACTCGTCTAACAACGACTTTGGCGTTTTCCTAGTCGAGTTGGCTAAAGCGCCCTTTATAGCCGAAATGTGGGAGACGTGGGTTCAATGGTCGGGAAAGATTTTGTAATTTCTGGATTGTATTTTTTAAATTATTTAACATGTTTTGAAATGCATATAACGCAGTGAAGTCCATCATCTGTGACAATACTATGGGAAAACATAGCCAGTACGAATCGTGAAAAATATTGCAAGGTTTACTCAATCTACGAGCGGAATTTGGGGGTACCTTGACGTCCAACATTCGATTAACCTGACACGGCATTTTCAAAGCAGTTTATAAACACAAACAATATTATTTCAAAATGAAAACATTGTTCGTTAAAATTAATTTGATACTATTTCAACGTATTTTTCGTTTATAAATTTTTGAGATTAAATATTTCAAGAACGGATTGTGTCAATTATTAGCAGTTTACAGTTACCTAGGTTACGGATGTCTGTTTAAAATTTAGTCAGTCTAATTAGCTGTATTCGGCTTGTGTTTATGACCGGAAACAGACATTAAACATTTAACCAAAATTAATTCAAATTAATCAACCAAGGTCCGATCGAAGAGACGTTGTAGACATAGTTGCTGCGCTCACTCGTTGCTAAAAATCCGAAAAGAAAATATTTAAAGAGTACGATATTCATGAGAAATATTTTTTCGATTGTACCTAAAAACGTGTTCAAGTTCAGAAGTTCAGAGATTTTGAAGGTCCCCTTCAATTTTTATCAAGATCACATACTGCCGTTTGACGGTAGAGCGCGAACAAAGACAGAAAAACAAACAAAAAAACACACGAGCTAATTTTTTTGGGGGTCAGTGAAATTAAAGTCTTCGCTTCACTCATCCAATTATGCAATAGATTGCATAATATTACAAAGTTTTATTTTTAATTTCATGAAGCATCGAGTTCGTACAGTTCACTTAATAATTATTCATTATCTGGTATATTAAAATGCTAATTAATAGACTTTTACAATTGAAGAGACAAATGGGAAAAACAGTCAAGTCACATGTTTTCCGAAATCGTCCTATACATGAAAATGCTTATAAACCGGCCGTTCCCATCGAAAGGGGAAAACCCAGTCAAGGTCTTTAATATTTTGCTACGCACAGCTATGTTATCTGGAGAGTTTTAAAATTAGCTTATTTTTTAAAGTTTAAAAAATCTGTGATACACAAAGAAATGTTTTTAAACATATATTAACAATATACTTAATATTTTTTATGTTGCAGGAAATGCAAATAAAATATAACTACATTAAAATATTGCATTTAATTGGTTTCATGGAAAAATCAGTCATGTCCAATTATTAATATTATTGACTTTAGGCCATAATGAAATGCACTGTATTTCTGAAACTCTTTATATAAATCGACTTGGTAATTTTTTTTTTAGAAAACGAATTCAAATTGATTTAAATTAGAGTTTTAAAACATTTTTTCTTCTCCTGAACAGTATACATTTTGGATTAAACTGTTTTTTTCCATTTGCCTCTTGAATTATTGGTGTGTATGACACAATAACATTGAAAGCAAACCTCTTGAGTCCCCGGTCGGTCCTCTTTAAGCCTAGAACCTGCGAAGTTGTCCCGACATTGCGATGCTGGACCAACCCAGACGCATCTAGTCGGACACCGGACGTGACGTCGGAGACTTCCGGAGTGCCACGTCACAAAGAGAGCCGACGCTTTGTCCGAGGTTTTACACTTGGGGAGTTTCGAACCGTTGTATAACCTGAGTTTCCACTCTCGCGACCCAGCTGAATTACAAACACTAACCGCAGAGTTTTCAATCAAATGATAAGTGATGTACAGGATATTTAAACACAACCATATTTAAGGCATGCAAAGCATAGTTTATTAACATGAGGACAAACACCAACATACAAGTTAAACTCGAAATAATGTCAACTTTCTTCAATAAAATATATATTTGCCATTATCGGTGTGTATTTGTTTTTATTATTTAGTATAAATAAATATGTATTTTTAGATTCGACCGATTCAGAAACAAGAAATGATTGGTAAATTCAATTAATACTCCATAGAGTATAATATAGTTCTTCACTCGTCTCAACTGTTCATCACTTCGTTGTCACGAAATGTGTATTCCATTCAAGTAGTGTTGCCATTACTTTCCAAACCCAATGTTGATATCGCTTTAGTTTAATCGATGAGACGGCGTTCAAAAACCTATTCGTAGTTTCTAGTTACTGTGAGTAGCTCTGTCTTAACCTTCTCCAATAAATCATCGAAATTGAGAATGATTTGTTTAGTCTTTGATTTAATGAAGAGTCATTGTCTGTTCTGTGCCCTGCTAGTATTGCGTGTGTTGGTAGGACTGTCTAGTATTGCGTGTGTTGGTAGAACTGGCTAGTATTGCGTGTGTTGGTAGGACTGGCTAGTTGACGTGATCTCGGTTGAACTGATTATAGAAGACGGACATTGAATTGGGTGATGCGCGGGCTAAGCAAACAAGCATAAGGCGGTGAGTAGCCATGGCTACAGCCAGCGTGTGAGATAGTCACGCTACAGCACAGGCGGTGAGATAGTCCATGCTACAGCACAGGCGGTGAGATAGTCCATGCTACAGCACAGGCGGTGAGATTTTCCACGCTACAGCAGAGCGAGAATAAAGCTATGCACAGCGGTGGATAGTCATGCTACAGCAAGCGGTGAATAGTCAGCTACAGCACAAGGCGGTTGTGAGCTCAAGTGCAGATTGCCACGCGAGTGCAGAGCACGTCATGAAGGTACATTAGCACGTATTAATACGTGAGATACATGAATTAAAAATGTATTTAAAGTCTACCCACTCAGACACATAACTGATTTTCAGTAACAGACAATAAACTTAAAGCAGACCAAGCCAACCCTGTTGGCACTGACATTATCGACGAGCAAACAATGGCCAACTAACTAGAGTACGGCATTATCAATAAAAAACACCGACCAAACAAGTTGGAGAAGCGCGGTAGAAAGTCTCTGACATTGAACGCAATGGTGGCAGGGAAGTTTGTTTTCTTCTAGGGGTTGAATCGAGCCCGACTTGTTAGACCTTCCTGAGAAACATGGTCGAGCTTAATAATTCATTCTCCTTGCGTATGTGTTCAGCCGAAACCATAGGGGGGGGGGGGGTATTTTGACTTGATAACACGACGCAGTTTTGTAACACGGAGGAAATACCGGTTTGTCAATGGACTGTTATTATAAGTGTGATCACACCATCATTATGTTCAGGAGGCGTAACAGTATGGTCGAACAGAATCCACTGCAATGTAAATATGCTTATTTTTAGACTTATTATCATTAGGGATTTATTTTGTCGTCTAGTTTACTACTGATTATTCGTGCATGCCTATCAGCTACGTGACGTTCTTTAATTTTAATTTTTGTAGACTAAATTTAGTTGAATCTGGTAATTTAATGCAATTCACAACTTTTCGAAAACTTGATAAAATAGAGGGAAACAATTTTTATTTTTATTTTTAGTGAAAACATTTGAAGAAGTAACTTTTAACAGCACGGCTCGCTGGCTAACAATGCGAGGGCGGTTCCCGCAGCTGTGACCATCAGCGTGCGATACAACCAGATCGTCATTAATACAGAATCACGCCGAGTTTTTGCCAAATGCCGAGTGGGAATTCGCAAAAAGCAGCACGGATCAGAGATGGATCGCGGTAATGTTTACCCCCCACCCCCGGGGGGGTCAGTTTGAAAAGTTTGACTGTCGAAATGTATCCGTGACAAATCCTCGCCGATTATCAATAACTCTCACTAAAACTTTGCACAGCAGAATGATTGAGTTAATCTCCCCCTCCCTGAATTTCAAAAAGCAAAGCCCTTAAAATGATTCTTTGATCTTCGATAACAGGGCTTTGAAATCTTTTTCACTTCACAAACGGAAGAAGTTGGAGTGTTTTATTGGCAGGATTATTGTTTCGGAAACTTTGCTTCTAGTTGATGCAGTTTAAAAGTAAAAGCATGGGGTTCGAGTGAGAGCGGACCCCGCTTGAAGAAATAAAATAACAACACATTTAAAATGAATTAAATTTTACAAAAGGAACATTACAAAACAAAATTATATAAAACATCATTTAAACACAACACTTAAAATTGTATCCATACAAAAACAACAAAGCAACTAGCAAGACTTAAATTACGTTATTTATTATTTTTCAAACATACGTTTTTTCAATTATAATTTTTTTATGGCCGAGCTTTAAAAATCAGGGATAGAATCTAAATCTCTTATGCGAGTCTTGCCTTGAGCTAGACTATCAAGTGAACATGTGCAATACAGATACACACGACGTCCGAGCTGTGTGCAGCACCAGAAGCAAGGTAAGAACACTAAATGCATTCAGAACGCATATAAATCAACTATAGGTAATGTTTTAAGTCAAAGAAGCATTAAAGATAACGTGATGCATGCATATTCATAAAACCATTTCATAGCTTGAAATGAAACCATGGCATATTATTTTCGTGTTGTTTATTATGACAACTTATGACACAAGGGGGTCACCCGACCGAGTAACAGTCATATCGTAGACGACAAAACATGGAGGTCTGACGAATGTTATTACACACATAACAAAAACTTGTAGAAATACAGCCAAACCTTACACACTCAAAAGGAATGAGATCTAAAAAAAGGGCCAAGCTCATCTACCCTTCCACATAAACGTACAGTGTCCCATAACAGCATCCTCGAAAAGCTTGGCAAAATAGAATTTGCGATTATTAATTTAACGTAATAGTTTATCCAAGTTCTTTGTTTCTAATTAATTTAAACGTAATTGTTGGAATAAGCAATTTCACTTCTAGGTTACAGCGGGTAATTGAATTCAAATATCCACCGCCTTGCTAATTACCGCACGTAACCGGATGACTCCTACATACAGTTGGCTGTAAAAGTGGGTGGTGATGTTTTCCCGGTCTAAGTTAGATCGTTGGATGCTGTCAATAATAATTGTATCTTTACTGTTCTCTGTGACTCTGTATAATAAACATGTAGCCCTAATGTGGCAAGCTATACAATAAATAACCAAAGACTGCAACGAATAAGGTAATTCATTGTAATAATTAGAACACACCAGACCCTAATTACAACAGGTTATGGGACCAGTGTGAATAATGTGTGGTTCTACAAAAAGTAGCCTAAATCTTGTTTGAGGTTTTTTTTACTCGCGCCTTGTGTAAACCTAGGCCTATAGGCCTAGACCTAGGCCTAGTGTCTGACGATTTGTGATAGGCTATCATGGAGGAAGAGCGATATAAAATACCATTGTTTGACGGAAATAATTTTCCTGACTGGAGCTTTAGAGTTCAACTACAGTTGGATGAACAAGACCTTTTGCCACATGTGAAAAACACGTTAGCGTCTCTATTGGAACCATTTCAATCCGAAGTGGTTGATACTGATACAGAGGAACAAGACGAAGCAAAGAAAGCGAAGATAGTACAATTAGTGAAGGCCGATAAAAAATGCAAGAGTTTTGTTGTGCAACGGATTCAGACGGTCTCCTAGAGGTTGTGAAGGACAAAGAAACTGCGTTCGACCTGTGGAGAGCCTTGCAAGATCGGTTTGAGTCAAAGACTGCTACAACGCGGATGAATTTGTCGCGAGATCTCCACGCCCTAACCTACAAACCAAGGCGGGAGACTTTCCCGAATTTTGTCTCCGGTTTGACAAACTGACCCGGAGCCTACGGCAAGCAGGCGAGTCTATGGACGAAGAGGGTGTGATAATCCGGTTCTTACTCTCGATGCCAGAGGAGTATGAATCCCTCATCTCCGCGCTGCAAACTATGGTATCAAAAGACATTACTATGGAGTTTATACGTGTTCGCATCGAAGAGCACGAGACAAGTAAAAAGAAGACCACAAGCCAAATGCTTAAATTTCATCCTCCGGGTGCTGCATTTATTGGGCAAGTTCCAAGCAATAGTGATTTTTCCTATACTTGTAACAATTGTGGACGAAGGGGGCATCGCAGGATACAATGCTGGAGGCCAGGTGGTGGAGCATATCGGAGCCGGGGGCGTGGTCGAGCTAGCGGAGCCGGACGAGGAGCACATCGAGGAGGCCGTGGGTATGGAAGTTGGACCACTGCCCGTGGTGGTCGCTATAAAACCCACTACTTCAATCCTAGGAGCCGTGGCGGTGGCTTGCGAGGAAAAGCGCGCTGGAGTAGCCGGGGTCCTCATGGAGGCAGCGGAGACTTCAAGGCCGGATCGTTTACGAGCGCAGAGGACGAGGCTGTGAATGCGTCGTGTGCAGTAGGAGAAGAGAAAGAGATGGTGGCCTATTGCTTCATGTCTCCAGTGAATGATAAACATGTTAGTACTTCAGGACAAGTAGCAGAGTGTCTGAATAAGGTGGGTAAAAAGGAGGCACAACAACTAGTAAAATTAGACCCAAATGAAGGAGCTTGGTATTTGGATTCTGGAGCGTCAGATCATATGATCCAACCAAATGTAGTAGTATTAAATAAGAGACAACTTGAGTGTCCTGTGCCTATTAATATTGCAAAAAGATCATTAGTAATGTATGCCTATGAGTATGGTGATGTAATTGTTTATTCTGCAGTTCGTGGTGCAATCCATAAAATACTATTGAAGGATTGCCTCATTGTCAATGACTTAAAGTTTAATCTCATATCTGTCTCCAGGCTGGAAATTAAGGGCTTCCATATTCTCTTCAGCCAAGGTAAATGCTCTATCATGGAGCAAGATTGGAAGGTCTTGGCCGAAGGACTGAGGAAAGGACGAATTTATCAGCTGTCTATCCAAACCCAAAACCAGGTTGAGGTTCAACCCGAATATGGAGCAACAGCAACTGTAAGGTACAATAATCTATGGCACAAAAGGTTGGGCCATATCAGTCAACAAAGTTTGTTGAAGCTGAGTAATGTGGTTGATGGAATAGGCCTACATAAAACTGAATTGAAAGATGAGGTGTCTGAACTATGTGAAATATGCATTCAAGGTAAGCAGTGTAAAGCACCCTTTCACAATACAAGAAATCATACCACCAGGCCACTTGAAAGAATACACAGTGATTTATGTGGACCAATTAGTCCTGTTGCATATAATGGTGCAATATATATCCTAACCTTTATTGATGATTGGACCCATTTTACAGTTGTATTTGGATTAAAAGCAAAGTCTGAGGTTTTTGAATACATAAAATTATATGAAGCTAGAGTCACTAGTCGCTTCAATTTGAAGATATCATTTTTTCCGCTGTGACAATGGCACAGAGTTTGTTAACAATGATGTTAAGCAGTTCTTTACTGAGAAAGGTATTCAGTATGAACTCACAATCCCTGGAACACCTGAAAATAATGGTGTTGCAGAAAGAATGAATAGGACTATTCTGGAGAAAAGTAGGTGTATGTTGCTTGAGAGTTCATTAAGTAAGTCATTTTGGCTAGAGGCTGTTGTGACAGCTGTTTATCTTATTAACAGATGTCCAACAAAAGGTATTGCAGAGGATAAAGTGCCAGCTGAAAAGTGGTTTGGGAAGAAACCTAACCTCTCAAATCTGAGAGTGTTCGGCTGCACTGCCTACCTCCGCGTGCCCAAAGAACAGTTACATGGTAAATTTGAATCTCGAAGTTCGAGGTGCATTATGTTAGGTTATTGTACTAATGGTTACAGACTGTGGCTAATTGATAGAAAGAGAATAATCAGTGGGAGAAATGTAATTTTTGATGAATGCAATAAACTTGTAAAGGAAGGTTTCCTAGAGGAAAAGGAAGGTTTCCTAGAGGAAAAGGAAGGTTTCCTAGAGGAAAAGGAAGGTTTCCTAGAGGAAAAGGAAGAATGTATAGAGGAAAATCCACAGTTTGAAAATGAGGAAAGTTTCCCAGATGTTAATCAAGTAGGACTACAGGTAAAAGAACATAAAAAACAGCCAGAAGTTCTGGAAGACTCTGAAGGGGTTAGTGATGGAGCTGAAAGGGAAGAGAATTACATTAATGAGGAAATTACAGTAGTTGAAGAGGAAGAGAATGTGTCTCCTCCTAGAAGGTCATGTAGAATAAAATTAAAGCCCAAATATCTTCAAGACTATGCAGTCGTAGCATGTGTAGCAAAATTTGCAGATGAGATAGATGAAACTAAGTTAGCAAAGACCACAATAATCAATCCAATCATAGACACAGAATATCAAAATATTAGCTTAGGTCCAGAGAATTCAGAATATCTAGCCTTAGGTGCCATTGATTACTGTAACAATACACCACAATCTTTTCAGGAAATAGGGTGTAGAGAGGATAAGGAGCTTTGGCTTACTGCAGTACAGGATGAACTAAATTCCTTGAAAGAAAATAATACATGGACATTAGTACCTAGACCCAATGACAGAGTACCCATAAAAAACAAATGGGTGTTCACGGTTAAATGTGATGGAGATGGAAATGTAGAACGCAACAAGGCTAGGTTAGTAATCAAAGGATGTTCACAAAAGAAGGGCATAGATTATGATGTGACCTATGCTCCTGTTGCCCGTTTACCTACACTCAGAGCTCTTCTTTGTGTTATAAATAAAGAGAATCTCTTTGTAGATCAACTTGATGTAAAGAATGCATTTTTGAATGGTATTCTTAAGGAAGATATTTACATGTGTCCTCCAGAGGGTATGAATGTAGGGCCAAATTTGGTTTGTAAGCTAAACAGAACTCTATATGGATTGAAGCAAGCTCCCAATGAATGGAATAAACGATTTGACACATTTGTAAAAGAACAAGGCTTCAAGCAATGTAAAACTGACAGATGTCTCTATGTACTGGCTAGTGGAGGTGATATTATCTACTTGCTCTTGTATGTGGATGATTTTCTGGTTGCAGGAAATAATAGAATGTTAATTGATAATATGAAGCAGAGGTTTACAAGTGAATTTAGGATGAGGGACTTGGGTGAATTGAAATATTTCTTGGGAATCAAAATCACAAGAACGGATAGCCAAATACTTCTAAGTCAATCTGCATACTTGAAAAAGGTTCTCTGTAAATTTAAGATGGACAACTGTGCCCCAGTTAAAACTCCGTTGATACTAAATCCACCTTATGAGGTAGATACTACCAAAAGATGTGTGATTGGTGAAAAACCATATCGAGAATTGATAGGCAGTTTGATGTATGCATGTATGGCAACTAGGCCAGATCTTTGTATTGCTGTTAATTTCTATAGTCAATTTCAGAAAAATGCAACTGAAGAACACTGGAAAGGGTTAAAAAGAATACTAAGGTATGTTCAAGGAACCTTGAATCTAGGGATTTGTATAAATGAAAACTCAATTGAACCCATAGTGTGCTATGCTGATGCTGACTTTGCAAACAACTTCGATAGAAAATCAATATCTGGATATGTTATTGAAGTGTTTGGAAATGTCGTTCTGTGGGGGGCAAGAAAACAAAGATGTGTTGCTTTATCTACAACTGAGGCTGAATACATTGCCTTAGCAACAGCTATAACTGAAGTTCTGTGGCTTAGGCAACTTCTATCAGAAATTAACATATCATTGGTTGGTCCTATACCCATTTATGAAGATAATCAATCATGTATTAGAGCACTTGAAAGTTGGGACCAAAAAAAGGATGAAACATATAGATATAAAATATAATTTCATTAGAGATTTGTATCAAGCAAAGGTAATATCTGTAATGTACATTCCGTCAGCAAATCAGGTGGCTGACATCATGACTAAACCTTTAGCACCAGAAGTATTTAACAGGCATAGAGTTAAACTTGGATTGCAGGAGTCAATATTGAGAAATTGAGGAAGAGTGTTGGAATAAGCAATTTCACTTCTAGGTTACAGCGGGTAATTGAATTCAAATATCCACCGCCTTGCTAATTACCGCACGTAACCGGATGACTCCTACATACAGTTGGCTGTAAAAGTGGGTGGTTATGTTTTCCGGTCTAAGTTAGATCGTTGGATGCTGTCAATAATAATTGTATCTTTACTGTTCTCTGTGACTCTGTATAATAAACATGTAGCCCTAATGTGGCAAGCTATACAATAAATAACCAAAGACTGCAACGAATAAGGTAATTCATTGTAATAATTAGAACACACCAGACCCTAATTACAACAGTAATAACATGCAAATTCTATTTTGCCAAGCTTTTCGAGGATGCTGTTATGGGACACTGTACGTTTATGTGGAAGGGTAGATGAGCTTGGCCCTTTTTTTAGATCTCATTCCTTTTGAGTGTGTAAGGTTTGGCTGTATTTCTACAAGTTTTTGTTATGTGTGTGATCTCATTACTTTTTCAAGTTCCATTACAAAATTATTTGCTAAAATATAATATTTTTATCAAAGTTGATTTAAATTCTATGGTATTAGCAGTAACAATATAGGATGTAAAATATCTAGACCCGGATTCATGTACATCCTGGGTATAGGTGGTATAACCATGGTATAACGACGGTATAAGGACTGGACCCCAATTCTTGAGTTCGTGGGAGATGAGTTGAAAACGCAATTTGAAAACGAAGTCGTTTTCGTTTTCGAAGGAATTGGTATTCTTGAACGGTATCGTGGAAAACGTCATGGGTTGTGAGTTGAAAGCATTGATATTAAACCCCTATAGTAGGCTAGATTAGCAGTCTCCTATACCTCCGCACAGGCGCGAGCGTAGCAAATTGAAGACTCAACCGGCCCATTTCAAGATAGCGATTTGGTGTTTTAATTTATGCTTTTTTAATGCAATAAAGTATTTTACTGGATTGTTTGATATGGTTTTAGCTTGTGCAGCATGGTATTAAACAAAAGAAACAATACGAAGTGATTGCATAAGGGAATTTAGTAATCATTTGGTGTTAAAGGCTAGTATGCTTACCTGTCAACCTGGCGGCAATCTTGAGAACTATTTGGCCACAAATCGCTCCCATTTGATTAACATGTAAACTGTCATTTTAAGATGGCTTCTAATTGTACCGGAAGTGGACCACCGACTGCTGGTCTAGCCAATTATATAGGATGTCTATGGTTGAAAGAGTATCACGAAATCCAAACACTTTAAAAAGATTTGCGTATAGCAAAGAGCTCGAAAAAGTTCTATATTTATTCTAGATGGCAGTGCCTTCATAAACGCGGGCCAATCGAAAGACAAGTTGTATGAAATGATTTGATTGTTGCAATTATGTAAACAAACAGATGAGCAAGTTCATATCAGAACGATGTTGTGCTGGCATAGGGTTGGCTAGGCTTGTCAAACATGTAATGTAAGTATGAATTTTACTAGTCCTATAGCCAAATGGAACTTTAGACCTACACTTTTGCATTATAAATAATTTTCCACATCTGGGCCTAGGCCCGGGACGGTTTCTGATTTGTTTTATGAGAGTATAATGACACCTTTTCTCGTTCCACACAAAGAAGAAAAATTTTAAATGTCCGCTATTTGTTTACGTATCGCACTTTCCCGCCTAACTCTGCTTATACCGTCAACAAGTGTCAAGTAACTATGGTTACTTGTTGATTGTATGCCAAGTGTTTAAGGCTTATTTTAAAACCTTTATTTGGAAGCCTTCCAACAAACTTTTTCAACTTTTTTTTCAAAAGAGACTATATTTCTATAACCTTAATGTCCATGTAAAATATGAACATTGTAGTCCCACCCGTCTGGTCAGAATCGCGGGCCGACGTATTAGATGTTAGCAGTAGCTAGCAGTAGCTAGCAGTAGCTAACATCCTTAAAGTGATTTTGAGCATGTTTGAAGACATTTTTTCACCAAGAAGGAATGGTCGTACCCCAATAAAATTTGGCATGTGTTGTCAGGTACCTAAATCCCCTTGATTGTGATAGTTTTCAAGTTCACATCACGTTACATGACGGCTGGGTAACACCTCGAAATCACCCCAACTCTGCTTGGTGTATAAGGTGCTTGAGTGTGTAGCGCACCGCGGCTTGGCTGCGGCGCCCTAACGGGCACCTAGATAATTTCGTATTATAGCAATGCAGGACTTCTAAGATGTAGGTGTTTCTTCAATAGAAACATGTGTTGCTTTTAATACAAAACATTTGATAACAAATAAAAAACTAAGTTATATCCAGATGTTTGTTGATAATGTTTTGTTTTAACGTTGCACGGATGGTGTAATTATCACACACTCGACCTGATTAGATGATACGAATTAGGTGACTTGTGTTTCTACATCAAGATGCTGTCACTTGTTTAATCACAGAACATGTATTAGGTAATACACGTCAAGCTTCTGTCAACCTTTGAGGTAACAACAGAATAGCGTGTCGTGAGATGCTATCATAAGTGACTTGGCCTAATGAACGAGAGAGGGGGGGGGTTGGAGGGGGGGCTATACGTGGGAGGGCCCGTCTCGGCTCAACATTCACCCTCTGAATGAATCTCAATTAAATAGTCTGTCATATCGATTAGAACGCTCCACTTCCTTCCGTCCATCCGTGAGAAGATATCGAGGCCCGATCAGTGTGGAGCTAGGTTCGCACATTAGTACAGTTCAGTTTAAGTCGAGAAAGTTTCATTTAAATAACACTAATTTACAGAGTAAGTGATGATTATACTTTGTACATCATTGCAACATATTTTGTACAATGCAAAACATTATAGTTATTTGCGACCCTGCTGCGGCCTAAAAGAAAAGTAGAGATGTGTTACTAGACCCGGCCCCTCCACCCAGATACACTTGTACAGTAACAGTAACAGTCAGCTTATCACGGTGTTTGGGAACTCCCGCACCCTTGCTTGTTATAATTAGTTTCATACACGGGAAGATTAGATTTAATATAACGTATTTAATGAAAAAGAAAATTATAAATAATCGTCACGGATTCAACCCATTTGTTATATGCATGGTTGTTTGAGAACATACATGCGAAATTTAAAATTTTGGTGGTTGTTAAGTTGCGACTTTGCATTTGTAAAAAGAGAATTGCTTTCATTTTGAATTTGTTGTGTAAAAGAAATAGGGATTAAAATTTCTGAACCGAATATCCTTTTAGAATTATTTTTCTTCTGATGTGAGTTGCTTCACAGAAAGTGGATAAGGGAAACAGAGGATATCCTGAATATTTTACATTCTTACATTATTCTACTCAATTTGCATTTAACAACGTGAACCCGCAATGGAGCAAAGCCGAGCCCAGCATGGCAATCTATTGCTTGCTCTGTGTATCTATACGCGTAGGCGAACAACTCTGTACACGCAAGAATTATACTGTATAACCTTGTGATGGTGCTCAGCTCATGTCGTACGAAGTATGTCCCGTAGTTACGAGAACATACCGGAATGTGTTTCCAAACACTAGAAATATCCTGTTCTATTCCCCCCCCCCCCCACTCTTGACTCCCTTGTCGCTCAGCATCGTTGTCAAGACTGATAAGTTGTGAATCACTTTAATATATAATATACACTGGTAAAATGTATAATAATAATGTGACACTTCGAAGTGTTACAAAATATATTTTCCTCCCAAAACTTACACACATAATAATTGTGTTACAATAATAATTATGAACGCAAAGCAAACCAATGTAGGCCTAACATTATTACAACATATAGCAAAAATTTTGTTAATTGGAATGTTCACCGGTCTGTATACAACGCTTTTTTACATAAACGTGACGACCTATATTTTGTCCACTCCCACAGGACAGTATGACAGCCCCTATTGTTGATTGTGTATAAACAAGAAATAAAGACCAGCGTTCAGGAATAATCATTCATTATTTCAAAGAATGGCATTGGTAAGTTTGGTCAGTCAATCGTTTATAAGTGTTTAGATTTACAGTTATTTTTGTGTAAAGTTCCAAGAAGAGTGGAACACTTTTTGACTCTTTGACTCCGGTAGTCTCGATGTGCGAGGCTGAGCGTTGCGGGGAAGTTTTCAAGTGAGCAGCTTCATCCCCCGATGCAGAAGCGCATGAAATATGCATCCAAGCGTTGCACGCCCGTCGCACGCCGCACTAATATGACAAGTAGCCATTCTTACTTCCACACTAGTCTGAATATTTCATCGGGCTCATTGCCGTGAGTGGAGTTAAGACGAATGTTGGTTTGCTCCATTATTCAGGGGACTCCCCCAAGATGGCCGCCGCACACGTGACGCGCGCGGCGGCGACAAGAGGAACCAGGACTGTCTTATGAAGGCGTTGCATAAGGCACTTGCAATGAAGATAGTGGTAAAGGAGACGCATGTTCAGTACATACTTAGAACTGTTTTATCAACGGACACTATGTAAAACAAAATATTACCACCACAACATTACACTAAAAAATTGAGGTGTCAGCCTATTAGTGAAGTGCCGTTTGATTTAGTTTGACAACTTGAGAAAGTGGGTATTGTTATCACAACTATGCAAGTGTGTAATATCAGGTGTAGGAACTGCCAAACTAAACTCCATCGTTTCAGTAAATCGTGTTCTAAGCGTCTGACATTCGTTATAGTTTCAGACTTTAGAATAACATTTTATAATAATTGTCGGCTTTATGTCCGCTTAAACTTACAAGAAGAATAGTGAGGTCTGCAATGAAATGATATTATTTTTGAGTTATGCATTGTGACTTTTATAAGGAATTCGCTTTTGAGTCATTTTAAAAGTAATATTTTTCATGGAGATAAGTTAGGTCCCCTGTAGTGTACGAAACATATTTTACACGTAGAAAATAGACCCAACAAACCCGTGTAAGTTATTCTTATTTTGCACGCCTCGTAAATTTACGTTCCAAGCATAAAAACAACTTGTTTTACACTAACAAATTTGGAATACACTGAAAATAAAGTAGCAAAATATTGTCTTCAATGCAGTGTATACTATTTGCACACGTAAATATTTATAAAGTATAAATTAATTACTAGGTACAAAATACCAGGGACCTTGTTTGATCTACTACAAGTATGTAGGTATAAAGCAAGGCTTCATTGAATACTGAATAAAATTACCATCAGAAACTTCCTTTGCCCGCCGGCACTGCCCAGGAAAAATGTTGTCTTTATTTTCAGTTTCATAACTGAAATAGTAAAACAACTCCGTGGTAATCGACTGACATTAACGTCTTGCACTTTTCACGAGAATGAAATCGTTTTAAAAAATTAAGTAAGTTGCAATTGGAGTTAAAAATAAGTTGAGATACCAACGAATCGTCACCTATAAAGTCAGTATATACATCTCCCAGGAGAAGGAAGAGTTGCCCCCGTATGTCCAAGAGAAACTGATGCGGCGTTGCAACATCGTGTGACCACCACCCTAAGAGCAGCCGGCAACACCGCCTCACAAGAATTAATGCCCACATGAACCGGACAAGACTAAGAGAAAACTACACCAATTACACGAGTTCGCTCGGAGTAGAGTCGGTGAACAGAAGTCACGAGTGTAGTAACTTGGGGCGGCCATTACCAGGGATCATCATTCTCGCTGGGCCTTGGGTGGGACGCTGTTCCGGCTCGGGCACGAAACTGTTCATTTACAAAAAATATGTTTTTTTGCTGTGGGGATGTAATAAGATAAAATTTGCTAACAACAAAACAAAAAGTCAATTATTTATAGAAAGCAGGTTTTTGTTAACGAATAAGGTGTATATTACTCCCTTAATATAAATTTATATATAAAAGCATAAACCATTGATTCTTTTGTGCTTTGCCTTTCAAATTAGACGATTGAATTATTGAAAGTCTTTAGGGGATTTGGAAGATGTAAGGTTGGGAGTTAACAAATGCCATAAACCCTAATAAATTACATATAACATATAATAATATACAATACATAACCAACAAGACCCGCTTTGTTTTTTCGCAATGTTGGGGTTTGGGTTTATTGACAAAAAGACAGTGACACCAAAAGTAAAAATGATTATTTGGGCCCACAGCCATTGGCGAGGCCGACGCGCCTCAATCTTCCTCTGTTAAAAGCCGACAAATACGTCAAGGGTTGGTTCTCTAAGTCTCCGGAACCAAACCCCCCGCCCGGAGTGGAGTCCAAAAACCGATTTACATCATTAGAGCTCACTTTATTAAAGTAATACTGGAAACGAAGCTCGCTCATGTGGGCTATAGAATTAATAAGCCCTCGCGTTGACTACAATTGCGTCTAATTGCGCTGCGGCCTGCGAACTCTGGCGGTAAAGTTTGAACTTCATTATTAGTTCGGATTGTCAGTTTCCGCCAATACCGGGTGAATTAGTTTGTGTGCGGAGCGAGCGGGTCTGCATGTCTACCTGGAAGAGTCGAGCCTGCATTGCGAAACTTTGCTCCAGGCGTTATTCCCTAACTCCCCCAGGGTTTTTTTCTGCGCCGGGTGCAGGGGACAGGGAAGGGGGCCCCTCAAAATTGCGATTTCATAAAAATATCTTTCGATTGCGCTAAAAAACGGGGAAGTTCTAATTTCAAAGTTTTCGAAGGCCTTTAAAAATTTTTTCGCCTTTGGGATATAGTTTAGCCGTAATCGTGTTAACAAACAATCAAAAATACAATTGAAAAAGAGAAAGAATTTTTTTTTTTAAATCTGGATTTTTTTCTCCAGTGTAGTAGAATGGAATCTACGCTTCGCTCGCTACGCTCATCCAAAAATCAATAATAGAGACAAATCCATAAGAAAGCAAAAGTCTATATTAAAGATCAAGGATGCATTACCGTCTCCATTAATTGATACTTCATAATTAAAAAACACAGCTTTAGAAAAGTGATTTTTGTGGTAAAGCCCAGTTTAGTGTACATACACAATATTTCCCTTTTTGGACCTTCGTCATGTGAGTTACTAGTTAACTATACTTTTTGTAAAGTTAGGGAAAAACCGCCCAAAGACTAGGACTCAGTCCAATCATTCGCTTATTATTGAGGTGATCTTTATTGAAGTTCAATCAGGATTGCCGGTAACTGGTACCAAACCGCGATCTCTCGATCTAAATACTGAAGTTTTTGTTCATCTATCGGTCCACACTGAAAGTAGGTTTTAGATTTTATCTAGTTGTGTCGACTTTGTTGACCGCAAGCTAGAGGTGTGGGGGTGTTACCACCCCAATACACTCTTTTTAGTCGGCCAGAGCATGGACGGGGGGCGACCCCCAACACCTCTGATCGCCGCCCCAACCGCCGGGAGGAGCTAACTGCGTTAATGAGGTCATTTATTTGTTAAGACAAAGACACAATAAAGCTGTGGAATTGCTTAAGTTAGACAATCGTACTAGGAGACTAAATAAACCGGGATAATCTAGTACTGCGTCAGTGTTCCTAGAGCCAAGAGCTAGCCGACCCCGCACGATCCATGCTTGCTTGCTACACGACATTGAGTTGGTACACATGACGTAAACATGTTGGGCTCTTTACATAATTATTAAAAAAACTAACCAAAAAAACTAAACCAGGATGAAATCCTTATAAATTTTATTTAGTGCAGCATCTTTTTTTTTGATTGATGCATAAAAATTTTGATCGCTTTTCTGCATTTATCACAAGTTAGACTGCAATTTATCCCTTGAATACTCTGATATTATCTGGATCTATTCAATTGTTTTAAATTTTACTTAAAGGGGTATTTAACCCGCTAAACTCGAAATATATATTATTCGGCTAAATAGTAATGAATTTAGCAAAAAACAATTATTGGGCCCCCCATGACCCCAAAAATGGTCAAACATGACATTTTTCGGCAAGGGCCCACGCAAAAAAACTCCCATAAGAAATAACTGGGTACGATCTGTATCCCGTGCCCTTTGGGGATTTTGATCCAAAAAAAAATTGCCCTTATTTACGTTCTCTACAGACTTTTCTGTAAATTTCCCTTTTAAATTTTTTTTAATTTGGGGAAGAGTCGTTCAAAATAGGTATTACCAGATAGGTGTGATTTTGGAATGCATTTTGCGTGTTTTTAGGATATTTTGGGGCCCGATTTAAGATACGATTAAAAATGGGGATTTTAGATGGACTATCTCAAGTATCTATGTGGACCAAAAAGAAGCAGGTTAAAAACCGATTTAAATTTTCCCAAAACCATATTTGCAATTTCTGGTCAAAAAAATTTTAAAAATTCGTGTTAAAACAAGTTAAAAAATATCATTTTTGAAATTTTCATTTAAATGTAGTATTGTGTATAATATAGATCATTGGGAAAAAATAATTTTTTTAGTTAATAGCCCCTTTAATGGAGTTTTCCACGTGTGGTGTCACGTTGCGCATAAACCAACAAAACGCGCAGGTCGTCTAAGTGGTCGAGAGGAATCGTATCCCGGAACATTAAGAGGATCATTAAACCGAGAAAAAAGTGGAAACGCCTATGCCGAGTGATATATCGATGAAGTCTACAGAGAGAAATTAATTAATTAAAATTTTATGGGGGACCTGTCAAACTTTTAATGCGTGATAATTATAATCTCGGCTACCTTAGACCAGGTCGACCCGTGAGAGAATTGAAAAATATTACCGTGACTACGACTACTAGACAGGGTGATGATGGGGTTAAGCCCGGGCGTAAGTGATGGATTCTTGCTGTTTAACTTTAGCGTTTTATTCTTCACAGCACAGCACAGTACAGTACAGTACAGTACAGTACAGTACAGCAAAGTACAGTACAGTACAGTACAGTACAGTACAGTACAGTAAAGACAGGCGTATCGGAAGGAAAACATTGTTTTTGTGCAATAGTGTTATTTTAAAATAAAAAACCTTAGTTTACAAAAAGGTTTGCACGCTGTGGTTGAATGAATCAATGTTATGCAGGTGGTGGCGATAAAAACATATCATTCTCTGCGTGTATAATACGTTATTCTCTCGAGCTAAATAACCTTCCTTTCATGCCAATGGTTTTTACAGATTTTGTTTTAATTCAATGTTAATTTTGTGTAAAATATATAACAACCATAGCAACTATCTTTGTGTGGTGTACTTAAATACAGTTGGTTCTTGAGAAATTATCCAAATGCATTGAATGCAACTTTTGAAAATGTTTAATATCATTAATAAAGTTATATTATATTTTAACAGCCGGCTTCATTATAAAGCTGAAATATGAACCTTTTCTCTCATGTTCCAAAACAAGTAATTAAAAACTCAAGTTTGTCCGAAACAGTTCAGAAGGTGTTTTGGTTAAAATACTTTAATTAATAGGAAATAGAAAACAATTTAGTTTGTCTATATCCAGATAATTATTCCTGTTTAAACTTAGAACACTTAAAACAGTAAAGGTTGAACCTGTGGGTTTAACACGAAGGAACCCACGGAATAAAAAGCCTCGCAATTTGTGCGCTCGTCGAAGTAAATCACGAGGCTGGCGCAGCTGTTGAGATTGATAAATGCGGTGGTAAAACTAACCATCTCTCTTTTAATGAGACGACGCCATGCAGACAATTACGTTCCGAGCCCGCAGATAAACCTGATAGCAGCTCACAGTAATCCTCGCCTGCAAGACTAACTTGCTACTTGCACACTGGCTGGCAACACTTGTTAACAATACCCTCGATAACCTGAAGCAGCTCACAGTAATCCTCCCCTGCAAAGACTAAACTTGCTACTTGCACACTGGTTTGGCAAACACTTGTTAACAATACCCTCGATAACTTGATAGCAGCTCACAGTAATCCTCGCCTGCAAGACTAACTTGCTACTTGCACACTGGTGCAACATTTGTTAACATACCCTCTATAACCTGATAGCAGCTCACAGTAATCCTCGCCTGCAAGACAAAACTTGCTACTTGCAAAATGGCTGGCAACACTTGTTAACAATACCCTCGATAACCTGATAGCAAGCTCACAGTAATCCTCGCCTGCAAGACATAACTTGCTACTTGCACACTGGCGGGCAACACTTGTTTAACAATACCCTCGATAACCTGATAGCAGCTCACAGTAATCCTCGCCCCCAAGACTAACTTGCTACTTGCACACTGGCTGACAACACTTGTTAACAATACCCCTCAATAACCTGATAGCAGCTCACAGTAATCCTCGCCTGCAAGACTAACTTGCTACTTGCACACTGGTGGGCAACACTTTTTTAAACAATACCCCTCAATAACCTGATAGCAGCTCACAGTAATCCTCGCCTGCAAGACTAACTTCTAACTTGCACACTGGCTGGCAACATTGTTAAAAATACCCTCGAAAAACCTGATGCAGCTCACAGTAATCCTCGCCTGCAGACTAACTTGCTACTTGCACACTGGCTGGCCCAACCACTTGTTAACAATACCCTCTATAACCTGATAGCAGCTCACAGTAATCCTCGCCTGCAAGACTAACTTGCTACTTGCACACTGGCTGGCAACACTTGTTAACAATACCCTCGATAACCTGATTGAAGAACCCGGTTTCGGGTAACAACAACAAAATAATATTTTGGGAGGATGGTGGAGGTGCCGGTTCAGACAAGTTTAATGTATAACAATTAATGAAAATACAGACAATAAAAATGAATTGGGAGTAAATTACATCCATTTTAACACAGTATTATAACGGGTGTATTTGTTATGCCCGACCCGAAACCCCAAAGAGTTTCCGTACCCGAAACCGACCCAACTTTCAGAACCTCTACCAGAACAGACCAAAAGATTTAATTCAGGGTCCTCTAAACTCTAAGGCACAAGGCGAATGCATGAATTGAGTAATTCGATATTGGTTGAAGAGCGCTTGCCATCAATCCACTAACCATAATATCGCATGCATCACATCCTACGTGCCCTCATTGGAGCGTCACTATCCAACAGCGTCATTCACTTCGTATTATAGTTATAACAAATTCCATAATCTATTGTCTGTTGATAAACATATTTGAAGACCTCTACATGTTCGTTCAGTAATATATTGTCATGTACTGTAGAGTACATGTTGACTAAATACTAATTATCTCGAGGTCCAATACATTTCGGAATCCAATCAGAGAACATACGTGAGTTCATCAAGGGTCAAGACGTCTAGTTACTTTCCGGTGTGGCTCATTTAGTCGCAATACAGGAAGAGAATCGACCGACAAAACGCTGAATACTATAGATTGCACAACTAAATAGTGCTAATAAATCGGACTTTGATTAAGTGCACTGAACGTAAGAGTGCTGAGGTACGTAGAGACGTTCGTTGAGAACAGGGGGACGAGTGACAACCGTTGACGGAGGAGGTCAGGACAGTGCAACAAGAATCGCAACGTGAACCACAAATGTCCTGGAAGAGTTCTAAGTGAGGATTACCGGATGAAGAACCAGAACAAGGATTAAAGCCGTAAGAAGAGGTGAAGTGAGAAGACATCGCCGGGTTCGACATCAGGGTGTCCGGGGAGAGCCAGTCCAAACCACATACCAGGAACCACAAGCATTCGGTAAGCCATGCACACCCATTAGTAAGTCATAGAGTCAGTAGAGGTATGAACCCACGGTCTGCCAGACGGAAGTCATAGGTTCGATCCTAGGCCAGAATAGGAGGGTCATTATGTTTATCTTGAATACAGTGCTGGTCTCTACAGTGGATTCACGTCTAATTACTGTGTCTACTTCCCCTTCATGAATCCACCTACCCACGATCCTGGTCCGTGCTAGTTATTTAGGCCTAAAAAGTACTGCTGCGCCCCCATTTAAACACTCATTTGGCGAACACTATCCTCCGCCAAAGGGCCTAATTAGCTATGCGTGACAATATGTTGGTAACTGATAGCTCCTTGAGATACCCGTCTCTATTGTCGGAATAACAATCATTACACCTGCTACACTCGCGGCTGTCTCTGTAGACTCCAGATTGCGCCAGGCTACGCGGAGTAACAATAGTTACACCTGCTACACTCGCGGCTGTCTCTGTAGACTCCAGATTGCGCCGGGCAACGCGCGAACAAAACTAGTCTCATATGAATACAATATCATTCGAAACTGATAGAAACTCGCGTCAGAAAGTTTCCTTCCTGGTATTGCGAGATCGTGCAGCTTCCTGGCAACAGATGTGCAGGTTTTATTGGGGCATGTTGCGATGAGGGGATGATATTGCAGATAGATTATAATATAGAGTTCATGTTTGCACAGTTTTAATGCTCATTCCTCGTGGGACTAAATAAATACCACATTGCACCGATACGTTGTTAGTTCGGAGAATATCAGCGTTTTTCATGCCTGGTTTGACGCAGCCCGCGCACCCAGATCGCTTATTGATGAGTGAAAGATAATTGCTCAAGGCGACACAATGTTTACAGAATGAATGTTTTGGGAGAACGGTTTTCAGTGAGTGGGCCAAAAATATAAAGGGTTGTGTTTGAGTTCATTTTTATATAATACCAATGTTGTTTCTGTATGCTTAAATAAAAGCACAATATGGAATCGGCTATTCTGTCATGTGTTTTTAAAATTGAGACGTGATTCTTCTACATCGATAATACCCATAAAACTCTCTATTTTTCTTTCTGTTTTACAAATGACTAAAGATTACACTGAAAAATTGTTTGCCATAATAACCATTAAAGACTGAGCAGTCCGCGGTGGCACATACGATTAGGATGCTGGTCCGAAGAGCTCTACGAGGACGCGGATTCGAGCCCCTCATAAGGCATGGGTTTTAGTCATTGTCATTAATTTCCCAATCTAAACCCAACATATTCACGATAAACTTAAGCTATAAAAATTGCTGTAATGCTATAATAAGCTATAATGCAATAATAAAGACGTTAAGTAACACCCATCATCAATCAATCAATCAATCAATCAATCAATAATTGGGACAGAATATAATCATTATACCAATTTTTGAAAATTTGGTATTAATTTTAACTCAACTTGCTGCTGAATAAAAGAGGAGGTTTTTGTGAAAATCTTATCTTCTATAGATTTAAGCAATGATTGAAATTTTTACACAAAGTATCTTGTATCGAAACAACTTTTGTAAAAAAAATTGGAATTTCCTAAAAAAACTTCAGATTTAACATCCAAAATGTCAAAATGCAGCATTGAAATAAATACTACTCCTTTTAAATTTGTAAACTTTTTTAAATTTTTTATTTTTTCTAAGTTTACCAGTAAACATTAGAACATTAATTGGTAATTGGATTTGTCATATATTTGTTTTTTCTTCGGTCCATGAACCTGTATATTTCCTATTTATGAAAATTTATACTTTTTTATACATTCTGATAGATATAAAATTTTTTTCCAAAGTCTGTATGGAGTTATTCAAAAATTGTTACCCAAATGTGAACATATTTCTGTCTTTAATTCTTAAAAAAAATTACTCTCTAGGTGAAGCAGAAAAAGGGTAGGAAATTTGTATACTTTTATATATAAAATATTATATAGATAATATATATATATATATATGGGGTTTTTGACGAAGGTTTTCGTAAGACCCATTTCTGATGTAGTATCGGGTTTTGGGGTTTTCGTCCACGTGTAGTGTTTGTTAGGTGGTGGTACATACCTTTTAAAACTTTTGTTTGTAACAAACACTACACGTGGACGAAAACCCCAAAACCCGATACTATATATATACTTTTTTAGGGCGTAAGTGCAAAAAGTGCTCGTAAAGCCGCGCAGAAAGTTGAAATATAACTAATTTGAGATATAACAACAGTAACAACCATATAATAAGTTTGTAATTTTAAACTGATAAAACATGTAATTAGTAAACATGTAAAGTAAGGGAAATTTTTTGTGGAAAAAAACAAAACAAGGCCAATTTTCACAGAACCCACCCCTTTTAAGCTGTTAATTGTGACAAAACGGATCAAAACTGCAAAACTGTTTAGCAGGATGTTTTTCAAACACATAGATTCCACAACGTGGTGCTATCTCCATAATATGGAATATTATTCAGTTACCTATTATTCAGATTTACTAGTCATCCACCCTGATGAATATATCACCGTACGCTCATAAATGAGCCACAGGGGAACAGTGGTCACAAACAATGAGATACCGAGCATTGTTATTTGGATGATGGCCTCTAAAAAAGTGTGAATCAGATTTCAATTGTAACTAACACAATCATAGAAGCAATTTAATAAAAATGATACTTATATTAGATTGACTTAAATCAAAATTAAGTAGATTATCCGGAACGCTTACTTTAAACACGAACTCTGCGACTCTCAGGCAGGATGGTAAACCTTAGAAGCCTATATGCCTCTGTGGGCGTACACGTTTTGCAAGGGTTCGAGGTCATCGCATTAGCATAGGAATAAATCTGGAAGCTCTGCAATCAGATCTGGTTCTGGTGTAGATCGAAGTAAAGCTCTGATGTGAGAGTTTCATTGCGACCTTGTCCCCTTGACAGCCTTGTATAGTAGCGACTAGTTGGTTTAGGATGGAGACCATCGTGGGGGGTTTTCACGCCCAACAAAGTGACCAACCAATTAATTTCACGCGCTCACGTAGCATACTTCGAAAACTAGAGCAATTAAGGTTTCCATGTTCAATGCTTTATTGACTACACGGAATTAGTGGGAAACACTACGAAATTAATAATACTAAAGTGCCCTAGATAAAATTTATTTTAAGAGATAAAGTTATATTGGTTAAAAAATGTTTTTGACTTAATTTCGTTAATAATGTTTAATTTCTGAGTATCCACAATACAATTACATCGTCGTATAGATGTTTTCGAGGAACCTCCGTGTAGTCCGGTGAATAGTAAGTCAGACACGACATGATTCGAGCTAGGGCTGCTTGCGTGTTCACTGGCAGTACAACGTAGATCCAACAACTCTTCTGCAGATGACCACATGTTATCTAGTTTGGCTTGTGGTTGTTATAACTCACACTCGTGTTCAACCAACTGATTCACCTATTGCATTCCAATAAACAAAATGTACACAAGGTTTCAAGTGACAAGACGTGTTCTGTTTGAGTCTTGGTTTGCTTCCGTGCCCGGGAGTACACCCGAACACTTGTTCTCTAGAAGACCGAGTGTGGCACTATAAGCAGCGGACGACTCTCAGCCCAAGGCTTAAGCAGCACCAGCGGAAGCCGATTAGTAATAGTTAATTATTAAAAGTGTCCCCGGCGAGATTAGCTCTACTGTGCGGCTGCTTTAGCCAGGTGACTTTCATTTCACTTCAATCCGAGGTACAAAGCAAACAAAACACGGTCGCATTCTTTCATCAGAAGCCGATGCGAGTCTCTGCTGTGCGTTTGTGTTGCTCTGTATGGCGGAATGCAAATTACCCCCCCCCCCCCCCCACCCCTCCCCCACCACACACACACACGAGCTTCATTCTCTTTTTAGAATTATTGTCACGCCGGAAGTAAAGCTGAAAATAAATCTGCTTTCAAAAAAAACATCAGTGCTCGCTTGTCGTTTGACCTCGTTACTGCGGGCTAGGGATGGAGGGGGGGGGGGGTGCTCGGGGGTGCTACGTGCGACCACAGTGACTAGTAGGTCGTTCATTCTCAATTAACAACGAACGAATATATTATAATGTGTTGCATCACACAAGAGGAATAGATTGATTTACCTCCAAGTTGACTTCACGTCTTCGAGAGGTTGGGAAGGAAATGACTCCACTCTTCTCCACACCACGGACGATTTCACCCCCACCTCCCTCCTTCCACCCACTGCGACTTGATGGGTGTCTCATCACTTGCGTCATTGACTTTGCCACCTTCATTGGCTATTTGTGTCTGTATTGTTTCAATTAAATTAAACCTTACTCTAATTCTTTGTTGGATGAGCGTAGCGAGCGTAGCGAGCGAAGCGAAGATTCCATTTCACTACACTGGAGAAAAAAATCCGAAATGTTTTTTTTTTTCTTTTTTTTTGTTTTTTTTTGTATTTTTGTGTGTTGTTAACACGATTCCGGCTAAATCGATACTCCGTTTGCAATGAAATTTTATGGAGGCCTTCGAAATCTCTGAACTTAGAAATGCCACGTTTTTGAGCGCAATCGAGAAAATTTTTTCTTATAAAAAACGCAATTTTACGATTTTTTTCGATTTTTAACAAAATTCTTCGACTTATAACACTTACATACTTTATCCGATTGTAATGATTTTTTAACAGAACCTTAATTTTATGAATTAAGATATTTGTGTGAAATTTGAGCTTAATCGAAACATTATTTCTCATGAAAATCGAAATTTACGGGTTTTTTCTTTTTTAAAACAATTCTTTGACATATAACACCTACATGCTTTATCCTATTGTAATGATATTTTTATAGAACCTTAATTTTATGAATTAATATACACGTGTAAAATTTGAGCGCAATTGAATAATTATTTCTATGAAAATTGCAATTTTACGATTTTTTTCTTTTTTAAAATTACGTAATAATTACGATTTATTAAAAAAATTAAGTTAATTTTTAATTTAATTTAATTTAATTTTAAAAAAAATCTTCGAATAAGTAATGATTTTTTCACAGAACAACAGAAAATCCGCGTAACTCAATGCAGCTCAATGCACCAATTACGCTCATCCAACAACGCGGCGGGACTTAAGCGTTTTCCTAGTAATTTACAATTCGTCTCTATTTTTTTAGCATATTCTTCCATAGTAGGCCTACTTCCAATTTGGCAGTGTATGACAGAAAGCAAACTGTAAGTTAAATACGATAGATCAAATTTACAACATCTTGACAATAATAGAAAATCTTTGGATGCCAAAAGCAAAACGGTTATTTGTAAATATTCACAGTTTAATCCAGATATGTATTACGTAATTAAGTATTTGTTTAGCGATCACGCAATCTCAGAGTACAAGAGTCGTAGGAAGAATTTCATCATAGCAATCTGTGGATAGCATTGTTACCATGTGCTTTGCTTGGGATGTTTGATCACATCGTGAACTGATGTTTATTGTAAAGATGTAGATAATTAGATCTTAGTCAGAAAAGTACGAAATAAAGTTGTTGGGAAGTAATTTTAATAAGAACTCATTTCATTACGCGGTCGCTGCAGATCGATGTGTACGTAATAGCCATTATAGATTTTCCAGATTCGAAAGGTAATTTTTTTCTATAGTTTTCATAGTGAAAATTCATAGTATTAACTAAAAGTATTAATCCATTGATAGTTATTCTACATAATTCTTTTTCATCGTTTAGCGGCCTAGTATTTTCCATAGTGAAAATTAATAGTTTTAGCTAGAGTATTAAGCCATAGTTCTTGGTCATAGTTATTTTTATAGTCATACACCATAGTTCATTTTAGCTAGAGTATTAAGCCATAGTTCTTGGTCATAGTTATTACTATTAGTTTATTTGTATAGTTGTTGTGCAAAGTTATTTTACATAGTTTATTTGTATAGTTTTTGCGTATAGTTATTTTTCACAGTTATTACTATTGGTTTATTTGTAAAGTTTTTGTACATAGTTATTTTTCATAGTTTTAAGTGATAGTAAGGCAAAGAAGTTTTGCATCAAAGTTAGTCCAAATTTACTAGCTAGAATAACTATGCACTAAAACTATAGTTTTTTTTTATAGTTTTTTCATAGTTTTTTTTCGTAAGGGATGTTGCTGTTGTGTTGTTGTTGTTGTTGTTGTTGTTGTTGTTGTTGTTGTTGTTGTGTTGTGTGTTTAATTGTTTGTTGAAAATATAAGGATGAAATAACTTGGTAACGTGTATCTTTCGATGCGTTTACGCCTCTCGAAATACAAATTTGTAGGTAAAAATAAAGAATAGATAAATGGTCGACGATACGCCAGACCAACAACAGATGTTTCGATATTACGTGAACAACATACGCAGTATTTGTTTCTGTCGTGGATGGTCGGCTACCTGTACGGGGGCGGGGGGGGGGGGACCTTTGAGGGGGAATACATCTAAACAGAACAAGAGTAGCGGAAACTGCTGGAAGCTCCAGATACACGAAGCTTTTCAAGAGTACCGTAGCGTCGGTAATGTGCTGCATGAAGCGTTAAACAAAAAAACAATGTACTAATGGAAGAGAGTCTAAGTGACATTATATTGCGAGAACCAGGGACTTAGTGGTGGATATTTAAACCGTGGGTTCTGTGCTGAGAGGAAGCTAGACAAATAGTAGAATTATCTCAAAGTAGTAATTGCTCTAGTAACAATTATATAATTAATTTCATGACTCTTAAGCTTAAGCGCGTTTTAAAAGTGGTGTGAACAATTTGTTTTGTTTAATTGATTCATAATTGACATGATTGTCGTTTTCAAATAAAGAAGCAAAAATATAAGTACCTTGATAAACTTACGAATGTTTTACCAACAAATGATATTTCCACGTTGTTTGAATGGTTCGTTGATGTCTTAGTTGTGAAAACGAGAGTCTGAGGTAGAGGCAGCTGTCAAATATAGACGCCCGTCTTAAAATAAACCGACAAAACTTATACCACACGGGCGAAAGACAAACTGCTCGGCATACTATCGAAACTTTTCTCTAAGAAAATAGAAAGTTTTTGGTGACACGTATTAAGATGAGTTAAAGTCAAGAAGTGTCAGGTTTCTTGAAATGTCGGCAAAGTTTCACAAACTCCGTTGTGGCCTCATTCTCTTCAAACTCAAGGGTAAGTTTTGTACTAGGAAGGGTAGTGCACGCTTGTTGACAGAAGCATGAGAGAGATATGTGTATCAATAAATATCCACGGAAGTGAATATACTCCCGTCATGGGCTCCATTTCATGGAAATAGAAAGAAAAATTATAAACATAATTTCGCACACAAAAACACTCGTACTCATATTTCACAAAGAAGTGTCAAGTAGTTGTGTGCGGGTACCTGACATTTCGGGTCAAGTAGGGTGTTTTTTTGGGTGATCACCCGATATCACAACCCCAACAAACAACAAAATATATTTTTGGGGGATGGTGGAGGTGCCGGTCCAGGATTTTCATACTTTATTGGTGGAGGTGCCGGTCCAGACAAGTTTTATTTATAGCCAAGACAAAATCCCATTCAATGAAAATCCAGACTATAAAAACTGAATCAAGAGTAAAATTTGCTACACATTTAGAAACACAGTACCTTTTATAACGGCTGTATTTATTTTGTAGTACCGACCTGGCCCAAAACGGCGAAAACCCGAAGCGCCTTCGTGCGCGCACCCGACCCAACTATCATAACCCCCACCCACACAGTCCTAACGTGAAGTAAATTAGGCGCAGATAAAAGTGAGAATTTAAATACATATTTTTGTGTTTGACTAGAGAATATTTTAATGGAAAGTTTTTGTGTAAAATGCAGTCGATAAAAACCTGATACGGAAATGAAGTGTGGAATTATCCTATTTGGGAGGTTTGTGGTGTGGTTTATATCATAAAGAATGTGAAATGCAATATGATCACCGGTTTCAGGGAACATTCGGTGTGTAAAATGAAAATATCATATTCATCGCATAAACCAAGAGAAGAGTAACTGAAATCAGCATAATACGGCTCGACGGTCGCTTACCTCGCCATTACCTCTAGCGAAGTGTACGGCAGTATAATGTTACGCGAGTGGCGCGGAATAAATATCAGACGCCTGATTGGTTCAAACAAGTTCATGACGTACACACAAGCACAGTCCCTACCTAGGAAATAGCTTGATTCGGATCTAGTACCCTATAATGACAGGACTATTTTTATAAAATCCTATAAAAAAGCAATAAATAACTTTTACTAAGTATCCAACAATTCGTGGTTCTATAATTTGAACTACCAAGACCGAAGTAAGTGTATTGTACTGCTGACGGCAAGGCTACACAATAACACAATGCATATGTTAAACCAGTTATGACCTCGTGGCGTATGTACTCTGGGGGGGGGGGGGGGGGTAGGCCGGCGAGGGCGAGAGCTATACGGTAGGCCAGCATGCACCCCTAAACCACGACCTAATGAAATAATATAATTATTTTGTGGTTTTATTTTATTAACAAGAGTGATCTTTATTAATTTAATTTGGGTATTTTACTTTTATCCTACTCAGTTATAAAAACTGATGTAAAGAAGCAGCATCGCCTACGAGAAACAATTACATAGCTAGAAATTCTGAAACGAAACAACACATATTCAAAATCTAGAACCATCTCCCGCAATTTTTTGTCAATTACACTTTCGCACTTTTGTGTAAAAAACAGTGCGTTTTTCTCGTTTCTCCTTGCTGGCTCCCGCCCTCCCCCTCCAAGTCAAGACATCACCCCCCCCCCCCCCAGGACTGCGGCGAAGACACGGTCGTACGCGGTGGGTAACTGCAACACGACCCCGTAAAATATTAGTACTTCGCTCAACATGATTTATCATCCAGGAACGAACCGTTTTGCTAGCTATCGTGTTACTTATACATATTTTGTAGTAACGTAAAAACTTTTAGGTATCACGTAGAAGCCTCGAGAGTTTGCATTAATTTTACTGACATGCGGGAAGACGCTTTGCAGTTGTGTTATACATTTCAAGTGGCGGGAAAGAGATGGAACAAAGGGAACTTTTATGCACGGTTTGATACGAGAAAATTACAAAATAAAATATGTAAATCAGGAGTAAATATAATAGAAAAGAAAAAAGTCGGCAATGGTGTTCAGTGTTCGGTTCACACAAGACGGTGGCGTGCAGCGAGGGTATCGCGACGACAAGATGTGGAGAGTGTAATGTGGTGCACAAGGTACAAGCTTCTGAAGTGCGGCTGCTTCTGTTTGATGTCGTTCAGAATCAGCTTCAACACGGAGAACATTATTCATGTAATGTAAATCATTGGGCAGATGTTCAAAGAAATATATTGCTCAAGAGGAAATAAAGAAATATGATATCATTCATGGCGAAAACGTCTTCGATGATATCTTAAAGCGGCTACGTCAGCTTCAAAAATTCTTTATATACCCGTACGTGGAATGTGACAGCATCTTTAAACTTCAAGTAGATATACGGACATTAAATAAAATGTTTTAAAATGTACCAACTGCAGTCCTCTATCTGCCTTAGATTGTCTTGACTTTACTACAACGTTCAACAGTGTCGTATACTGGAACATATTTCGGGAGGGGCTGCCAAGAGTAAGATACACGTACATCTACATACCTTAAACGACGCAATAAAGGTGTGTTGGAGGGGGGGGGGGGGGCCCCGACAATAAACAGCTGTAAATTTATTTTAAAAGGCGTAAATTTTAAGTTGTTTTAAAATGTTTTCGGAGACGATAATGTGTCACGTACTTGGGTTTAATGCTATTGTGCTTTGCTCAATAGCGTTTTTATGAAAAACATGATAAAATCAAGACTGTATAAAACGGTATTTTAATATCCTGTACAATCTTTCAAGTAATTTCCATGTAATTTAATCTTGAAAATTATAATAATATATTGTGTTTAGCACAAACCAAGCAAGGTCACAAGTACCGCATATACGATAATAATATATTCCTCCTACCGCAGGGCACCAATATTTTTGCGCTTTCATTAATTATTGACACAAACGACTTTAGTGAAACCCTCAACTAAAGTATTATTTGACTTCCAAAGAGACAAGAATTCTAATGAATCCTTGGTCCGTACCGAGGTGCGAAGCACAGGAACATCGGCCGGACAGTTTACTCCGGTCCTTGCACGGGACGGGAGAGTCGGGATGAAAGACCAAGGGGTGCTGGGTGTTTTTAATGGTAGGCGACCGCGGATACCCCATTGTTAGCGCCTGTCCGAGTCCAATCTGCGATCCGGGCGGTTTTAAATTGCTTTCATCAGGCATGCGCGCGCCGCCCGGCCTGATTGCTCGTCCGCTCGCAGACGCCGAGGACACAATTAATGAACCGAAAGTTCGGGTTTTCGGAAATAAAATGGCGTGTTAATTAGCAACAAGGAGTCGAGCGACGAAAATAGCGAAGCTCTCAAAGGGAACAGTCGTCAGAAGTACGGAGGGTGTTACGTTGCGCACAAATTGCGACTAAATAAGTTGTAGAGGAGGTAATATTATCTGTTCTAATAGGCCTACGTGGCGAACAAAATTATTACGGATATGGCACACCCTTATTATAAACATTCTTTTTGTTTCATACAACATTTCACCAGATGTACATTCGCAACGTCAACCCAAAAAACACAATAATAAATATGAAGTTTGAGACGATTTAGCCACCTCGACGATGGACAGTGCGCTATTTTACCTTTTAAATCCAGGGTACACACGGGCATTCTGACGTTTAGATATATAAACATTTGCAAAAAGTGTCTGATATATTATGGGTGAGAAACAATACCACCAGGCTCAAAGGTGGATAAAACTAAAAGCATTCGATATGAACATGATTGAGCTGGTATGGTATCTAGAGGTGAAAGAGACGAAGAGTGTGAACATGAAAGTAAAATATTGAAAGAATTGATGTTATATAATACTTTTTACATATCCACATTTTGCTTTTCGCCTTTGTAAATATAAATTTAAAATATATTTATTTGAAGTTAATTCTATAAAATACATTTTTTTTATGGAAACCGAACTTAAATTACAATTCCTATTTATTTGGTACATTTTTTTGTCATTGCACGTTTGCACAATGATATTAAATCATAAAACATTATGATGACCGAATTCAACCCATCTAGCACAGACATGTTTTGCTAATTGCCGTTTTTAAATTTTCATTAATATAATGCACGATATGGAGGGCAAAAGCAAGCCAAGTTATATTCGGTTGTATATTTCCCCCCAGCATTAGTAGGATGGCAATGTTGTAATGTACAGATCAAAGAGTAACAGTGTACGCATTTGTGTGCTATGGGTGTACGCATGCACTTAATCCGCGTCCTTTAATCCTGACGCGAGTGCGAGTGTTTGTGTGTGTGGGTGGGATCCGCGAGATACAAACTCCAAGAAATATGAGAATATACACAACACGTGTTGAGAGAAACATAACCAGCGCATACAGATGTAACACAAATAAAAGACGGTAACCAACAAAAATGAGACGCTGCATAAGGAAGCAGCCAGCAGACAGAAGCAGCCAGCATAGAGAAGCAGCTCGTGCTTTAGTACCTAGTTCCAATAAGGCTGGCGGTTATGCTATGTCCCTGCAAGGATTTTGTAAATGAAATAAAGTTCGTTAAGTTTCTCGTGGCCCGAATTATTTCAATTTGAATGTCGCGGTGTAGACTGTACGTACCAATGATACTTTACAACTATAGTGGGCTAGATCGCCAGTCTCCAATACGTCATTAGAGGCTAGAGCGTTCCAAATTGACCTATTCAAGATGGCGATTTGTCGTTTCAATTTATTATGCTTGACATTGTTTTAATTAATGCGATTAAGTATTTTTCTGGATTGTTTTGATTTGGTTTTAGCTTGTGCAGCATGGGAATGCACAAACAGAAACAAAAGAAGTTATTGCATAAGGGAATTTAGTAATTATTTTGTGTTAATGGCTAATATGCTCACCTGTCAACCTGACGGCACGCTTGAAAAATATTTGGGCAACAAATCACTACAACCTACTTTAACATACAAACTGACCTATTCAAGATGGCTTCTAATTGACACGCAAGTGGACCAATGACTAGGGATCTAGCCTACTATAGCTGATCAACAGCATTGGTACGTACTCATCCAAAGCTATACGCGAGGCAAGATTGAGAATGAGAAGTGCAATTATAGCCACGCTGTTGTCCAGTATCAATCAATGCCCGGGTGCAGGGTGTGTGTGTGAGAGCCGCTGATTCATGGATTAGATCCCTCAAAGCTTACATCTTCAGCTTTCACCCTCGTGCGTGTGTTGTACTTTAAATATACTCGGCGCGATCAGAGGAAATAAATACTCGGAAAACCGATTTGTCCCTTTCATCTTCAGCCGCCGTTTTGGTTAAACCAATGTTTTGTGCGCTTCTCTTTCATTAGATCCGCGAATCATCCCACGCCCCAGCCAGATTTAGATTGCTTATCTTTTTATCTCGAACGCGAATCGTCTCTTTTCTTTAAGAGTGTGAATATGTGCGTATGATTTCCTTACTCAGAATCTCGTTCCGTCTTCTTTTCATCCATCAATTGCATTTCTTCGGCACAAAATCCGAAGCCAATTTCACGTTCGTCTCGAAATCCTGCGCACTCCCATTGATGGAAGGGATGGTGAATAGGAATGCACGGAAGAGGCACCCCAAGGAATGGCGTCAATAGGTCATCTTAGCACGTCAATCATTCTCGTACAGTCTGGCGCAGCAGAGCACAACTCCGAACCGAAGTGTTGATACCACACACAGAAATAAAGAATTGTTTGGCAATGACATTCTAAACAGAATAGGCGAAACTTATCTTGTAAAACCGGTATTTTAAAGCATGTGAAATTCTATTTCAACTATTTTGCATACTTATGAAAAATTACACATGTGTATCAGAAGTGAGTTTATAGTTAAAAAAATAACACACGTTTAAAAAATTACATTCTATTTTTATGTGCGGTCGTTGAGGTAAAATCTGACAGTATCTGACATACATTGTTAATTTAGTTACAGATGATGTCAGTGCTAATTTAAATTAACTTAACTTGTCTCTTTTCAATCTTTTTTCGTCTAGAGTCAAATCCCTACAATCTGGTGATCGACGCCTAAATGAACACGCAAACAATGTCCAATTAGGGTGTGGCTACCATGCAACCAGGTCCACTAGTATTCCGCTGACTCGGCCAACTGCTGAGCTCAGCTCTGTGGGATCAACGATAGCTGGTAGCGAAACAGACGGACTCGATAATTATTGGCATCCATTGCAGAGGCTTAATTCTAATTCTTATGAACGCGCTAAATTATTTACGCGCCTCTCTCTCTCGGCGCTCGTGTTTCATTCATGAGTGGTGACGTCACGTTTACCCGCAGTCAAACTTGATCGCGCTCAGAACGGCAATCTTTCCAACTCCGTCGATAACCGAGAATACGGAATCAGGTGCGCCAGGCTGCAGCCTCTAACAACTTTCTTGCCGCAAGTTGTCCATCAGAGCGACCGGAGTAGCGCACACATCCATTAGGCGCGCGTACTTTAAACTTATAAAGCGAGAGTTTACAGTTTACTTAGATCATAATTTGTGATTGTTCGCGAATAACAAAGGCTTTCTTATAAAGAACTTACTAGAAGCATGTGTTGGGCCAAAACTACCAGCTATAATTTAATACGTTTTTAGTAATTTTTTCGTATTTGCTCTTATAGAAACTTGAGAGTTACGTGGACACCCAAGGCCGCTTTAGAACTCTACAATAAGTTACCTTATTTTATGTTGACTTTTTAGGTCTTTTTTATTTATACTCTATTGTGCGTCCAGAGTTTTTTCTACTTTCCAATTAATACTTTTAGTTACAACTTTTGTATCATTAACATACGTGATGTAATCAGCTGAAGGGATCTTTATGTCACGATGGGTACAAGGACATTAGTTTCTTGCTCCTCACCTACCCAGCATGCCTCGGATGTGCTGACGAGAGGCCTACGCTCCTAGATACAAGAACCGTGCATTGACCCCTCTCTACCCCAGCTCCAAAGAAACCACGGTCTAAATCTTGAATACGTTTGACTCCCCTATATAAGTGAACATCATGCAGAGTTCGTTAAAATTTTAGTCTACCTTCTCCAAAGAAAACGGAATACCAATCTAACAGAGTGGCTGGAGGGTTGGAGGGTGGATGGGGGGGGATGGATGGCCAGTCGACGTACCAAAGGTTAAAAGGATAATTTATATCAAAGTTTCATAATATCTGTTTTTCTCCTTCGTTTTCGGTACATTCTTGACAAGAGCAAGTAATCGGAGATATCAACACCCTAATGACATTTTAACAATTCTCCGGCGTGTGAAGGAGATTGCGCTGTCAATTAGGTAGCAAGATACTGCATGGCCTCTCACGCACTCGGCACGCACTGCACGTGCGCATTCGTGAGTAGGTGGGTTTGTAAGTGTAGGCCTCCAAGACGCATGCGAACACTTACACGCGCGATGTAGTGCAAGGAAATAAGAATTCAACCAACATATAGAAATATTCTTGCACGCAAATTGAAGCTGAAAAAACGTTTGACGAAGAAAAAATAACGTTACCGTGTTTATGTATCACGTTTTCATTTCTAGTTTGGATGTTTTGAAAATATTGTTTATATTGGAGTTAAATAGAAAATTTCAATCACATTACGCCATGGTTTAACTTTTAAATAACACTTTATACGTTACCACATAAGTACGTCAATAAGTAATTAAAACATTACCACGAATTGGTTTATTTATAAATGAGACATCAAGAGATTTTGTTGAAAGAAATAGTTATCAGCATTGAAAAGAAAGAAAAGAATACACGACTCGGAAAATTCCTCTCAGCAATACATGGATTTCCCTGTTTTCCGCTCTAAGTTCCCCAGAACCAATTCCATAGTGAAAATCCACCTTGGGCATTGAACGTATAATAAAATGCAAGCTTTTCATAGTAGATTAAGACTGCTTTGCTCAGCACTCCGCGTCTTCCGTCCGCCTCTCAATTCCATCTCGAAACCTCAATCTACATCAGGAAGTACAGCCGCGAGAAAGAAAACTCGAGCACTCATTTGCGAGATGAAAGTTGATCGACGATGAAAGTCAGTTCGTGGTCTTGCACAAAAATCCCCCCCCCCCCCGCAACACCGTCGTCGTGGTTAACCCCAGCTGTTTTAACGAAGTTACCACAGCGAGAGACAGGTTTATTTTCTACATCTTTGAAGATAACTATTACTATTTGTCTGTCTGGACAATATTTCCAGACCATCTCTACGTTCTACGTTCACAAGTTTCATCACCAACATATCCTGGTACTCCGACCTGAGAGGCCGCCAGTTCGATACCCTACACCGAGAATCCTGACAAGTTTATCACAGGGTGTTTCGTCTCTTGGATCTTCCCTCAGACTCTAGGCCTACGCACTTCCTTTCCCAAAACTTAGTCTGCACCTGAACGGGGAACAATCTACACGCGGGCTGGTTAGATATGACACATCGATGTTAATTTATAGATATTTGATTGAATAGCCTTAACGGCTAAAATCGTTGTATTGGAGAATGTTGTATTGACCTAACGGCATAGAAGAGTACACGTAATAATCAATGAAAGAAAGTTTCGACATTTTTTTTATGTACCAAATGTCCAAGTTCTCAGTAACTTCCTTCGTTTTCCGCCAAATCCCATGTGATGGGCGCCCCAGTACCAGTTCCTCAGATTTATTACAACTAGAGAGGCTAGTGGCAGCTACTTGTGTAATATCCAAAGAAGGTAAAATGAGTAGGCCTAGAGATATGATATTATTATGGCGCAATATTTTAATGTCAGTCTTCCTATGAAAGACCGGTAGCTAAACATGGTCGGTGCAACTGCTATAGGCTACTTCAGTATCAGTATTTCTTGAACGCCCCCACCCCCCGACAAGGGCTGACGAGACCCCGGGGAAATATTCTATACACTCTCAATTAACTCTTAAATTCACTGCCGTGAGCGCCGGGCCTCGTTCTAGCAGACATCCTTCTTTGTTCGTCTCAATGCCCAGACATAACTTTTCATATTTCGCGTTCAATGAGTTGTTTTAGCTCAAGTTCTCGTCATCTGCAGGGATTTATCTTCTGTGTTGATTGTGGCTTGATGATGATAACGCAACTATTCTGTAACGGGAACACATGGACTTTTACTCAAGCAGGTGTACCATCATTACCACATTTTAATCTTACTAACAACATCATTATGCCTCCTCTTAAGGTCCAAGTACTTGTATTGCTATTTATGTCGGTGTAAGAGTATTAAGTACAGTAGGACGATTTGTGACTGTCAATCTATTATTTTCGCCTATATATGTATTAATTTTTAGTTTTCAACTTCATAATACCTTAATTAAAAACCTGAACACTATTAATTATAGATTTATGATTTATATCTCTAAACTTGTGTTTAAATCCCAAAAGTAATGGTACAAGCAGGGATATTTTATGGTTTGTTTATAGTAACATAAACAATATTAATTGAACAGATAAATTATTATGTCAAACCCTTGTTTATGGGAGCCATGGTTGTGTTAGCATACTGTAACTAAACGTGAACACGGATCGTTTTACTTTACCTCAAGGAAGGAGACAATAGCATATTGTTGCGATGTTAACTAACAGGGGCTGTGTTCTGTAAATATGGCAGCTAATTTGAACTTTGTAAGATCTATGTTCGTGAAAGACGCGCGCGGCTTCTAAGACTCTGGCATTCATTAAGATTGCGTATCATAACAGCAATCAAGAAGTTCCAAGTAGGCTTAAAGTTACTAATGGACTTGGTAATTGTTTAATTTCTTATTTGAGGGGTTCTTACGAAGATAATTGAATCATCTTTTGATGATAAGTTGAAAGGTTTAATTTGAGCTGTTCTTTAATATATTATAAGGAAGGTGGATGTTGGTGGGGAAGTGACCGAGATGAAGTATCTGCACGACAGTGTATCCGACAAGACGAGTCGTTTAGATAAAAGCCTCCCGACTCTAGCTCGTGTACAGTTGTTCAGGAACAAGACGAGCCATTAGATTGTAATTAACTGTCCGAGTCTTAGTAAACCAGATTCTGAAAGATGGGGCAGGGATGTGAGACTTATGAATACTAGATAAGTGGTGTGACATAAACAAGACGGGTTATTCTTGAAGCTTTGTTTACAAACACGGTAGTAATATATGATGTATAAAATAGTGGTATGTGGGTACCCGAATTTAAGGGTTGGTCGTTTATTTGGGGGCCAACCCAATCGTCAAAAAATGTATTTTCGGGTAACAAGAAACATTTTGGGGGCTGATGCCCGCGGTCCATGATTTTCAAACTTGGTTGGTGGAGGTGCCGGTCCAGACAATTTTTATTTTTCAGCCTATACAAAAAGCAATGCAATGAAAGTCCCGATAATAGAAATTAATCAGGAGAAACTCATAATGTAAGATTCTTCACACGTAAAATGCATTGTTCATTTTAAAATGCAGTATTATTAACAGCCGTCTTTTCCCTAATCTACTTGAAACCCCGAAGCAGTTTAGTACCCGAACCGAACCTGACTGTCACAACCTCGACCAGCAACTTCAATTTCTATTAAAGTCTGACGTTAAGTTACGATTTCATTCATATAAAATTGATTTTTATTATATTTCGTTTAGTTAAATTCTTATTTGCAAATAAAAGTTTGATGCAAATAAGTTATTTTAAAGGTTGTTTTTCCACTTGTGATATAATGAGCGAATCGAAAAAGGTACACTCTAATTATCATCACAATTAAATGAGTTTGTTCACGAACATCCCACGACTATCACATTGTTAATATACCGGTAGGTTAAGGGTAGGAGAGCCTACTTGTAGATAAGCATTAAATCGCACCTATTCAATACTGTATTAAATCTTCGTATCTCTTCGATTTACTAGTTTTGTTACATTAACATACTAATTGACGTTGAAATAACACAGATGAAGCTCTCTGCTTGCGCCTCTGTTACGACTCTGCGATGAAACGTGTTTTATATGCTATGCTGGAGCCAGTGTTTACGCCTGAACATCTGCAATGCGATACCCCCGTGCTCCCTGTGTTCCTAGTGAGGGCCTACCCTGCCTGGACTGTTGAAAACAATCCCCGGCCTAGGTCGGCAAGTCAATAGCGGATGATCCCGCAGCCGCGCGCAAACGACTCGGTTACAGTCTATTAAAGAGAGCAAAGACGATTTGCCGTATTTATTAGATCACCGGCGGTGCTTGGAGTCCCGGCAAGTGGTCATAACATAACAATATAGTGGGTCCCGGCATCTGGTGCGAGCGCGCCTCACGACAGACGACCCAGGAGAAGGAGATCATGCCGACTCGTTACAGAAAACGTAACGCTATCGTCTCATCGAAACAAGTCACAACTTATCCACACTCTTTCACGAAGACGTGTTAACAAAGTAGTTTAGCATTTATGTTTTAAACTTTTTGTGCCGATTAGTACAGAGAAAGTATCAGTGCACTAGCAACAAAACTTTCAAGCACAACACTTGCACTACACTACACTTCAGCTACATTACCATAACTAGGTTTTACAGTGTTAGGGTCATTTTGATGGGAGTATCTGAGGCCTGTGTGGAGGAGGGCTCAATATAAACACTCTCATCACAAACTGAAGAAATCCTAGGAATAAAGTTGCTGTCAGAATGGCCCCTGTCGGGTTTCCTAGACCGTGACCTCCCGTCTTACGCATGACCTAGCACAAGGCAGTGCATGAACGCGTGTGATGTGTCTTGAGGTGACTCTTGTTAGCTTATAACCTCGGAGGGTTGTGTAGAAAGTTATGCGCACAAGTGTACCACGGTTTTTGTAACCAAGTATGAAACATTATCACATGGATATTTATTTTAGGCCTATGTCGATGTATGCTTAACTTGCGAGATTTATACTGTATAATGCCATAAATTACGGTGTATGGGGGTAGAATAACAAGGCGAAGAGCTCGAGTGTTGGGGCTGCAGACGGGGGAAGAGGAGTAGAAAATTGAATTCTGCGACCACGCGCGTGTGCGTGTGCGTGTGCGTGTGCGTGTGCGTGTGCGTGTGCGTGTGCGTGACTACACGGCCGGTATAGTAGGCGGTCAACAGGCTACGCAGGTCAGACATTACAATAATATCATTCAGCTGCCTCACTGAAGACCGGGGGAATATTTGCATTCACCGTTCAGTAGGGCTTAGTGCTACATTACGTGTAAACACGTGATTGGATGAGCGTAGCGAGCGTAGCGAGCGAAGCGAAGATTCCATTTCACTACACTGGAGAAAAAAATCCGGAATGTTTTTTTTTTTTTTTTTTTTTTTCTTTCTTTCTTTCTGTATTTTTGTCTGTCTGTTAACACGATTCCGGCTAAACCGATACTCCGATTGCGATGAAATTTTATGGAGGCCTTTGAAATCTCTGAACTAAGAACTGCCACGTTTTTGAGCGCAATCCAAAAATTATTTCTCATGAAAATCGCAATTTTACGATTTTTTTTTCGATTTAAAAAATTTTAAAAAAATTCTTCGACATATAACACCTACATGCTTTACCCGATTGTAATGATTTTTTCACAGAACTTATGAATTGATATATTCGTGTGAAATTTGAGCGTAATAAAATAATTATTTCTTATGAAAATTTCAATATTACGATTTTTTTCTTTTTTAAAATTACGATTAATTAAAAAAAAATAAGTTAATTTTTTATTTAATTTGATTTAATTTAAAAAAAAATTCAACAAAGTTCTGATTTTTTCACAGAACAACAGAAAATCCGCAAAACACATGGCAGCTCAATTCACCAATTACGCTCATCCAACAACGCGGCGGGACTTAAGCGTTTTCCTAGTATATATTCATGTTAGCCAGGCAGTTATCATACAAGCGTAGTATTTGGCCTTAAAGACAAGCGTTTCGTTAATTTAGAAATACACAGAGGAAAATTGTTACGTATTCCAGTGTGAAAATTATTTTCTGTATCATTAAAAAAACATAAATTATATGTATAATTTCATAAATAAAAACATTAAAGTTTAAAAAAAAAATTGAGAAGTTCACAAATAAACCTTGAAATAAAAACTCTCCAACCAGATTGGAATTTGAATCCGGTAGTGTGGTTTGGGTATATTTTGTGAGTCTACACATTAAAGTTAGTATATCAGGTTGATAATGTGAAGAGGTAAATTACATTGAATAGTGTTTGTTTTCACGCAGCCAGCAACGAAAACCTTGAGACCCGATATCCTAATCGAGCTCAACAAGTCATTGGAGGTGTAGATAAATCCTGCTTGGCTCCCACACAAATCAGAGGCGCCGGGCCTGAGTGGTGCTTATCCCGCGGTTTAACCCGCGGCCGCGCCGTCCATCACCCGTCACCGTCTAGATTAGCCTCGCTGCAAGGGTGTTTTCCACATAAAACTTAAAAGTGTTTACGGTCTGGCGCGTCCATCACCGCGCGCTACCTGAGCCTGAGCGTGTTCCCTGGGGATAACTCTGGAGCGCCGCGGGTCGGGTGCTCGCGCGGAGCGTTTACCGCTCACCGCTTACTGAAAGCGCCCGCCTCGCCTCGGCTAGGGCTCGAGGGAGCGTTTGTTCCTCGCAAACCGCTTCCTGCAATTGCTGCATCAGCAGAACACGGCTTTCATTAACAACTTTTTCATTATTTCACAAACGTGCGGTACGCAGCAACTTGCCCACTTTAAGGGACGGACTATTTCCACTATATGAACTACGAACAATGCGCGGTACGCAGCAACTTGCCTACGTTAAGGGACGAACTATTTCCACTATATTATTAACTACGAACAATGCGCGATTAACAATGGGATTCAGTTCAAGTAAACGTGTCTTTCTCAAGATGGCATCTAGTCACGTCACACTAAACAAAATGGCTTTTCAAAAAGTTAAATCTAAACATTTAGTTATTTTTCTTGAGTATTGTTTTCGCATGCTCGAATGAATTTAGTATGAATAGTGAGGGCATGGAGTTTAAATAGTACTCCATGGTGATGGTAAGTGAGAGCAAGAAAAGGGTTTATACTTATTCCAACTGCATAAGAGATGTGGATAGTGAACAGCAAAGTGGGGATTGCGAGTACTGAATGGTGGCGTCTATTATATGAGACTGGGCCGAGCTGGACCGGCACCTCCACCAAAACACACAAACTAATAAGAATATACACAAGTGACACGTTTAGTTAAATCTGCACACGTGGATTAATGAAGTGTTTAAACGTATTTCAAACACAATTCATAAAAGTACGAATTATCACAATTATGAATCATATCATACAGTTTTGTAACTTGTAAATGAAGTTTCATGAAGTTTCTTTGAGTGACGTAAAATATTTTTGAAGATTCCCCAATGTTCAAGTTTAACCTGAGTGTGGCCGATTAGGGCTAGGTACAAGTGGGGCATCCTTGGCAGAAACTATTCACTTTAGAGTTGGTACTTTAGTAATAAGTGCGTTGTACTTACAACGTCAGCCGTCAGGAGAAGGAAAAGTTTGGCTTACCTGAAACAAAATACAAGTACATTAGATAGCTCGACTAATAAAAAGAGATGTGACTTTAACATAGGAAAAAACTCAATATTTAGCCACGAGATCTATTAATACCAGCCTCGATAATAATATTATGTAAATCATCTCGCACAAGACACGCCACAACATATTATTACATCGACACGATTCTTAGAAAGCAGAGAGAGATAAGCTAGTTTTAAACTCTTTACAACTCAATTACCGAATGACGTAGGGTAATAAGCAAGCAGTGAACGCTGTAAAGTTTATTTCAATCCGTCACGCATTGCAGACATTGTTACCAACACAGATGCGCTAAAGACAACTTCTCACACCAACCCTGGGTCGAGGCTGGGACAAATGTGGGGGAGATTTTAACAACCTATGTCACAACATGAAATCTAAAATAAAAGTAAGCAGAATTGTAACGATCAACAAAAATCAGACATGAAAGAAAATATATTCTGCTGAGAAACGAATAGTAAATAGCTTATCCTGGATTAACAAAAAGTAGTTCACCAAGTCAGCCAAGTAACTCGAACAGCGTATAGCGTATAAGGTTTAAGTTGTTGAGTACAATAATAGATAGCATCTCGAACATACGATTGTATTTTACCAATATTTACCAGCAAAGTGTGTTCCAGCCCCTTTGACAACACAGAACCGTCTACTTTGGCTAACATGGTTCAGAGGATGAGCTCAAGCGTCTAAACCAAGGCAAGAGTTACATTAGGAAGAGCTTTGTCTACATTCACATCCTGAACTGCATCAATTGAATTATGAAGCAGCGTGTACACTTGTCTCTGGTTGCGACGTGTCTCTCTACAGCGCGTGCCAGCGTCCTCATCTCACTCGTGTTTCTATGTACAGCCCCATAAACCTTCATAAACCGAATTAACATCGTCGTTTGCATCCTGTGGATCACGTGATGTGTGGGCCTCGTTACAGCGGGGAGGAAGGGGATACCTGGCGGGCGATGCGGGGGGGGGGGGGGGGTGATTTAGGAGCGTGGCCCTTCCTGCAGCCATTGATTATATACGCACCGGATTGCAATGCACTTCAGGTAGCACTATTCAACAAAACTAACTAGATTCATTGCGACATATCTGGCTGGAGAAGTCCACATAAAATATATTCAGCATCTATACGAGTCACAACGACATTAGATCCTGGTGTGAACATGTGATTCTATGTGATATTACGTAAACGTAACCCCCACAAATACAAAAATTTGTAAACAAAACAGTAGCCAAGCTCTCCTTCAAAAGTCTTCGGCTGTGAATGCTGTTAGATATAAGATGCAAGATTATTTCGCCTCATGACGAGCGCCAAGCCAACAATTTTCGTGATACAAAAGTACAAATTTTAAACTCAAAATAATTTTAAAAATTACTTGGCCAATGACATTTTAGAGTTCTCGTAATGAACCAAATTCAATGGCCAAGGAAATTTTTTTAAATGTTTTTGAGTTAAAAAATTGTACTTTTTTACCACGAAAATGGTTGGTTTGGCGCTCGTCAACAGGCGAAATGATCTTACTTCTTTTTAATGTTAAACTAGGGAGAAAGAATGAAAAGCTTGGCTCAATTTCTTTATCACACAGCATTCACAGCCAAAGGCTTTTGAAGGAGGGCTTGGCTGCCGTTTTGTTTACAAATTTTTGTATTTTTGGAGGATATTACATTTTTGTTCTGTTTGTTTCCCATAAAGGCGTGTAATACTTTAAGCGATATTCGAGGAAAGCGTAGACATTCAGCGAGAAGCGAGTTCATTTTTGACAGTTTTGGGCCCACAATCCCCCCAAATTTAGACCCTTCTGTTTGGATGCTAGATATTTATAATGGTTAAAAGCATGTTTAATTTCAAGTTTGTACAAATAACCACGCCTTAGTAATTCGGTGATTTGATTATCATCCAAAGTTTGTATTTCCTCCTGTCCCTGTTACCCGATTTTAATTTTGAAATCAAAATACACTGCGTCTGAGGTATATCTATATGTGGTCCAAGTTTCATAGTACTTAGTTGTACCGTTTTCTCTGTATAGCGTCTTATTCATAAGAGTACGGGAATTACCTACCTTTTGATAATTTTTATTTTCTCTGGTACCCGTTACCCAATTTTGCTTTCCATAATCAAAAGTGATTAGGAATGAGAGATATCAAAGAGAATTCCAAGTTTGAAACTTCTCAGTTGTAGCGTTTTCTTTGAATCATTATTTTTTAAAGTTCAGAGTTGTTTATCGACATTTTTGGGCTCACGGTCCCCCCAAATTTAGCCTCTTGTGTTTTGAAGTCTAGATATTTATAATAGTTAAGAGCATGTTTAATTTCAAGTTTGCTCAAATTACCACGCCTTAGTAATAACGTGTTTTCATTATCATCCTAATTTTGATTTTCTTCAGTCCATGTTACCCAAATTTGGTTTTAAAAGCAAAAGGCACTGCGTCTGAGGTACATCTAACTGTGGTCCAAGTTTCATAGATCTAAAATTTACCGTTTCCTCTGTAGGCTCAAATAGCTCTGCGGAGAATTAGCTAGCTAGCTAGCCAGGCAGCCAGCCAGAAGGATTTTAACGTTGTTCAGGCACTTTTATAAACACAAAACGGGTTATCGTATTAGGTTGATTTTTTTGTAGGTCATGGACCACATACCAGGTCATATACCGAGTTTCAAGATTGAAAATCTTTCGGGGCGGCGTGTGCAGATAGCTGAAAACCCCCCAACTCGGGTAGCTGTTAACAGGGCCGCGAGTTCGTCGTCGCCTAAGCAGTCGCATGCGCTCTGGTGTAGGCGACGACCGTCGCCCTAGATTTAGGAAAATACAAACGTTGACGCTCTGCAACATAAATTAGGTTCTCATCATTTATGTGGTTCCTCTAACAGATTTTAAAACAAACTATATCTTACCATAATGTAATTCTGTACAGTTCAACACTGAAGATGTTTATAATGTTAGGTAAATTAAATCCTAAAGGTAAACAAGTGCTCGGCTTACAGACCTTAACTCCCGTATGCTTTTAGTAAAATGTTCAAGCCATTTGTTAAATATACCATTTATTTGCAGTATTAATGCCATTTTGTCGGATTTTAAATGTTTTCTTTGTTGGTTGCCGTTACTAAAATATGATAACTCTGCCAGCCTAGATCGATCGAGCTAATTCCGTTACATTTTATGTCCATTCTTTCTGTACAAAAGAAGTTTAGTGATGGGTATATTGCACAAAGTTTTTAAACTATGCTAATGACACCACTGAAAATGTTTAATATATATTGCAGATTTAATTTCACGTTTTTTTTTATCTTTCATGATACATCTCATCAAACTCCCATCGGTAAAAATGATTGAATTTAAGCAATTGACAATAAAAATCTCAATGATATTGTATCTAAAGGTCACAGTAAAAAACACTAATCGTGATGCAGAGACTGCATTGACAGACAGACGGACATACGGTGCTCCAATTCCTATTGGCGTTACCCAATATTACAACATTCCTTTCATTTATTTATTTCAGGGCTAAGCCCACAACTGCGATATAATAATAGAGGATACTTTAGAAAATACCAATAAAAATAAAATAAAAATAAAAACTGCAAACCCAGAAAATAAATAAGCAACAGTCAAGTCCTAGGGAAAACTCATGATGAACCAGATATGGATAAGCAAAGTATTCGCGTAAATACGTTGTAAGATTAACTTCAGTAATACAATTTCAGATGTTAGGTAAAATATGACTTCATAACTCTGCACCAATAAGAGTTTTTGTATCAAACCGTATGAGTGAATTCATACTTCTTACCTGACTTCCCAGTTAAAACAGAATATAAGAGTTTGAGGCATTGTCTAATAGAGGGCAACATATTTAGCCTGGCTAATCTAGCGGTAGAGAGACTGGATTTGGGTTCAAACCCAGCGTAAGCCACGGGTTTCTGCATAGTTCATCCTCATCTATCACCACTCATCGTCTCGAAACCACCATTGCGCAAAATAACGCATATCAACAAACATTGACGATTCTCTTCAAAAGTGCTAGTATATCGCCAATTATTTGTGCCTTCATCCTATGGTTGTCACCTATCGATTGTTCTCCAGATCAGATTGAAATGTCACCGTTGCCTACACGAGAACAAAACTCTGGCATTCGATGAGGGTTGGTTATCAAGAGTCCTCGAGCCCGTCAACTTCCATTCACATGACACGCGATACTATAGTAGGGGGGATTACTGCTGCATAAGCGCTTCAGACAGACAGGCAGACAGGCAGACAGACGAGGGTAATGTGTACTCACGCCTAGAGAGTTGAGGGCTAATGTTGTCGTGTTTAAGCTGCCAGAAGACCTAACTTTACGAGTCTGTGATTCACACGAGAGTCAATGTTTGTCTAAAACACCTCCCGTAATAATAAAGGACAAGTGCAGCTAAACGTGCGCCAGAGAACACATCATAATAATATGTACATCACGTAGTTTGCCACTCGTCACGGCCTCACGCGCCATTACCTGGCGACATAGCTAACAAGATGGCGGCGCCCAGGCGAAGATGGCTGCATGGCTGTGTAGTGTCCTGCGGTCATGTGCAGTCGTGTGTGTGTGCGCGAGGCTATCTCTTATGGGCCATTAAATCATTTAGCGGGTGTTATATGCAAGGGCGAGGGTGACAATGAGAGGGGGTGACTGATAAGCCGGGGAAAGCTTTGTTATGATGCGAGGAATCAAATCGAGGCAGCTAAACAGCTTAAACATGATCGGACTCCATCAAATGGCAATGTTTTAAACAAGAGCCATTGTAACTTCCCACGCATCTGCTCATTAGACAAGCAAGATTGATAAGGACATTTAGAATCAGTTAGATCTTATTTATTTCGTCAGGGCTAGTTCGTTTTGTAAAGGTTTTATGATGTTGATAAATACAAAATGATCATGAGAACTATATGTAAAAAAAAGTCTTGTGGACAATGTCGATATATTAACGGTCAAGAATGTCCAACAGGCCACAGCAGTTATTACAATGTGTGGCATTTATTCAAAATGAAGCATTTTTTATTTAAAAAGAGATAAAACTAGGCTGACTGAAAGCGAATGCACTTTTGTGATGGGAAGGTATAACTGAAACTCTCATTCACTAAATTCGCCGCAATAAAAATAATGTAATCACATTCATTCGCTCATAAAACCGTATTTTAAGTCAAATAATGGATTAAATCCAAACAATGTGCGTTGTTTGGGATTACAAATTTGTCCCCGTGCAGTTTTATTTTGTTTTGTTTTGTCCTCTATGAATAAAGTCCGAGCGTGCGTAATTTACGGCCCCCGGCAATAACGGAATATGACAACTTCAATGGTCACATATCACTTGAATGCGCATTACTGTCATATTTATGGTCTGTATTTAATTGCCGGAGATGCAAATGAATTCAAGCAGTCAGCACCCTGCCCCCCACCCTACCCTCTACACACACACACGCACACACACACAACACACGCACACACGTATCGTCGCATCACGCGCGCCCTGATCAATAGGCCGTGATAATCATTGCCGATATCAGACTTAACTAACCACTCGACTCGTGTTCAGATAACCACAGCCAGCCAGCGTCGAGCTAAACCTGTATCCGACGAGGGTTTATCATTTTAAAACGATGGTTCACTTGTTTTGTTCGTCATTGTTATTTCGAAAAACTGTATTTAAATCGTGGTTTTAGATAAAATCTCAATCACTTTTCAATCCCATCGATCCTGAATGTCACGTTCAAAACCATAGGGGCATCATAAATAAGATACATTTATGTAAAATCACAACCATCCAAAAACTGTTTGTCATTGGCTTTTATTTGATATTATACTTTGCAGATTGTTAATGCATCATGTAACTATTTATATTTTGTTTCGTTATTGATATTATTATTTAATATAGTCGAATTTAAAAAAAAGTTATTTTCTCTGTTATTTATTTTCTGCTTTTACATATTGTATTCGTGGTATTTGTTAGACCACAAACACTGTTGTTATTGAAAAACAAATATATAAAACTGAATAATGGTGGATTAACAATATACCTAACGTGTGTAGAGTACACACCGCGTGAGGCGGGAGGTTTACTAGTTGGCCCCGCGCCCGCACCGTACTTGCGATACGTACATCGTGTAATTACAGTGGCGGTCAAATGAACGATCCTATCGCAGGTGAATGATGGCGGGGTAGGAGCGACTGCACTGCGCCACTGCGGCGGGGAGGCGCAACACACGGGCATGAGGATGTGTGGCTTTCTTAGGTTGTCCTCTCTTTGGGATAACTTACAGTGAAGTATAGCGGGCCATCATTGAGGAGAGTTGAAGCGAGCCTAGTGTCGTCACATGAAAGTGACATTTATTATTATTCGTTTTATTTAAACTTTAAAAAATTTAAAACATTTAAATATGCATGGAGGATTTGGCACTTTTAAACTAACACGTCAAACAACGTGTCAAACAATATAGAAGGTAATTGATTAAGATAAATGTGCTTTACAAAATGTATGAATAAAACCTAATAGATGTAGTCTTCTGTTTAGGTTAAGAGAAAACACAGCAGTAACTATTCGGCAAGATCGGGAGCTATTTATGTGTATACAGCTCAGAAGAAATATATGGCAATGTATGACTCTTTCCTGTACAAAGCGCCAGAATTTATTAGCTATCCTTAACACATTTTATAACATTGGGAAGTTGAATAAGAAACTTCCACCTTGAATCATACATAACTCTTTACTTAAATGGATAACAATATAATAAATAGTGATTATCTTGACAAACATCGCGGTTTATGTTTGACATAAATCGAGTAAAATTTTATAAATAATAAATTTTGCATAACGGGTTTTGTATAGGTTGATTAAAATTTAACTGTCATGTAGTTTTAAACGAAAGATAAATCATGAGTCTTGCTTGTTGTGGCGGTCCTGGTATCTGACGCTTGAAGTGGCGAGGTACAAACTGGTCCGTGTCATGCTAGGTCGCAACTCACGGCCTCGCTGACGAGGAACGTGCGTTCCACCCGGCCGTTAGCTAGGCTCAGTTTCCTCTCAACGATGTCAATACCAGCACTTGCTGGCTCGCATTTCATTAATAACACTAATAGAAACGTGTTCAACACAAGTTTAATAACACCACAAAAAGAAATAATATTAGGTTTGGTGGAGGTGCCGGGTCAGCTAGTATTTTTAAACCATTATTTATAAATGTGGTACACTTACTTATTAGCCACTAAATGTAAAGTTGATGCTTATATTTGTAAAGTCAATCGATGTGTATATTTTAATAAATAATAACTTGAAATCTCCCCGCCGTTGTATCTAACATAGAAGATTCAAACACAATGGTGGAACAATTACTAGGAAAACGCTAAAGTCCCGCCGCGTTGATGGATGAGCTTTTTAAAGTTTTTAGTTTGCGTGGGATATCTTTACTTTTGCAAGTGCTTTGTTTTGCTGCCTACGCATTGTAGGTGATTGTTGTCAAGTTTCTTTTGTTTCTTGTTAATTGGTATTATTTACCGTGAAAAACTTATATTAAAAGCTTTATTTCTATGAATTCTGGCTAGCTTTTTCAACTTTTTCTTTCAAAAGATACTACATCACCATAACGGCATAACCTTAATGTCCATGTATAATATGAACGTTGTAGCCCCACCCGTTTGGTGAGAATTGGCCCAAATGGCACGAAAATATCGTACAAAAAATCAAAAAACTTATATTAAAAGCTTTATTTCTATATATTCTGGCTAACTTTTTCAATTTTTTTTTCAGAAAGCAATACATCACCATTACCTTAATGTCCATGTGAAATATGAACGTTTTAGCCCCATTTGTTTGGTCAGAATCGGCCCAAATGTCACGAAAATATCGCACTAAAAATCGAAAAAAATCGCAAAAATTACGATATTCATGAGAAATATTTCTTTGATTGTACCCAAAAACGTAGCAAGTCTAAGTTCAGAGATTTCGAAGGTCCCCTCAAATTTTCATCAAGATCGGACATGCCGTTTGCCCGGTAGAGAGCGAACAAACAGACGGAAAAACCAAAAAAAAAAAAAAAAACACCCGAGCTAAATTTTTTTGGGGGTCGGTGAAATTGAAGTCTTCGCTTCGCTCATCCAAAAATACTTACACTTGACAATAATATTAGGTTTGGTGGAGGTGCCAGGTCAGCTAGTATTTTCGTATTGATCAGATTGTAGCCATTATTATATCAGACAAAATGCTAAAATCGGTACTGCATGTATATCTACGTTATTTCAACCATTATTTGTTTTTATAAATGTAAAAAGATACTAAATGTACCGTATAGTTATTGCTTATTTTGTATAATAGCCAATCGATGAGTATTTAATAAATAATAAATTGCAATATTCCAGTCATTGTATCTCACAAAGAAGACTCAAACACAATCGTGGAACAATAAAAAATACTTTATACTGGACAATATTATAACGTTTGGTGGAGATGCCGGGTCAGCTAGAAGTTTCACATTGTTCTTATTAAAAAGCCATTATTATAGCAGACAAATGTTTAAATGGTACTGTATATCTAGTTTATCCCATTATTTATAAATGTTGTACATTAACTTACGGCACTAATTAATGAAATATTGCTTGTACTTTTATTCTCAGTCGTTGTGTTTTTATTGAATGACAACCTGCTATATTTCTGTCATTGTATCACATAGAAGAATAAAACACAACAGTGGCACAATTAAAATGCTGTTTATCATCTTCGACGGTTGGATCTAACAATCATAATAATAAGGATTGTTGCCACTTAAACCTGGACAATATCCATGCAACTAGTCTAAACAAGAGCGTAACAAGTACTCACACAATCATCCTCCTCTTTTCCCCGTGCAGAACTAAACGTTTGTATTAGAGCTTGATAATCACCAAGTCCAAAATGTAGTTTAAATCTCTACAGGTATATCTTGGACTTGACAGTACATCATTTTCCTGCCATTGACATAAGCAGTAATTCAATGGGAAATTGAAAAGCTGCTACTAATATGCGCAAGTGAGAACTTCGTAACAGTGCAAATCAAAATTTGGTATTCATTTAAACTTCAATAAAATGATTGATCGTTTGTTTTGTGTGTATTAATTTATTTTTCGATTCTATTATTTAAATCGTGCGGATCACAATGAGAGTTCGGCCTATACAGCCAAACAAAATTAATGATTTTCTGGCATGTCAAAATCAGACGTCCCTGGAAAGTTGGCTATTGTATTATCAAATGCCCAAACCGTTTCAATATCTTCTTATGGCAGAGTTTGATGACCATTGAAGAGTGTGCGCGTTTCAAAAGCCATGTTGATATCATAGTCTGGGGGTGTCCCCGTGTCACTCTTCACTTCTGTCGCGCAAAGACAAGTAACCTAAGTTTACTGTGAACTTTCGCTTTTCACCTGTAGTCAAGCAGGAGTCACAAGGCAGTATATAACTCAATCTTACCGATCGCAGCACTTATGACCCGATAAAAACTTAACTTTCATTCTCCAACTGAGATTGTCACGCGTGATGAGGCCAGTGGAAGTAGTCGATGTGATTATAGTCGCCGGCAATCCTGATTGCAGATCAATGACAAATGCAAAGACTGAGTCTACATAATCCCAACTAACTGACCTCACTAAACCCACAGCTAGACATAGTTAGTTATCTAGAGCGACCAGATGTGCCTGGCAGATTTACTACGAAATAATATTATACCCTTCAATCACGATTGAAATGGGTGAAATGAAGAAAAATCTTCCGACTCAGAACATCGCACGCCAGCAATGAGCCAGCTCCGAGCGAGAGCTCCAATAGTGAAACAAACCGTCTGTCTGTCTATCTATCTGTCTGTCTCGCGGCCGCTGTGTCTGTCGATACTCGCGTCTGGTGGCGGTCTGTGCCTGACGTCTGTGTCGTATGGTTGATTTCCTTTCAGGACGTGAATGAAAACTCCAATAGAACGAGGATGAAATGAAAAGTAACCGCATGAAAAGTTGCTTGTGTGTATTTGTTGGCGGGGTGGGGGAGGAGGAGGTAGAGGAGGGAGGGGGGAGGGGGCGAGGCCCTCGACTGAAGAGTCTTGAAAGTTTCTGCATCTCGACTGGTTTCAGAGAGACAAGGATGCGCAGAACAGAATCAAGGACAGAGAGAGAGGGAGGACGAAACAAAGAAACTTAAAACAAAGACGGGGAAAGAGAGTAATGAACAGAAAATAACCAAAGAAGATGAAATATAGAAGTGGGTGGGGGGTGGAACCAGAAGAATCACGCAACGCGAGTGATAAATCAGAAACCGTACTTTTCAGAAATGAGAACTAGGAGTTGCTCAATGTCAGCATTAAAAAGAGATTGCGCCTGGAAATTTCAAGGGACAAGTGTATTGAGAATAAGATTGAGACCTCGTCTGTCTTGCGTGTATAATACTGTTAACTTCACACCCAACAACAGTACGATTGAAACTAATTATTATTATATAGTGTGACTTAAATTTTAAGTAAGTAACTCAGTTTAAAGTTCAGTTGAGTGGATTTTATAATATACGTTTCCGGGTTAATGAGTTGCTGTGATAATTTTTAAATTACGATTTATATTGCGCTCTAATACCTTGTTATATATTTAGGATCAATCCGTGAACGAGGTTTTGTAGACGATACAAAATGCTTCAAGGGTGAAACGAAAGTGATGAACGTTGGAAATGTTACACACACGAAGTTCCAATCACAACCACATGTGCTAAGATAGTTGCTGTTTCGTGCGACTCTCCTCCAGATTTCAAAACACAGTTAATGAGGATGTTCTGCCCCTCCCTCCTGTGTGAACCAGAGTACTCCAGCTTGCTCCAGACGAGACAATCAGACAGGTTTAAGAGCGCAGGTTGCATGATGGATCGTTGAGGCACCTCGCGTGCTAAACAGGCCTAGTGGACTCGCTGAGAGGTGACGGAGAATCTGGAGAGAATCAGTGAAGGCAAGAGGCTCTCGCGATGTATGCACCGCAGCCCATGTAGGTCAGTAGATGCTCCTCCCTCCTGTGTGAACCAGAGTACTCCAGCTTGCTCCAGACGAGACAATCAGACAGGTTTAAGAGCGCAGGTTGTATGATGGATCGTTGAGGCACCTGCGTGCTAAACAGGCCTAATGGACTCGCTGAGAGGTGACGGAGAATCTGGAGAGAATCAGTGAAGGCAAGAGGCTCTCGCGCTGTATGCACCGCAGCCCATGTAGGTCAGTAGATGCTCCTCCCTCCTGTGTGAACCAGAGTACTCCAGCTTGCTCCAGACGAGACAATCAGACAGGTTTAAGAGCGCAGGTTGTATGATGGATCGTTGAGGCACCTCGCGTGCTAAACAGGCCTAGTGGACTCGCTGAGAGGTGACGGAGAATCTGGAGAGAATCAGTGAAGGCAAGAGGCTCTCGCGCTGTATGCACCGCAGCCCATGTAGGTCAGTAGATGCTCCTCCCTCCTGTGTGAACCAGAGTACTCCAGCTTGCTCCAGACGAGACAATCAGACAGGTTTAAGAGCGCAGGTTGTATGATGGATCGTTGAGGCACCTCGCGTGCTAAACAGGCCTAATGGACTCGCTGAGAGTTGACGGAGAATCTGAAGAGAATCAGTAAAGGCAAGAGGCTCTCGCGCTGTACGCACCCCAGCCCATGTAGGTCAGTAGATGCTCGAGTTAGTCTCGCTTTATATTGTTGCAATCACGTACAGATAGGCGAACACAGTAACTTCTAAACCATGGTCAGACTAAGGGCGTGTATGAATGCTCCCTTATCGTAGCTAATTCCTAATCTCGTTCTTGATTTGACGTCATCAATCATCGGTGACGTCAAAAGTAATTTATGAATGCCATAAAGAATGAGGGGAAGAAATAAGAATTAAAGCTAGCGTTTGAAAGCTCGCACTCAACGAAACCACCAGGTAGAACAATACGCCTAAATGAGATTCGAGAATAATAATTAAAGGCAGGGTTAAAATGTAAGAAAAATTCGGCAGCTAAAAACTTTGTATGCAAAAACGTTTTTGAATTTTATTGTGAAGAATCAATTTTCTATTGTCTTGTCTGTATTCTTATTGAAAGTATTTTTGTATGTTATACATGAAAAATGTCTGGACCGGCACTTCCACCAAAAATTAAACTTTTTTGACTTTCAGTATTAGTAGTTTTAGGGCGCTTCAACGGCAAAGATTATTCGCGCATTTTCAGGTCAGTCCCCAAACACCCGACCCGAAATTTTGGGTACCCACACATCATAATAAGTAATACACTTGTTTACTTCCAACAAAACCAACATTTACTTTTTATTATCGCGAGTTTTTAGCGTCAAATATTAATTTTAACGTATTTTACTAGGAAAACATAAGTTAAGTAGAGTCTTGATTCAAGGTTGCGGTAACTGGAGTCAAAGCGACGAGATGAGCCGCGGGTGTACGCTAGCGCTGAGCCGGTGTGGGTGAGCTGAAGACTCCCGCTATACTTGCTACACGCTTTCAAAGAGTTAAACAATTAGTAATAACGTAATGTATTCCTTTAGTTGAAATCCTGTCGAGAGAGATGGATTATTCGGGGGGGGGGGGGGCGAGAAACAGGTGAAGACTGAACGAGGTATCCCCGATTGTTTGATTGCATGCTGGGCCCAAGACTCGTGCGTTCAAGTCCTGTGTTCCCGGCCAAGTAACAACAAACAAACAAACTGCCTAACAAAACGAATATAATGTTACATTTTAATTGCGAAGAATTGTCTGTATTCTTATTGGATAGCTTTTTGTATAATATTAAACACTAAACACAAAAAGGTCTGGACCGGCACCTCCACCAAAACCTAAAATTTTTAATCACAAAGTCCAAAATGTAGTTTAAAGTGTCCTACAGGCTGTTCCGCACTGAGTAGATCTCACTGTAATGTGGACACACTCTGTGTTAGAGCACGAAGATGATTAACAGACAAACATGACGAAGATTACGCTATACGTGTGTCATGGCTGCGTGAAGCGAGAAGTGACACGTATTTCAGTAATATCCGTAATATTTTGTTCCTCATAGCAATCACTGGAACTTAGTTGAAACAAAACTATGTGGTACTGTTTATAGACGATAATGTATTTCAAAATTGGAAGATATATTTTTAGAGGTCTATATAAACAGATCTACGTTGCGCTAGAGTATCGTAATGCACTAGGCTATCGTAATGCGCTAGGCCTACGTAATGCGCTAGGCTATCCTAATAAGCTAGGCTAACGTAATGCGCTAGGCTATCGTAATGCGCTAGGCTATCGTAACGCGCTTGGCTATCCTAATGCGCTAGGCAACCCTAATAAGCTAGGCTATCGTATCGCGCTAGGCTATCCTAATGCGCTAGGCTATCGTATCGCGCTAGGCTATCCTATCGCGCTAGGCTATCGTATCGCGCTAGGCTATCGTAATGCGCTAGGCTATCCTAATAAGCTAGGCTATCGTATCGCGCTAGGCTATCCTAATGCGCTAGGCTATCGTATCGCGCTAGGCTAACGTATCGCGCTAGGCTATCCTAATGCGATAGGCTAACGTAATGCGCTAGGCTATCGTAACGCGCTAGGCTATCCTAATGCGCTAGGCTAACGTAATGCGCTAGGCTAACGTAATGCGCTAGGCTATCCTAATAAGCTAGGCTATCGTATCACGCTAGGCTATCGTATCGCGCTAGGCTATCGTAATGCGCTAGGCTATCCTATCGCGCTAGGCTATCGTATCGCGCTAGGCTAACGTATCGCGCTAGGCTATCCTAATAAGCTAGGCTATCGTAATGCGCTATGCTAACGTATCGCGCTAGGCTATCGTATCGCGCTAGGCTATCGTAATGCGCTAGGCTATCGTATCGCGCTAGGCTATCCTAATGCGCTAGGCTATCGTAATGCGCTAGGCTATCGTATCGCGCTAGGCTATCCTAATGCGCTAGGCTATCCTATCGCGCTAGGCTATCCTAATGCGCTATGCTATCGTATCGCGCTAGGCTATCCTAATAAGCTAGGCTATCGTATCGCGCTAGGCTTACGTAATCAAGGGGAACGTAATGCGCTAGGCTATCGTAATGCGCTAGGCTATCGTAACGCGCTTGGCTATCCTAATGCGCTAGGCTAACGTAATGCGCTAGGCTATCATATCGCGCTAGGCTTAGTAACGCGAGGTAGAATCACGCACAAGTTTTAGAGATAGAATTCTTCAACTTATTATCTGATCGCCCTACTTCTCCGGCAAACACAGAAGTGAAATGTTTTCCCCGAACTACTCAACCGACTTAGTTCTGAACATGAAAGTCTTCAGGTATAAACGTGGGTTGTTGTTTGGACTGGGGCGTGCGCGCTACACGGGTGGGTGGAACTCCTCACATTACAGATAGACACGATGGTCAGAAAGAAACACGGTTGAAACTCTAAAACGCAGTTTCTAATCGAAATTTGGAAACTATACCAGTCTTTATTATATCGAAGGCAACAGTTAGTATTTAACAAGGGTACACATTTCCTTGCGTTGCGTTTCGATGGAATCATTAGCATATCAAGATTGTCCTGAATGTGCCGACATGATTATACACAATCTAAAACCTGAGGAGAAAGCGCTATCATATGAGCATGGAGTTGTAAATGATAATGAGCATGTGAGCCCTTTACGGAAACCATGCAGAAATGAAGAATACGATATCGATAATCGCTTCATTTGGGTAGTCAAGTAATTTGTTAGCCAAATAATTTTTTTAGTTATATGTAATAAAAATAAATTGTTTTTTTTTCAACACATATTTGCATTATGTTGTAAGTCAGTGTTTATAAAAACAACGTTTCGACAAGCACATTACTGTGAGGATGGATGTGTGAATAATGTTAATGTGGACACTGAACTCAAGCTACTCTCGCCCCTAACTCTGGCTGCAAATCAACCCCGCGAATATTAGCACGAAGCCATGTAACTATGTCCTTGAGTGTTCTCTTCAACCTCAGACCCCGCACCTGGAAATAGTTACCTACATCAAGTTGTACCTGGAAAGGTTCCTACTCCATCACAGTCATCAATCATCTACCACACATTGTGTTGTAGTGTACGATAGTTTTATTGTTGCCGCTATTGCTAATTTATATTCATTCATTTTTCCAATAATTTCCGTTTGTAATTTCAATCACAATGGTTTTCATGAAACTTGGAATCGTCATCTCCGCGGCATTCTTTCCTCGAAGCCGTCACTGAGCCATTGTAGTGGGAGCCTTTACAACTAGTTCCTACCTCAAGGAAAGCAGGTTGGATGGACGAGATTGGATGGTTCGACTAACAATCGACAAGCAATACGCTCGCCAAAAACAAGATTGAACGGCGGAAAATTGGAAATACAGAACGTCAAGGAAATGCTCGTTAGAATAAAGTATTGATATTCATTTATCAAAAGTGTGATATTTCAAACTTGATGGAAACAAGATTCGACAGAGAGTCTTCCATTCAAACTTCGTCTATTCAATAGGACGGCAAGGATTTCATTGAGAATAATAATCATAATCTTCCATGTTGCCTTTATAAGTATAGTCACACACATCCACATTCTAGGTTTGCATTATCATGTCAAAACACACATTACTAACTAACAATTAATATTGATCTGTATGTGCAACTCTGTATTCATTTTCTTGAGTACGAAAGCATAACAAATAGAATACTTTGTGAACTTAATGTGGCTACATATATTTCACGTTCATTGAGTTATGCTACACTGTTTGATTACCGACACATAAAGTTGACAGTTCTTATGTTCATCATTTACTCATTGAATGCACACTGAAACTAGGTATTTGTCAAGCTACAATCTGATGGATAGCTTTGCTGGAAAACGTGAATGCATCTAGCCACAGGTTTAGATTAGTTTCCAACACATCCTTCATCCGTCCTGTAACTAGTATTCTGCGAGGAGCAGCAATACTTGATAATGTTCGCCGAGACTTGATTATCTTGATTTACGCGGCCACATCTCCCCTGTCATCGTTGCATGGCGCGGCTTATCTACGAGTGACGAACGACCCCGCACTTCCTACCGAGATACGCCGAGGCAACCCGAGCGTGGCGCGAATATTAATCCGGAATCAATTCTATCAGTTCGAGTAAATGGATTCAAACTGTGTGAGTTGGCACCACTTGAAGTCTCACGGATGCTGAAATACTTGCCGTCAGTAGTCTCAGTCTTCTAGTCTATAGTAGTCTAGTCCTGTAATATTCTTCATTGGGTCTTCTAGTCTGTAGTATTCTTGTCTGCTAGTCTTCTAGTCTTAGCTAGTTTATAGAAAGCTTGGGCCTTCTAGTCTTGTAGTATTCTAGTCCAGTAATAGTCTAGTCTTGTAGTATTCTTGTCTGCTAGTTTTCTTGTCTTAGCTAGTAAAGTGGATTGGGTCTTAGTCTTACCTAGTCTAGTTTGCTTAGGTCTTTTAGTAATATCTAGTCTAGTAAGCTTGCGTTTTCTAGTCTTACATAGTCTAGTATGCTTGGGTCTTTTAATCATATCTAGTCGAGAAAGCTTTGGTCTTCTAGTCTTGTATTAATCTTGTCTGCAAGTCTTAGCTAGTATAGTGGATTGGGTCTTCTGGTCTTAGCTAAGTCTTGTAGGCTTGGGTCTTCTGGTCTTGTAGTATACTTGTCTGCTAGTCTTGAGTCTTGTAGCTTGATAAACTCCTAGATTTGTACTTAGTACTCTGGGCAAGGTATCTCCGGTCAGCGCTGTATTTCTATCTGGACTGTTCAGACGTGCTCAACATAAATTCAATTCGCCGAACGTGTCGTAAGCAGTTCGTGCGGGAGATGTGATATTACGCTGGACAACAACCAGAGTGGGAGACCGCTGTCGTGAGGCAGCAGCAGGCAAGTGCTGACTAGACCCAGCCACAGGCGAGTCAGCAGAACTCGTGTGGGTGATGTCTCAGTCATCACAATGCCACGGTGAACTTTAAATTACTTGAGAGCCTTTTCGAAATAAAGAATTTGTTATACAATTTTACGCGCTTTCAAATTTGTCAACCAAATCTAGTCTTATCTATTTGTTACTTTATATAAAATGTGAAAAAAAAAATTATGAAGGCATCTATTATAACACTATTACATTAATTGATTATAGAATATTAACAAAAAATACATTCAATTTCAATCTGTCAAAATGATCAAAAACACCCAAATAACTAAGAATTTTCTGATTGATCGATGATAAATATTGAAAATCTGGTATAATAGGGGCGTACAGATGTCCTTCAGTATCAAGTATGCAAAGTTGTATAACGATGTAATGATGCATGACAAGAAACGCGCCGAACATCAAATCACGCCAGCATAGTGCATGCCGATAAAATAATGTCAAGACAAACTATGTTTTTGAAGATATGAAAGATATGAGTTTTAATAAAATAATGAATCTATCGGTTACCACTTGTTTTATCTGTAACTGCAAAGAAAAGTTTTAATTTGTTATCATGTCTCTCCAAACGACAAGCACATTCACTTGATCAGAGCTGTACTTCCGAGGATAAGATATCTTAAAGATTGTTAAACAATAGCTGCGTTTTATCATTGTCAAATACTCTCGCATATCATTAATTTGCGCAGGCCGATGATAAATGATTGCGGAATCCATTAGGGGGGTGGTTCGCGTCTCATTCCGGCTGGATAAATCACATTGTTTAGGCAATTATTCCTCCTAGGCTTGAATGTCATCACTTCTGCGTCTACCTGCCCGAGACAGCCGGGATACTTTTTCCTAGTGTTATTGCGAAGAAGTAACGCCTTCGAAGAAAGAAAGTTCATCATTCAATAACAGATTTCTTGATAAAGTTCGTGATGGCTTTAAGTATTTTTTAAATCGTACCACCAATAATTTACTTTGTCTAATAACCGTTATTAATTCTAGGAGAGGTTCCACGGTAAACCTTGGCTATTCTGACAACATAGGCATACTAAATTGTTTCTTTCTTAAAGCTGAGATGGCTAAAAAGACGCACATTTCTAAATTAATCCACACAGGCGGCACAACCGCACGGAAACAAAAGCGTAGTTGGATTTGAAAGAAACAAGCAGTAACATTTGAGAAAATACGCTTTTCATTTGAAGAAAAGTTTTCTGGAGAGTTTAATCTAAACTCTAAACTATTTTCATAACCGATGAAACAAACAAAATGAGTTTTGAATAAGGAAGGTTTTCGTCTAGAAAGTGGATTTAGTTTTGGAGAAATAAACTATTTACATTTTCTAAGAATGGACTTTGATAATCTTTGTAAAGGTCAATATACTTTAGTTTTCGAAGAGAAAGTCATGTCAGCTATATTATAAGTTAGTTTTCAACTTGCAGAAAAAGTACTTTTTAGTTTTATTAAGTTATGAAGTAACGCTATTCAAGTTTTGAGGCACAAGGATTTAAGTTTTCATATAAATCCCCTGTGATTCAATCTTCAATCTTCTTTAAAGAATGTGTCCGATGGCATTCCTCATTCCCTGATACTTGCAACACCATATGCGACAGTCTCAAATGTATGTGATTGAGCATCACTTTGTACGAAGATGACAAGTTCTGTAGTGATAGTTTCAATTTCATATGAACTTAATAGTGCTAAGTAAAGAGAATGTTTAAATAACGGCAAATGCCAAATCGGGGACCTGTTCATAATTGACAACGGCGTGCCCAACTAAAGAGGCTTCTTCTTTGACAAGGCGCGTAACTTTGAGAGCTCAAAGTCTCCGGCCGGACGTCCTCTCATCTAGACTCTGCTTTCTCTCAGGCAGTTAATCAGTTCACTTTATTAGCACTGTTGCCAGAAGTTCGTTCAACGTCATCTCCCCCATTGTCTCGCTCCATCTTGTTCCATATTTCAGCGGTTTAACCGGTTAGATGTGAAATTAAAATCATGCCGGATGTTCCCGGTAAGACGTCTAAGTACGAAGCCGTCGGTAGATTGTGCTGGGAAAGTGGGGGTTTCCGACTTTCTCAATCTCAGCTGCGTTTAAGGCCAGCCAGAGACGGAGTAAGAGTGGTCATACGGACGACTATAGTATAACAAAATATTGTTGAACATATACTATTTGGTTGCATATGAAGTACCTCAATAATTCCACTTGACGATTAACTTATAGTTTAACAAAGACTATACTTCTCTTGCATCTTATATCGAAACCAATATTTGTGATCTGTGGTGCCAGGTAGACGATTTTAATTAAATTTAAAAAAAAAATTAAAAGAAATTATTTTGACACGGTAAAATATGGTGATTCTAAACCTGAAGTTAAAACGAACATAATAAGAAATGAGATCAAACTTGAATGAATAGAACGTGTAGATAAACTAACAGCAATATGTTATGTTTGGGCCGATAGAGTTGGTGATATTAATGTTTAAGTGCGCATGAACATGGTAGTTAGTCTTGCGGGCTATGAAGACAACTCTGAGGTACTCGCTCTCGCAGCTGGCCAGCTTCCCACCTAACCAGGCACAACGCAAGAGAGAGAGGGGTGGGACGCCCACCTAAGAACTAGATTAGCGATGGTAGAGCGGGCCAGACACACAAACTTAACTGTTTTGAAAACTTTGGGCGGGATTTTTTGTTACGAGAATTCAATTAAATACTTGAAATTTGGAAGTGATGCTCATAATTTACCCTAATGTTATTGATGTGATGAAAACTTATTTGAATGTAGTTTGAAAATAATATCGCAGCGAAAGTTTTTTACAAATTAAAAATTATATAAATTACATTATGTTACATTGTTTTGTATTATTACGGTTCATAAAGTTTTGTTGGTGTTTTAAATTGTAATGTAATAATGTGAGGATGCTTGTACTCTGTGGAGAGAGAGGGGCCTCTCTCTCTCTCTCTACAGCCTTTGTTAAATTAATGATTGAGTAATGCTACCACAACCTGCTCCTGCTCACCTGTATTTCTGCACACAATGTCTAAAGCTATATTAATTTTGTACTTTTGTGTGAATGGATGAATGAATGTTTCTTAAACTTGCAGATTTGCATAAATCGATTCAAATTCATAATTTGCATAACATTATATACACCTAGAAAATTTTAACTTTGCAATAATGCTACCATAATGTATTTAATTTATTATTTCAATATTTTATATAATCATGTAATGTTCTCTTCATTATCAATGTATTATTATTATTATTAGTATTAGGTTGGATGGAAGATAAGGCTTCACTAGCCTTAATCCCGCCTTACAATAAGACCCTTATCTATCTATCCATCTCTCTCTCTCTCTCTCTCGTACTCTTGTAGCTGTCAATGTTCGCAGTTAAAGTGTGATAACAGATGGGATATAAAGTGCAGCCTACCCAGAGAGCTGTGCACTCATGCTGAAATGTTGCGAAAGGATTTAATACTAAAAAAAGGAAAAGATTTATTTGATTTCACATAATTTAGTACGAATGTGTGGAAAATATTGCAAGCAGCAGACGAAGTAATAATAGCTATGAGTCTAGTTATTCTGAACCTTATACATTCTGTGTTCAATGCTATTCCTACCAGCATATAGCAACATAAAATAAGCACAATGCTCCGTCTGGTGGAGACTTTCATTCGGCTACTTGATTTAGTTGACGTCTATCCACCAACCATTTCAAAATATATATGCGAGAAAAGACTACATTTTGACAAAATCTAATAAGGGCAAGTCTAGAAATACAGACCTTATTGAAAACTACAGACGAACAAAAAACTCAAATATATCACATTTTGTATTCCACAGATTTCTTCAAAAAAGCAAGTGCACCTAATCTCTTCAAATATCAAATAATGGTATTGAAGATTTACAACATACCCCTACTATGAATTATATGTTATGCTATGGTGCTATTCATGTGTAAAACGTTTACGAAAGAATTATCACCACCACTACAAATAACAGGTATTTGTAAGGTTATCCTGCTATCGCTATCGTGGCCTGTACTTATAGACGTAGCCATGTACACAACAACTGGCGCCCCTGAATCTAGGCTCCACTTTGAATGCCACACATGTAATAGTATCCACACGAATGTCAAACCGTTTAGCGCCAGGTAAACCAACACAAATAACTCCCCTCATTAATAATGTACCCAGCTCTGAAGCAGCAGCGCCCGTGAGTTGACATGTTGGCCGCGCTAGGTGGCAGCACGGGCGCTCTCTGCCCCGACCCGCGATCTATCAATCACAGCGGGTACTAACAACACTGATTTACATTCTAATGCGAAGGAGATTAACGGTCGCACTGACACTACGAAGTAAGGGTAAACACCACCGACATAATAATGTGCATACACACTTTTGTGTTTATTCATATATTCAACTAGAAAGAAACGAATTCGTCTCGCAAAGTTAACAATGCACATGGGGTTCAATTTGGCTTTCTAATCATAATAAACAAACATGAAGGTATCATTGTGCATAATAGTTAGAAAATATAAAATACATGAAAATACACTAAATTTAGACACAAACTGAAGGACCCGATAGAACAACACAATTTTCAATAAAAATAGTGTATTGAAACTTTTAGTATGCCTTGATGTATTTTAATAGTAATCATAGCATTTTAGAAATAAAACATATTATTCTTTAAAACAAATTATACCTTTACCAGATAATAATGAAATAGCTGCTTAGCTCGTAAGGTTTTGTTCACGCCACTTTATATTATAGTTATATAATACAGGCACTAATAATAGGAATGATGCAAATCTATTCGCCTTGTAACTAAGCAGGTAGCGCTAGTAAGGCACGCAAGCACGGGCGCCACTGACTACGCTCGTGTAGAAAAGTGTAAACGAGCTAAAATAAACCCAAATTATCAGGCCTTGATACTCGTGTAAAACTCCCGCAATAACGTTCAAAATGCGCCGAGGTGTCCTCGGGTCGGTGTTATACGCGGACTCCTAGAGGGGCAGGAATTAGTTCGTTAGTGGGTGTGTGGTCTATGTCCTGCAGTCACATCAGCGTCACGAGGTCGGGTGCCGGGGAGAGCAGCCCTAGCTCGCCAAGTGGTACATTAACAACGACAGTGCAACACGTAGGCGCGGCTAGATGTTATCAACGTCTACAAACAGAATACTTAAATCAGAAACGTCCAAATTAAAAAAAAAAAAAACAGAATGTTCCAATCAATGTGAAATTGTAATGTGATTAAATTTTATGTTCACGAAATATGAAAAAATAAAACCTATGTTTACAGTTCATAGCCTTAAGCAAATTTATACCAACTTTTAATATTTAATTTGCGTTTAACAGATACGATCAAAAACTTAAGACATTGTTTGTTAGTTTGAAGTAACACGCACATTTAGAGTATGATTAGAGTTGACGTCTCCCATGCACACTCTTTGACAAGTCCTGCCTTCTATGAATATTAACGATTGATGTATTTAGGGTGCAGATGTCCTTAAATGTATTTGAAAATTGATTATCAATATATGTAAACAAAATATATATAACAGGAAGACATAAATGACGACATCCATTTTATGAGTTACTGTAAAGCTCCACAGTAGGCCTTGCTCGGCCCTTCTTACGCAGTAGTTCATTCATATCTCTCTAGTTGCTTGGACAAAGCCTACATCTCTGAGCTTGATACAAGTACATTATCTCCGCCATATTCTCACTCTCCTAACAGATCCGAAGCTTTACAGCCTGCCCTAACATCCTACACATTTGTTAACGCACTGTTGACAAAGAGTAATGTCCCTATGCATGACAGATCTAATCAAATTCCCAATATTACCGCAATAATAACACTTTTATCTTCAAACACTATTACTAGATACTAACTTCCCTCCACAGTTGGACTAGTTTCCAACAGGCCACGTGGTTTATAGGCCTGACCCTACTCTTCTCACGAGTATACATAGTCTCGATGAACCTCGGTGCTCAAGTGAGTCGTGAATCCCTCCTGAATGGTAGTTCGTTTGTTCGTTACTAGGAGAGTAAGTTAGTTTCAAGCGCGCTTTTACACCCCCAATATCCGTAGAACAAGCCTCGACTCGTTCCCCAGCCTAGAAAACAACTATTAAAAACTTTTCATATTTCCACCAATCTTCCCGCGCCCACATTATGTGCGCAGTGCACGATAAAAGAGCTCGTTGTATTACTCGCAACGATTGAGGACTGCATGTCCCCCCCCCCCCTCACACACACAGCGGATTAGGACCGGGAAATTCTAATGAACGAATTAAAAGTTAAAACTCGATTTCCTGGGAATGAGGGTGGAGATTTTTCTCGGCGAAAACAAACGGATATCGTACAGTCTTGAGCAGAATCAGTCGTCGAGAATGAGAAGACGATCTGTTTGGGTTTAGAGCGACATTCGAGCCTCAGTTTACACGTGTTAGCCATCAACACTCCTTCGTAAGCTCTCTCAGTAAATTGATTCTTATTGTGATACTTGTTTTCTGATGTCTATTAAATGTTACTTATACAGCTAGCTATACAATATCAGGGGCAAATAAAGATGTGTTTTGTAACTGCAGGGATAATTTCGGTTGGTTAAGGCCCTTTAAGGCATAACCCATAGACTTTCTCAATTAAAAAAAAATAATTAAGTGGGGCTGGGCAAATATATAAGTTTTGATACGATTTCGACGTAACATTGTGAATATTTTCGATACCGATATTTTGACTAATCGAAATACCGAAAATAAAATAATATAACAAATTGTAAAACGCGAATAACTAATTCGAGAATGTGTTTTATTTGTGACGTAAATGAAACCTTTATTTGCTTCAAATATAGCTTTTATTTATTTATGTTAAATTATGGTGGAGGTGCCGGGTCATTATGAGAACGTCAACATCGTTTTGCATTTTTGACGTTACATCATCAACCCTTATTGCAACACATTACAAATAGTGGGCCCAATTTTCTATGTATAATTAACTTTTAAATTTAGTTTCCAAATTCATATTATTTTGATATTGGTATTTTCGTATGATATCGATAGAAATAGTGTCAAAGGCCCAGGCTAAATTATAATAGTGATCAAAGCCATCTCTACACTTGTTCCACTGAAGAACACGAAAACTGTAGTAGGCCCTAGGAAAACAACTCTGGACTGATCTACATAGACTGCGTATATGTGAAGAGTGACAAGCATGATGTATTCAATGAGTGTTGATGTAATTGTATCACTTGCCTGGATCACACTCGGACTAAACTAACAACCAGGCATGGTCTGATTTAGTGAGGAACTGAATAGAATACAATTAATCTGGCGTCATGTCACTTTATAGTTTACTAATTCTTTGCCTTGAACCGAGTTTTCCAGAAGATATTAAAAGTTTTCTGAAACCCAGGAAGCAGCAAACACAGTTTTCTCTCGAAACTGTTAATAATTTATACGCAAACAAATAATTTACACAAAACGAGGGAATAAATTTCCCTCAATTTTCTTCTCTTTTCACTTGTTGTCTCGCGAGACCCCCTCCACTAGAAGGGGTCGGGAGAATTATTTACCCTTGATCGCTGCACCGGCTGACGGCGGACTATTTGTTTTATTGTCGCAATGTTTGGTGCTGTTATCCTGACACTTAACAGACCCGAGAAATGAACATTACAGAAACTTTCTTCAGCCAGAATGTAAAACATGGCCGCGTTGCTCGTCGCCAGCCTGAATGAAAGGGCTCACATTTCATAAGAAAACTTTACTGGGGGAGACAAACTTGACAATACGTATATCAAACTCAAAACCTTAGACAAATTATTGCCTTTTATAGTAGTATCCCATTTATATTAAGACATCTTGGTTTGAAAACAATGTCAACATCCAAGGCTCATAACAATGGGTCTTTAACTGCCACTTTCAATTTGTTCTAACTTGCAGAAAACACTTGAATCTTGCTTCCTGCATCGCACGAAACATATTCAAGATAACATTTTCCGTTCAAGACTATTGTAGGGCAAAGAAACTCATTAATAACCACAAAACTGCATTGACAATGCTACATTGGAATTAGTTTAAATAATCTGTTTTGCTTATATCGGCTACAGTTCATAATAAGTTCATGATAACAATAACTTCTGGGTGAGTATTGCACTGAATAATATACCTGTCTCAAGTTGGTCATTGTAAGCTCGTCGACGGTGTCAGCGCCTACAGGGTTGGCTTGATCGGATATAAATTTAATCTCCCCCACTGATAATCAGTTATGTGACGTGAGTGGGTAGACTCTAAATATACGAATTTGTGTATGTTTTATATATCTCTTCTTACGAAGTTAAAAAAAATATGAGTTCTTTAACAAACAGGGGAGAATAAAAAACTAGTAGGAACAGTTGAATGAATGAATGAACGAATATAATAATGAACGAATGAACGAATAAACTATTGAAGGAATGAACAAATTAAAGAATGAAGGAATGAACGAATGAACGAATGAACGAATGAACGAATGAATGAATGAATAAAATCATTCTTTATTGATTTAATTGTCCCTCAGCTCTAAGAACAGAAAACGTTTAGTTTTTATATTCTCTCGTATCTAAGGTTATCAAACACTTCAAAAGACCAGAAGAAAAATTTCTTACATTTCTTTATAGTTCAGATAAGACTAAGTACAAGTTACTTCAACACATGTGCATTTAATTTGGTTGCGCATTGAATTAATAACCGTCGCGTCTTGCGTATGAATGAGTCTTTATCAGAGAGTTTCCTCCGGGAAACCCGGCAAGTGTTAGATAAGGGGTTCCCTAGGGTAGGGTGCGCACAGTGTTGCGAGCAGGTGCGGCCTAACATGCAACCTCTCCTCTCCTCAGACAAGGACACAGTTGTCACCGCTGATTTAGAACGGGGGGGGGGGGGGGCGCAAGAGACGCAACCTACAGAACAAAAAAATAATTGCGTGCGACATTAAAAAACATTCCCATTTGTCGCCAGAGAATGAAAGAGGGCGTCTTTATCATGAGCGGGAGAGCGGAAGCATTCACAGGACCAGCCACGCACATTGGGGGGAGGCTTCATTGTTACACACTTACGTAGGCTTCCGCTACCGTAGCTTGTATCTAGCGTAGCAAGATTGACAGTTGCATAATACTAATGACTCATAAACTTTAATGTACCGGTATTTCAGATGTACAAATTAGATCAAAACAAGTGCATTGTGCTGACGTGATGTCAGGCGTTTACTCTACTCTGACAAGACTTCTATGATACTTGATTGTTATTTGTTTGTACAATTGATATTGAACATATTGATACACTTTTAAAACCTAATATGAAGAAAGACTGAGAAGAGTCAAACAATAAAAAGTGCACGGACTTTTGTGATTAGGCGTGAAAACCGTTGGTATCATGTCAAATAAGTGTTGAATTATTATCCTGCTGAGTGCCCTAAAACAATACTAACTATATACCTAGCTATAAGTGTTGAGTATTTGTCAAGGCAATGGTGTCAGGTCTAGTCACACACGTCAGAGTCTGTAGGGTCCCCATACCCTACCATCTATTTAAACTATTTACTAGGGAAACGCCAAAGTCGTTGTTAGACGAGTGAGTGAGCCATGTGTTGAGTACCCGGTAACATTTCTTTCTTCCCCTTACCTTAGGCCTCCCTATAGCCTATCATAGGCTACAGTGGAGCATTTTGGCCTAAACTATGGCCTAAACTTTTACACAACTCCCGGACCAACAATCTACCATTAAGCAAGACCCGGCAGTCACACGGAATATTCAGTTGAAGACTGCCAACAACAGCAACCTCCGGCACAGTGATTTCCACCAATACCCTATTATTTATACGAATATAATTATCAAACTTAAATGCAAATGTTCCCGAGTACCCACCACATGACTCGCTCACTCGTCTAACTACGACTTTGGCGTTTCCCTATTCTAGTTGGCTAAAGCGCCCTTGTAGCCGAAATGTGGGAGACGTGGGTTCAATCCCCTGGTCGGGAAAGATTTTGTAATTTCTAGATTGTATTTAAAAAATAATTAAACATGTTTTGAAATGCATATAACGCAGTGTAGTCCATCATCTGTGGCAATAGGGCCTACTATGGTAAACATAGCCAGTACGAAATACGTGAAAATATTGCAAGGTTTACTCAATCTACGAGCGGAATTTGGGGGTACCTTGACGTCCAACATTCGACAGACCTTGCATGGGCACGGCATTACACGGCCAGGCGAAAAAACAAACAAAAAATATTTTCAAAATCTAAAACATTGTCGTTAAAATAATTTCTAAACATTGGAAGTCTATTTTTCAGTTTATCATTTCTTGTAGGTTTAAATCGCAATGAATCTTGCTGATTTTGTTAGCAGTTCTCAATAAACTCGTACCGGATGTCCGTTTAAAATTTCAGCGCAATCTGTTCAGCGATTCGGCTGATTTTCAACGTACACACACACACACACACACGCACGCACGCAGAAAAACAATTAGGGCCGTTTAAGTCGAATGGAAATCACTACGTTCGCTACGCTCACTCGTTCAATTAAAAAATCAATTAAAAACATTAAAGAATTGCTTATACTCAGACAAACAATTAAATATTGGTTAAAAAATAACAAGCAACACAACTGTCCAGCTTCGAAGTAACATATAGGCTGTATGTCTAACAACGTAAACACATAAATAACTATTATTTCATTTGAGCGAGACGCGTATAAAGTTTTCTCATCTTTGTGAAGTCTTGGAAGAAGTTTAGGGAAGTTCGTGTTTCACGTTACCACCCCGCGGATATAATACATAACTGTCCCAAGAAGGGAAAATAGATATAACTACACATAAAAGTTTACTATTTAATGTCCATAATAACCTAAACCGCTCTTAATTAGTAGAACAAAACAATAAAAACGCGTAATAAAAGTTGTTAATAAAACAGCCAACAGCCGCGTCATCCCCTAACTAAACGACTCGAGATTAAAGTGAAGGTCGTTAAAGTTTTTATTTCCGGTTCAAGACGCAGTCGCGCGCAAGTTACTGTCGGCGAGGATGGGGCGTAATTATCTTCTATTGACAAAAGTTGGTCGGCCGAAAGAGAATTGGCAACGCGTTCTATCGTAAGTTGGGGTCAGCGGTGTCTGGCAGGCTGCCCAGGTCGTAGGTCACACTGTGACCACTAGAAGTGACCACGGGACCAGTCTACACCACCAGTTATCAACCAACAAGGGGGATGATGATGATGACGAGGACGCTGAAGAAAACCATACATGCAAGTGTTGTGAGTGCGTCACCGTAAAGCAAACTTGATAGTGTGCAAATTACTTATTTGATCTTTAATATGTTATGTTAAGAAACTGTGTGTGTGATCTGTCCTGTAAATTGTAGACATGAGTGGACTTAATGACCAAGCTAAGGGTGCTGGACTGTTGTGTGGGGGGAGTGTACGGAATAGGAAACCTGTGCCAGTGCACGGTAGCTGTTGTAAGGCTCAAGATATTTGCATGTGAGGCGGGTGTGTGTGTGCTTATCAGTTCAACCATGCATCAGGAGCAGTGACAAAGAGAACTGTTAGAATGTGTTTTACTGCATCACAATTAAACATTTAAAAGCAACAGCGACTGGAATTTCTTGATTGATAACGGTTCACAAATCACGGCTTATTGAAAAATCGACAAAATTGAAAATTTATACTTCACTCACACGAGATCGAGCAGTTAACAAAGCTTGTTGCTAGTCCATGAAAATCTTTAATTCGGTGATTCTATAGCAGACAAATGATTAATTGTTGTTCCCACTATAGCAGGAAATAAACGATAATGCTTTCAACTGAATCCAACAAACCAGCGGTTATCAGCGAATACCCGAAACTCATTATTTAGCCATCTGAATATCCGGTCCGTGTAAAACAATAACAGCCCAAATGAATCTGCATGTTGACGCGGAGGGCGTCATGTTTTTTTGCAGACATGTCATGTGCAGTGGTCTGGTCCAGCGCCCAACTCGTTATAACGTGTCTCTTATGCGGCCAAGACTCGCGATAGCAAACAACATCACGGAGCGCGTTCATGTGGAGAGGTGGACTAACTCAACTCAACGCAACACCAGCGCCTGGCGGGCGAGGCAGCAACCTTCACATAGCGCGCACAGAACACGCGGGAAATAAAGATTACATAAGGTATTTTATATTATATTAATATTCACTAATAAATTAAAATTGATACGTTAACACTCTCTTCCATCGAGGTTTACAATCCAAGATAGTAATAAACCCAAAGAAAGATACACATTTTGTGTCTTGCGTAAATGATTGTGGACAATAGAAAATAAATACAGTTTTAAAGTATTTTTGAAATAATTACTAGGCATTCTCTTCTTCTACAACTACGAAATTCTAAATGACTTACGACCTATGACGAGTGCATTAAAGATATACGTGATGTTCTTAGGCTATTATTTCCAATACCGAGTTGTACCTCTTGAGAGAGGAATTCCGTATGCAAACTCATATATTACATTGACTGCACATCACACTAACTCCAAGGCGCGTGCTTCCTACAGTACATAGTCGACAAAGACTTCGCCCTGTGCAACAAGCAGAGAAACATCTTCCTCGACATTGTCTCCTGTAGAATGCGGACCCATCTGGCCTCGCTAACTAGGAATTGAAGACGGCCCCAGCTCCAACTTGTGGTCTTGATGTGTATTGTTAGGGATGACTTATGAAAGTGACGGCGGGACAGTTCAGGGGCGCCATTGTGCTCAGGGCGGAATTGAATATTAATACGCGTTTAATTCTCTAAAGCGTAGAAGTTACCTTCTCGGCTCCATTGTGTTATGACTGCTTGCTGAGCTGAGCGGAGCTGAGCGGAGACAGCGCGAGGCGACCGCTTTGTTGAACTCTACGATCATCCGCGCTTCTTATAGACACATGCATTGATAAAACTAGACGGCGCTGCTCAATACGTTCTAAGTAGTTCTTTAGCAACGGACGTCCGTGGCTGCCAAGGAATATATCCGTGCGTTTTATAACGGACAAATAGTATTATGAACACACTTTATTATGAGGTGCAGCCAATGGTGTTCTGTGGGACCGTGAAGGTAGACGACTATCAATAATATGCTAGAAATAATGTTCCCTTAACGGGAAATAAAAAAGCCGTTGGATACACCACAGATAACAGAGTAAACTTTGTGGTTACACTTAACATAACTTATGCAAAGTGAAAGGTAAGATGAAAAAAAGTTTGCCATTTAAATCGCATTCTTATCGCGGAATTAGGAGATAGTATTTTTTCCAAAAAGTTAATTGATGGGAGTATGGACTTACTTCCAATTATTTATAACTTGCTTTGTACATCTAAGAAGGCTAAAACTAGTTGTACTACTCAACAACTAGTGCCATAAAAAGGCCTTCGTCTTTAAAAACATCGATCTTTCTTTTTCTATCACTCACTCGTCGATCGCGTCGGGGCCTACAGGGTTGGCTTGGTCGATTCGGTTTAATGTTTCCCACTGAAAATAAATTTTATGACTAAGTGGGTAGACTCCAAATACGAATTTAATTATATTTATTATTTTATTTATTTCGGAACATGGGTCTGCCTAGACCCGGCACCTCCACCAAAACTGCACTTTCACGTTATTCAATTCAACAGTCTGTCAAAATAAATTTTAAATTATTGTGGCTCGTCTGTATTTCACGTTCGATCTGACTTATTATCAATCAAAAGAGGGAATAATTATATCCTATATTGTTCACTGGAACTACCTATAAGTAATTTATAATTATGACTTTCCTAAAACAATCCTATTTCTAGTAGAAAATTTTTATTTTAAACAAAGCTCTGGCTTTACATTAAGGTTGCCTTAGGACACAGAATAACAAAAATTATTTTTTTGGGGAGTAAATGACGCGTGTATAATACTGACGAGGACTCCTAACTAACTCAGTGTAGTCGCGCAAGGAGGAACCTAGCTAACTAAACACCTCGCTGTGAAGTAGGGAACGATAGAGTTTGATGTACTTACAACCTCCGATGTTGAGAGCAGAGAAAGAAACTTGGCTTACCTGAAACAAGAGAAAACTTTATTAGATAACTAGAATTATTTCTCAATTTCATTTATCGGGAAACACAACCGTACGTGTAATTTATTTTATATGGAAATCAATCCAGACAAAAACACCATTTGAGCGGGGTATCGAACTCCGGTCTCCCAATTACCAGTCGGGTACAATGCACCAACAATCCAGATGTTATTAAGTTAAATTGTATCGGTAGCATAGGGGTTAAGCACTCGACCGGCAATTGGGAGACCGGGGTTCGATACCCGCTGAGATGGGTTTCCTAGTTTCTGGATTTATTTTATGTAACGGTCATCAACTAGAGTAAGTTTCACACAGAATTCACATAATTCACATTTAAGCAATATATTCAATTCAAATATCCAGGTCATCCAATATACAGGTTAATTTTTTTAGGATGGCAATGTTCGACTAAGAACGGAACGCAAACCAAATATAATGTTTATTAATGGTGATTAACATTCGTTTTACGAACAATTTAAAAGTTAACATCACTTATTCACAAAATACGTAATATCAATGTGTACTTTGAGAAGAAAAAAAACTATCTAGAGCGTATAATGAAGATTGTATATGAATCTCAAAACAGTGTTTTAGGATTCGATTGACAGTATGGACATTGTTTCCGTAAAAGGAAATTAAATTATTAATCAGATCTTATTCCAAAACTAAGCTAATTCTTCGCCTAGTCTGTTCTTCTATGTTTAAGATCGCGCCTATGCCTGGATTCAAGCAGTAAGATAAACCCCCAACTTAATAAATAATCTTTCTTGTGACCACCGCGACGACGCCACCCATGCGGAAATACGATTAGGCTAATGACCTGCTGCACCTTGGCCGCGCTTTCAAAAAGAAACTTGACTCACAATGTAAAACACATTTCTATCTTCAGAAAGTTCGTGTTTGAGCTGATTATCACAGAGCGGCGAGAGACTAAGATATGTATGCGAAAAAAATGCATTTAACAATAATTAAGATGCTTATTTAAATAACTTGTTCTATAATAAGCAAAGATTTTAAAGCATGTAAGAAAGTGCCACGTGTCGGGGGAAGCTAAAATGTAGACTTATCAAAGTAATCCGTGATCAAGTAGGTCCAAACATTGGACAAAGATAGGAACATTCACTGTAAAATAAAAACTAAGTAATTTGGTGGAGGTGCCGGGTCGAAGTCTGTCCGAATATAACCCCAGCTAAACGATGACAACTGTTGGCTACAACGAACACCAGCGACATCAAGAGGCTTAATGGATTTATTTTTCACAATTACTTCGAATGTCGTCCATTAAAAATCCGCCCTTTCGCTTCAACAACTTTTAGGTAGGAAAAAAACGTTAATTGCATAGACTGCAAAATGTAATAAAGTTTTTGGAATATGCTAGCGCGCATCTGGTGCCGATAATCCGCGAACACACGGGCTCGAAGTTGCTCGTCCGGCTAAGCCTCCACTGACGTCATCATGCGCTGGTTGCGCGAGGGAAATGCCTCGAAACAAATACCAATTAAAATAGACGATCAAGAAATTAGCTTGGCGGGACTTAAGCCCCTTGTATCGACGAGAGAGGCTACACTTCACGTTGCTGACTTGCTGTTATATTGGCAAGCCTACATGGAGATTCAAACTTGAGGTGCAAGTGATCTTCTATGATTTAGTCCGGCGACCCAGCCAACATTTTAAGAAATCTTTGCACATTAGTATTGTTTGTTAATGTAGACATATTAAACTTTAACTAAGGTCAAATAAAAGAACCGGAACAATATTCAAAATAACAATATTAAAGATAGAAGATGAAAAATAACCGTTGCTTTAGAAATTTACGGGTCAATTCGTTGTGAAATGCTCTTAATTAATTTTTAGAAACGCGATTTTATTTTGAGTAGGCGTGCTTCAACAGGCATTCGAATATTAATTACTTGACCAAAGCACAGTGTGCAGCCCAATTTAATTTTAATTTTTAAAGTTTTGTGTGTGGGTGTAATTTTAACCTGGATGTTGAAAGGTTGTATGGAAGGAACTCTTCCGGCGACTACGTCACAGCCTCATCCGCGTCTCATTCATAGGTTCTGCCATTCAAACACTCGGCGCACTGATATCTGTTTGCACAGCGCAAAACTGAGAGTCTCGCCCGTGGAGAGATGTAGTAGTAGCTTCCCTTCATTACGCACAAATCTGCGCGCCATTCAGAGGACACAAATTGAATGCGTAATTGTATTTGTTTAAGCGCGTGAAAACATGTGATGCAAGATTATTGTACACACAAGATATTACGGTTCCTTGTTACTATGTGTTACATGGGTGCGATTAAAGCAGGTAATGTCATTAGTCTAGCGAGGGGGGGGGGTTATATCCAGGTACACTCGCTGACGCAAAACAGGGGGACACCATACGACACTATCCGCTGCAGGCGATGTCATTTACGAACATAATTATGGGAATTTATCCATACCAAACTTTAATAAATATGAATAAGCATTTAAGTTTGATCAGTTTAATTAATCATGAAATAAATTAAATGAACCGTAAGAAAATAAACATGTATGATATGTTTACTTGATTTTTTTTTTACTTTTTTTGTAATAGTGTGTAAACTTTGTTGAGCCCATTGTTACCAGTTTGATAGTGTGTGATATTAATTTATTTGGCGATGTACTTATTTAAAGATTGACCCAATCAGCAATAACAACTCAAGGTCAAACTAATTTCTTCTGACGTAGGCTTATTTTGATGTTTATAGCTAAAAAATCAATAAAATCATCATTCCTTGATAAGTTTTGAAGATAACGTTGTTTTCTGCGGGTGTTTTGAGCGTCTTCTGTGCTGGTAACACAGTAACCATCCCCCCCACAGAGCGCGGTACAAGTTATCATTGTATTTGAATCGCCCAGCCAGCGCAAACAAAGTCCCACCTTCCTTCTATTGTTTAGCCGCCGTGATAAGATTAGGATTAATTCAGTATTTCGGCCTCCTCGAATAATATTATTCCAGTTTGTACTTTCGTTGCCACAGCCGAGATTTAATTCCACAGATTTGAATTCAACAGACGAAATGCCTCACATTGTAATTTTTTCTATATTCTTTTCTGAAAATTCTCTAACTTTTCCAACGTCATTTCATTATGAATAATATCGTAATCAGGTTTTCCACTTATCTGGAGACTCAAAAATTACATTCTATTCGGAATTTCGAAGTAAATGTTCTTCTTCTGGCTTCACTTGGTGTGAAAGTTAGCAACGCAACTCGCTATGGAAGTAAAGTTTTGAAAAAATATCCGTTGTATTAATTATCTCAACACTACTGTCGATTAGAACCTAGGAATGTGACCCAGATCATAGGCATACCACCGAGTGTGACAAGGGGTCAGAGCGCATGGCTGTTTGGTCTAGAACGAGACACGTACTCGATTGTAAGACGCATTTTATTTTCTACAAGTTAACTATAAAACACGTGTTTATTTCTTTCCTCTAGTCGAGCCAACATTACAAGTAAGGCACTGCAATCAGGTCTAGAGCTAGTTGATCCAGCTCGCCTCAACCCCAGTAAGGGTCTAGTTAGTTGCTATAGGGTTTAGAGCCTAAGAAGATAATCCGACAACACTGTACTTTAGGGCATGGTAATATTTGACATCACTCTAGGGATAGTTAGCAATTACGTAGCCTAACATCAGGTCACAGATAAGCGCTGTGGTGCCAGACGTTGCAAGTGCGCCTGTGTTTGGTGTGTGTTGTACCTACTGCAGGGGTTATCTTTCAATCAGTCCACCCTGCTCATCAAGACTTATGTTATGACCAGACTAAAGCGGGCGTGTAATTCGTGTTTACTAAGTGAAATCACCGATACAGTTGCTCCCTAATGTGAGATAGTAAGATGCGGCCGCATGTACGCTACCCCCAGTCCCCCAGCGCTACCTATCGGGCGGGCATCTTAATGTACCCCTCGCATGCCTCCGCGTGATTAGCGAGCGCCAGTCAACACTGCCTGGCTTCAATCGACATAACTGTGTACAGCAGAGGTGCATGGCAACTCCCTTCCTCGCGAGGGAGATTAATGGATTTCTTATAATTACTTACGAGACCCAAACTTGCCTTGTGCTGTGTCCAAATCGACTGGCAATGGTTTGTGGGGTTATGTTTGACGGAAAAAGGAACAACGATTTTTCAACGTCAAAAAGACAACATTGAACACATTTTTAGAATTTTTGAAGGACCATATTAAGGGCGGTATTCGCTCTGTAAATTTTAAGAGACTAAATTGAAACATAAGCGATTAGCTAAATATTCTAATCCTCTACACGAAGAGAACAGCCAACATTGCAAGCTGAAAGTTCTATTTCTCTGGTAAAGTTGGCACCAATGTATGACTCTCAGCTTTGAGACACGAAGATAGTAACCATATTCAGATAATACAAACGACATCACGGTTAGTGCTATTCTTGACGAAGGTAGCGAGGACAACTTATCTTCAACTATCACCATTATAATAGAAACGGATCACTTACAAAATATAGATTTGGTTATCCTTAGCATTTGAAGTTATGTGCGTTTTTTTTTTTTACAATGACATAATGTTACTGTTATAATTGAACTCTCTTTTTATGTGTGATGTAGCAATCACGTAACATATCTCATTTAACTATCACCTCACATGCACCTCACTCGTCGCATCAAACGTTGCTTTGTGCCTGGCTTTAATAAGTGAGTCTAATGTAATTAAAGCCCGCGGATCGAGGGGACTATGCTGTGGTATCACCTCCGAGAGCAAACACGGGCCGACTATCACCGACCAACGATCTTAATTGTATTTTCATGAAGCGCTAATGGTAGATTGTCACGGCAGATAAACGCGCCGATAATTATTAATAGTTGTGATAAATTAGTGTTATGTATGTGCGTGAAGGTGTATTGTATAACGAAAGGGAGCCGCGGTATCAGACGCAGTCGCCTTTGTTTGACAAGCCACGAGGCAGCCGCGTGGTGGGTGCGGTAACTTGAGGCTTGAGACGACAGACGCACGATCATCCTACCTACGTAAGACCCTTGTCCTCCAAATAAATCGCTCATATTGAGGATAAATAGTACAATTTACTGTTCACTGGTAGAATGACTCGATTTTTATTAGGTAATTTGTAAACTGACAATTAAACTAACAATCTTCCAAATTTTAAAAATATAAACGAAACCTCGCTTTAACCTACTAAAAACACAGTTTGAAATGTTAAGCATAAAAAATCTGGGGCTTTGCGCCCTAAACCCGCACTAGCTGGGAAGCCCCCCCCCCCCCATTGGACTACCCATTGTTCCAATATGCACACTACCTGAAACAATTTTATTATAGGCAATGTTCGCCCACCCCCACAAAAAAATTCAATAACGCCACTGGAAACAACAATATATTTTCTCAAATTTGAGTAATTCTCGATTTAAAAAACTAAGTTATCCTTCCTGCTTTAAATACCGTGATGGTCGTCCTTGAAACCAAGATGGCGTCCGCTCAATGGTTTACTACTTAGCACTCTGGCTCTTAGCTCCGTTTATCACAATGCGGTTAACATAGTCCTAGTTTGTAAATAATGTCACCGAGGGGTGAGCAGAGGAGGGGGGGGGTGGTTACACGCACCAAGGAGGATGCAGGAAGTGCACGTGGAGGAGCTAGAGACGCGCGCATAGCGGAGGGGGGGGGGGGGGAGGTGCACGACAAGATGCGACATATTACATGTACACACGAGGGAACTAGCATGGGGGTGTTGAGATGCTGCACACAAGATCGACACTTGAAAACGCATAAATGCTAATGCACGACAATGATAAGCTTTACATAGTAAATGCGGACTAATTTGGGCTTAAATCGAATTTTGGAAGCCATAATGCTATTTATGACGAATTAATACCCTAGTTATGCCTAATTGAATTAATTGGTAGCTGAACTTGAATTTAATTATTCAAAATGGATAAACCCCCAGTGTATGCTTAATTTATGGAAAAGGGGTCATTACTAAACGATTGGTTAAGAGCAAATTTTGATAATTCAAAATGGTCCAACTTGCCAAATAAGTGAAGCAAATGCTAAGAAGTTGGTTCTTCTTATCATAATCATAAGACACAGTACACACCCATACTAATATAACACCTTACTTGCAATACGACACTAAACAATGAAGATTACCTTGCATTCGGTACGGATAAGTATAGAAAGTATTGTCAATACTGTGGGCTCCCTTTTTATTTATAGTAGCAATGAGTTTCTATAACAAGGTTTAGCTCCCAATTACTTAACTCAACCACTAATTATTTCATCCGCGATATAACATTATAACGGGCGAGTATAGCTACTTCCGTGAAGTCTTGCTCGATTTATGGTTATTTCAGAATGCAGATACAATTAGCGCCTCGTGGCTGAAAGTGGGTTAGCGCGGGTAAAATATACTGTGTCTATAAAAAGATTCAATTTGCTCTATCACTTTTCTAATGGCATAATAAACTCAAACATAATTTCATTTTCGTCCCCTGGATGTATTTCAATTTTATCAACATCATTTCACCTCGAATGTTATTTACCACATGCCATGTAAACGTAGTGCGAGATAAATTAACGCAATCACTGTTCCATTATCTTTAGTGTACTTTCATAGCTAGCTAACTGCGGATTGTCACGTTGATAACCGCAATTAATTAGTATTAATTATTCTCGTCGGGCGCGCTGGTGTCGGCTGGTGATGGCGACGACAGACGATATCTGCGCCCCTGGCGGTGGCCGCGCGAAGCAGACACGATTATTAGATGAGGCTACTTAGCCAACGTGTCCTTCACTGCTCTGGCGGGGAGACATGAGCCATCACTCCTAGACGTTCAGCTTCGAATACCGGCTAAGCCTTAGTTTGACTCGATGTGGCTTATCAGCAGACATTTGATATCATTGAATTATATCCAGATCGACCGAGTTCTCGTCAAACTGCGTTTTGTGTTTTGTTGATTGTTTTACATAATATTGTTTTCATAATGATTAATCATTGTATTTATGATATATTTACTAATTGTATGGCCAATTTAAGCACCAAAAATATGTAACATTAAAATACTAAATTAGTGGTGTGCGCGGTACCCGACATTTCGGGACAGTTCGAGTATTTGGTGGTCAACCCAAGCTGAAACCCATCTCCCGATTACCCGATCGAAGAACCCGAGTTTCAGGTATCAACAAAATATACTTTGAAGAATGGTGGAGGTGCCGGTCCAGGATTTACAAACATTATTGGTGGAGGTGCCGGTCCAGGATTTACAAACATTATTGGTGGAGGTGCCGGTCCAGGATTTACAAACATTATTGGTGGAGGTGCCGGTCCAGGATTTGACGTATATTATTGGTGGAGGTGCCGGTCCAGACAAGTTTTATTGATATCCAAGACAAAATACCATTCAATGAAAATCCCGACAATAAAAAACGAATTAGGGATAAATTTAATTATCCATTTTAATACACAGTATTATAAATAAATAAATAAATAATAAATTTTATTAAGAGTCTACCCACTCAGTTATAGAACTGATTTTCAGTGGGGGACTTTAAATCAAAGCGACCAAGCCAACCCTGCAGGCCCCGACGCAATCGACGATTTATAATATAATATAATATAATATAATATAATATAATTTGCAGTACCCGACCCGACCGTCAAAACCTCTGCCCACACCGTCTAACACTGGACGATGTGATTGTGAACTAGTCTGTAGATTGAGCTAGGCTGGTTGACTTGAAGGCAAGCACCCCGGAACAGGAGGGTCCTGCTCGGTACCCTGAGCTCGTCCCACGTGTGTGCCGTGCCTCCCTAGTCCCCACCCATCTGGCGCAGTAATCAACATTACAAGATGGCACCACGCACCGTCTAACACTGGACGATGTGAACTAGTCTGTAGATTGAGCTAGGCTGGTTGACTTGAAGGCAAGCACCCCGGAACAGGAGGGTCCTGCTCGGTACCCTGAGCTCGTCCCACGTGTGTGCTGGCCGTGCCTCCCTAGTCCCCACCCATCTGGCGCAGTAATCAACATTACAAGATGGCACCACGCACCGTCTAACACTGGACGATGTGATTGTGAACTAGTCTGTAGATTGAGCTAGGCTGGTTTGACTTGAAGGCAAGCACCCGGAACATGAGGGTCCTGCTCGGTACCCTGAGCTCGTCACACGTGTGCGCTGGTCGTGCCTCCCTAGTCCCCACCCATCTGGCGCAGTAATCAACATTACAAGATGGCACCACGCACCGTCTAACACTGGACGATGTGATTGTGAACTAGTCTGTAGATTGAGCTAGGCTGGTTGACTTGAAGGCAAGCACCCCGGAACAGGAGGGTCCTGCTCGGTACCCTGAGCTCGTCCCACGTGTGTGCTGGCGTGCCTCCCTAGACTTCACCCATCTGGCGCAGTAATCAACATTACAAGATGGCACCACGCACCGTCTAACACTGGACGATGTGAACTAGTCTGTAGATTGAGCTAGGCTGGTTGACTTGAAGGCAAGCACCCCGGAACAGGAGGGTCCTGCTCGGTACCCTGAGCTCGTCCCACGTGTGTGCCGTGCCTCCCTAGTCCCCACCCATCTGGCGCAGTAATCAACATTACAAGATGGCACCACGCACCGTCTAACACTGGACGATGTGAACTAGTCTGTAGATTGAGCTAGGCTGGTTGACTTGAAGGCAAGCACCCCGGAACATGAGGGTCCTGCTCGGTACCCTGAGCTCGTCCCACGTGTGTGCTGGTCGTGCCTCCCTAGTCCCCACCCATCTGGCGCAGTAATCAACATTACAAGATGGCACCACGCACCGTCTAACACTGGACCATGTGAACTAGTCTGTAGATTGAGCTAGGCTGGTTGACTTGAAGGCAAGCACCCCGGAACAGGAGGGTCCTGCTCGGTACCCTGAGCTTTTCCCACGTGTGTGCTGGCCGTGCCTCCCTAGTCCCCACCCATCTGGCGCAGTAATCAACATTACAAGATGGCACCACGCACCGTCTAACACTGGACGATGTGAACTTGTCTGTGGATTGAGCTAGGCTGGTTGACTTGAAGGCAAGCACCCCGGAACATGAGGGTCCTGCTCGGTACCCTGAGCTCGTCCCACGTGTGTGCCGTGCCTCCCTAGTCCCCACCCATCTGGCGCAGTAATCAACATTACAAGATGGCACCACGCACCGTCTAGCACTGGACGATGTGATTGTGAACTAGTCTGTAGGTTGAGCTAGGCTGGTTGACTTGAAGGCAAGCACCCCGGAACAGGAGGGTCCTGCTCGGTACCCTGAGCTCGTCCCACGTGTGTGCCGTGCCTCCCTAGTCCCCACCCATCTGGCGCAGTAATCAACATTACAAGATGGCACCACGCACCGTCTAACACTGGACGATGTGATTGTGAACTAGTCTGTAGATTGAGCTAGGCTGGTTGACTTGAAGGCAAGCACCCCGGAACAGGAGGGTCCTGCTCGGTACCCTGAGCTCGTCCCACGTGTGTGCTGGCCGTGCCTCCCTAGTCCCCACCCATCTGGCGCAGTAACCAACATTACAAGATGGCACCACGCACCGTCTAACACTGGACTATGTGAACTAGTCTGTAGATTGAGCTAGGCTGGTTGACTTGAAGGCAAGCACCCCGGAACAGGAGGGTCCTGCTCGGTACCCTGAGCTCGTCCCACGTGTGTGCTGGTCGTGCCTCCCTAGTCCCCACCCATCTGGCGCAGTAATCAACATTACAAGATGGCACCACGCACCGTCTAACACTGGACGATGTGAACTAGTCTGTAGATTGAGCTAGGCTGGTTGACTTGAAGGCAAGCACCCCGGAACATGAGGGTCCTGCTCGGTACCCTGAGCTCGTCCCACGTGTGTGCCGTGCCTCCCTAGTCCCCACCCATCTGGCGCAGTAATCAACATTACAAGATGGCACCACGCACCGTCTAACACTGGACGATGTGAACTAGTCTGTAGATTGAGCTAGGCTGGTTGACTTGAAGGCAAGCACCCCGGAACATGAGGGTCCTGCTCGGTACCCTGAGCTCGTCCCACGTGTGTGCTGGCCGTGCCTCCCTAGTCCCCACCCATCTGGCGCAGTAATCAACATTACAAGATGGCACCACGCACCGTCTAACACTGGACGATGTGAACTAGTCTGTAGATTGAGCTAGGCTGGTTGACTTGAAGGCAAGCACCCCGGAACAGGAGGGTCCTGCTCGGTACCCTGAGCTCGTCCCACGTGTGTGCCGTGCCTCCCTAGTCCCCACCCATCTGGCGCAGTAATCAACATTACAAGATGGCACCACGCACCGTCTAACACTGGACGATGTGAACTAGTCTGTAGATTGAGCTAGGCTGGTTGACTTGAAGGCAAGCACCCCGGAACAGAGCGGTCCTGCTCGGTACCCTGAGCTCTTCCCACGTGTGTGCTGGCCGTGCCTCCCTAGTCCCCACCCATCTGGCGCAGTAATCAACATTACAAGATGGCACCACGCACCGTCTAACACTGGACGATGTGAACTAGTCTGTAGATTGAGCTAGGCTGGTTGACTTGAAGGCAAGCACCCCGGAACATGAGGGTCCTGCTCGGTACCCTGAGCTCGTCCCACGTGTGTGCTGGCCGTGCCTCCCTAGTCCCCACCCATCTGGCGCAGTAATCAACATTACAAGATGGCACCACGCACCGTCTAACACTGGACGATGTGAACTAGTCTGTAGATTGAGCTAGGCTGGTTGACTTGAAGGCAAGCACCCCGGAACAGGAGGGTCCTGCTCGGTACCCTGAGCTCGTCCCACGTGTGTGCTGGCCGTGCCTCCCTAGTCCCCACCCATCTGGCGCAGTAATCAACATTACAAGATGGCACCACGCACCGTCTAACACTGGACCATGTGAACTAGTCTGTAGATTGAGCTAGGCTGGTTGACTTGAAGGCAAGCACCCCGGAACAGGAGGGTCCTGCTCGGTACCCTGAGCTCGTCCCACGTGTGTGCTGGCCGTGCCTCCCTAGTCCCCACCCATCTGGCGCAGTAATCAACATTACAAGATGGCACCACGCACCGTCTAACACTGGACGATGTGAACTAGTCTGTAGATTGAGCTTGGCTGGTTGACTTGAAGGCAAGCACCTCGGAACATGAGGGTCCTGCTCGGTACCCTGAGCTCGTCCCACGTGTGTGCTGGCCGTGCCTCCCTAGTCCCCACCCATCTGGCGCAGTAATCACATTACAAGATGGCACCACGCACCGTCTAGCACTGGACGATGTGATTGTGAACTAGTCTGTAGGTTGAGTTAGGCTGGTTGACTTGAAGGCAAGCACCCCGGAACAGAAGGGTCCTGCTCGGTACCCTGAGCTCGTCCCACGTGTGTGCTGACCGTGCCTTCCTAGTCCCCACCCATCTGGCGCAGTAACCAACATTACAAGATGGCACCACGCACCGTCTAACACTGGACTATGTGAACTAGTCTGTAGATTGAGCTAGGCTGGTTGACTTGAAGGCAAGCACCCCGGAACAGGAGGGTCCTGCTCGGTACCCTGAGCTCGTCCCACGTGTGTGCTGGTCGTGCCTCCCTAGTCCCCACCCATCTGGCGCAGTAATCAACATTACAAGATGGCACCACGCACCGTCTAACACTGGACGATGTGAACTAGTCTGTAGATTGAGCTAGGCTGGTTGACTTGAAGGCAAGCACCCCGGAACATGAGGGTCCTGCTCGGTACCCTGAGCTCGTCCCACGTGTGTGCCGTGCCTCCCTAGTCCCCACCCATCTGGCGCAGTAATCAACATTACAAGATGGCACCACGCACCGTCTAACACTGGACGATGTGAACTAGTCTGTAGATTGAGCTAGGCTGGTTGACTTGGAGGCAAGCACCCCGGAACATGAGGGTCCTGCTCGGTACCCTGAGCTCGTCCCACGTGTGTGCTGGCCGTGCCTCCCCAGTCCCCACCCATCGGGCGCAGCAACCAACATTACAAGATGGCACCACGCACCGTCTAACACTGGACGATGTGAACTAGTCTGTAGATTGAGCTAGGCTGGTTGACTTGAAGGCAAGCACCCCGGAACAGGAGGGTCCTGCTCGGTACCCTGAGCTCGTCCCACGTGTGTGCCGTGCCTCCCTAGTCCCCACCCATCTGGCGCAGTAATCAACATTACAAGATGGCACAACGCACCGTCTAACACTGGACGATGTGAACTAGTCTGTAGATTGAGCTAGGCTGGTTGACTTGAAGGCAAGCACCCCGGAACATGACGGTCCTGCTCGGTACCCTGAGCTCTTCCCACGTGTGTGCCGTGCCTCCCTAGTCCCCACCCATCTGGCGCAGTAATCAACATTACAAGATGGCACCACGCACCGTCTAACACTGGACGATGTGAACTAGTCTGTAGATTGAGCTAGGCTGGTTGACTTGAAGGCAAGCACCCCGGAACAGGAGGTCCTGCTCGGTACCCTGAGCTCGTCCCACGTGTGTGCTGGCCGTGCCTCCCTAGTCCCACCCATCTGGCGCAGTAATCAACATTACAAGATGGCACCACGCACCGTCTAACACTGGACGATGTGAACTAGTCTGTAGATTGAGCTAGGCTGGTTGACTTGAAGGCAAGCACCCCGGAACAGGAGGGTCCTGCTCGGTACCCTGAGCTCGTCCCACGTGTGTGCCGTGCCTCCCTAGTCCCCACCCATCTGGCGCAGTAATCAACATTACAAGATGGCACCACGCACCGTCTAACACTGGACGATGTGAACTAGTCTGTAGATTGAGCTAGGCTGGTTGACTTGAAGGCAAGCACCCCGGAACATGACGGTCCTGCTCGGTACCCTGAGCTCTTCCCACGTGTGTGCCGTGCCTCCCTAGTCACCACCCATCTGGCGCAGTAATCAACATTACAAGATGGCACAACGCACCGTCTAGCATGGACGATGTGAACTAGTCTGTAGATTGAGCTAGGCTGGTTGACTTGAAGGCAAGCACCCGGAACAGGAGGGTCCTGCTCGGTACCCTGAGCTCGTCCCACGTGTGTGCTGGCCGTGCCTCCCTAGTCCCCACCCATCTGGCGCAGTAATCAACATTACAAGATGGCACCACGCACCGTCTAACACTGGACGATGTGAACTAGTCTGTAGATTGAGCTAGGCTGGTTGACTTGAAGGCAAGCACCCCGGAACAGGAGGGTCCTGCTCGGTACCCTGAGCTCGTCCCACGTGTGTGCCGTGCCTCCCTAGTCCCCACCCATCTGGCGCAGTAATCAACATTACAAGATGGCACCACGCACCGTCTAACACTGGACGATGTGAACTAGTCTGTAGATTGAGCTAGGCTGGTTGACTTGAAGGCAAGCACCCCGGAACAGGAGGGTCCTGCTCGGTACCCTGAGCTCGTCCCACGTGTGTGCCGTGCCTCCCTAGTCCCCACCCATCTGGCGCAGTAATCAACATTACAAGATGGCACCACGCACCGTCTAACACTGGACGATGTGTAGTCTGTGGATTGAGCTAGGCTGGTTGACTTGAAGGCAAGCACCCCGGAACAGGAGGGTCCTGCTCGGTACCCTGAGCTCGTCCCACGTGTGTGCCGTGCCTCCCTAGTCCCCACCCATCTGGCGCAGTAATCAACATTACAAGATGGCACCACGCACCGTCTCGAGATCAGGTCATACCCGGATTAATATTCCGAGCGGTCAGTCACGGCCACCCTGGTCGTTAGCGCCCCCAACCGACCCCACGACATTAAAAATAATCACGGCCACCCCAATACAACCAAATAGTTAATTTTACTAAAACGCTCTCACATTAATTCTCTACGATATTGTGTAACGTGCCTGTGTTGCCAACGAAACGAAGCCAATCGCGTGTTTTATTAACGATGTACAAAGGTGGCGGAACGCGCAATTATATCCCCGCACCGTTGCCACATGAGCCGTATTATAAACGCATTGAGGGGCCGGACAGCGGGGCGATTAGATTCTTGTACGGGGAGTTTTATCGGAGCCCCAAAATGTCGGTAACATTAATGTAACTATAATGATTAATCCACACACACAACTATAACCTGTGTTATTTAGGTTACGTAGGTGTGCGGTAACTAACTAACTAAATAAATACATTCGTATTTAGTCTACCCACTCATAGTCATATAACTGATTTTCAGTGGGGGATATTAAAACAAAGCGACCAAGCCAACCCTGTAAGCCCTGACGCAATCGAGAAGTGAGCGATAACCAACCAAAGATCGATATTTTTTAATAGGAAATATAGCTATCATGGACAGTGCGAACACCCGCGGATCAACGCCCAAATTAACAAGGCCGATTCAGGACATTATTGAATTTATTATGTGCCTCGTTGCTAGGACGGCTCAAAAGTCACCGTTTACTAATTCATATCATAATACATCTCTGTCTCATGGGCTACCAGATACCTGGGTATGGTCAGTTTGCAAGTGCATTATCATCTACACTGCCCCACGTTATACATTGTGCAGCGTACAATTAGGTTTGTTACCATAGTAACCATCATCAAAGCCATGGAATGTTTGGGAATCCCCTAGGTGTATTATATAGTTACATCAGAATTGTACATTTCTAATAGTTAGCCACATTGACCGTCCACAAGGAAAGCGTTCAGTTTGTAAGGGAACTTTTACTTTGAAAACTTTATCGACGGGTTCGCAAAAATAACGAGCTTCACTGGATGATAAACTCAGAAAGCATGTTCGCTAGCTAATAATCACATGGAAACGGAAATTAAAATTGGCATAATATTCAAATTGTCCACATAAATATCGAAGATGCCTGCGCAGATTGCAAATGGTCGGCGTGTATGCACCTAGACCGGAAATAAGGTTATCCATCGCTAGGCGACACCAGCGCTCGTTCGCAGGCGGATTCTTTTATCCCCTTGAAATTAGTGGCAGTAAATCTTTGCGCGCGCGCCGCGGTATGTGTAACTAGGGGGGAACAGTAATGAAAATATGCGGCTACAAGGACATAGATTAAAGTGGCGGGGGAAAAAACTTGTTACGCTGTTGTAAAACTATGCGGGGGTGGGTGGCCGAGGACATAATGAAAGCAAATTGGGTGGTAACTGCGCGGAATGTTTAAAACTTTATTTATCTTTTAATAAATCTACTCTTGGAGATACCCGTTATACGTGGCGCGGATAACCCCCGATATTTACAACGTCTTGTTCACGTCTCGGGCTAACCTTTACAACTCGGTGACATTGAACCCGGAATACACACACGAGAACAGCTCTAGGGGAGTAGAGAAGAGTAGAAGAGAGTAACTAGAGTAACTAGAGAAAAAAATAATAGAAAACATCTTGGATGTAGACGTTTTCATACAATATAATATAATGTCATGATGAATGATGAAAAGAAATGAAACATATTATGTATATTGTTGGAATTATGCTTGCATGAAATACAAAACAAAACATATATTGTATTCTCCTCTAAGATATAATCTGTCATTTTGTTCTTATATTTTCTTGAATTGTTTAAAAGTGTGATTGGGTATTTGTTACAAATAACTTTCAAGCTTCATGATCCACATATTTTGTAATCATTCGGTAATGTATACAACTTAATATTATATTATATTTATATGCGATCGGTGCTGCAGCACTTATTACGTCATTATTTGTATTCTATTTGTCAAAATAATACACCAAACATTCCGTATTTTACTTCTATTTCCATCTAGTTTTCACAAGTCTATGTATTATGCAGCATGAACATGTACAGACACACTTGACAACGGTGTACAGGTTTAGACCACGCCCATGTGTGTACAAGTAGTGTTATATCAGTGTGATTACGTTTCTAATTATTGAATACGCGTGTGCACTAGAATGTAGCCCCACACTAGTGGTCGGCTTCACCCCTGATGATATCAATGACCGCTAACGAGCAGGGCCAGCTTTGACACAATCACTTTCAGCCACACACAGTTTAATATCATTATTTCGACTTAAGCCTCGATCATTGGTTGTTCAATGAATAATCAACAGAAACGGTTGTTACTAAGGGGCTAGAAACTATAATTCCGCAAAGAGTGTTGCAGTGACAAATCAACAAGCCAAAACACTACTTGATTATATTATTATTAGTAGGGCACAGGTACCCGAAACATTATTATTGATTGATTGATTGATTGATTAAGGTCTTTATTAAGGCGGGATTAAGGCAAGTGAAGCCTTATCTTTCATCCAACCTGAGTTGGTACAATTACACACATCATTTAATTTAATTGTTACAGCTTATCCTAGATATTAAAGTAAACAAAGAATAATTCATCAGGTCGGGTCTGGAATTTTGGGGGCGACCCATTTGCATGGAGAATTACCCTTTCCGGTTAACGACAAAATATAACTTTTGGGGAATGGTAGAGGGGACGGTCCAGGATTTACAAACTTTATTGGTGGAAGGTGCCGGTCCAGGATTTACAAACTTTATTGGTGGAGGTGCCGGTCCAGGATTTACAAACTTTATTGGTAAAGGTGCCGGTCCAGGATTAACAAACTTTATTGGTGGAGGTGCCGGTTCAGGATTTACAGATTTATTGGTTGAGGTGCCGGTCCAGACAATTTTAAGTTAATCTAGGTGCCCGTTAGGGCGCCGCAGCCAAGCCGCGGTGCGCTACACACTCAAGCACCTTATACACCAAGCAGAGTTGGGGTGATTTCGAGGTGTTACCCAGCCGTCATGTAACGTGATGTGAACTTGAAAACTATCACAATCGAGGGGATTTAGGTACCTGACAACACATGCCAAATTTTATTGGGGTACGACCATTCCTTCTTGGTGAAAAAATGTCTTCAAACATGCTCAAAATCACTTTAAGGATGTTAGCTACTGCTAGCTACTGCTACTGCTAACATCTAATACGTCGGCCCGCGATTCTGACCAGACGGGTGGGGCTACAATGTTCATATTTTACATGGACATTAAGGTTATAGAAATATAGTCTCTTTTAAAAAAAAAGTTGAAAAAGTTTGTTGGAAGGCTTCCAAATAAAGGTTTTAAAATAAGCCTTAAACACTTGGCATATAATCAACAAGTAACCATAGTTACTTGACACTTGTTGACGGTATAAGCAGAGTTAGGCGGGAAAGTGCGATACGTAAACAAATGGCGGACATTTAAAATTTTTCTTCTTTGTGTGGAACGAGAAAAGGTGTCATTATACTCTCATAAAACAAATCAGAAACCGTCCCTGGCCTAGGCCCAGATGTAGAAAATTATTTATAATACAACAGTGTAGGTCTAAAGTTCCATTAGGCTATAGGACTACATAAATAAATACTTACACTACATGTTTGACAAGCCCTAGGCCTTTCTTAGCCAACCCTAGGCCAGCACAACCTTGTTTTGACACTTCCCGCACAAATAACTAGTTTTGATTACTACAAGCCTAATGCAGATAAACAATGGTATGATAGTCCTAGGCTATTCCAAAATTTACGGCAATAATAAGCTTTTTCTTTACTTTTAATAAACTCACGCAATCTCCTGTCACTTTTAATAAAAATGTAAAACAAAAGATGGTGAAAATTTTCAATATTCTTCTGATTATCTGATGATTTACATGGCTGTGGGTCAAGGCGTCTAGATATATCGCTTCCCTCGTGTGGGTGCAGTGAAATAGGTGTAAAATTACATTAGTTGTGCGTTTGTTGTTACATGGGAAAGTTTTAATAGGATGTGAGTTGCCTAGACTTAACCAGTCCTTATACCGTCGTTATACCATGGTTATACCACCTATACCCAGGATGTACATGAATCCGGGCCTAGATATTTTACATCCTATTGTTATTGCTAATACCATAAAAATTAAATCAACTTTGATAAAAATATTATATTTTAACAAATAATTTTGTAATGGAACTTGAAAAAGTAATAAGATCACACACATAACAAAAAACTTGTAGAAATACAGCCAAACCTTACACACTCAAAAGGAATGAGATCTAAAAAAAGGGCCAAGCTCATCTACCCTTCCACATTTGCGCATTCTTAATTCATAAACGTACAGTGTCCCATAACAGCATCCTCGAAAAGCTTGGCAAAATAGAATTTGCATGTTTACGTTTAAATTAATTCAAAAAAGAACTTGGATAAACTACTACGTTAAATTAATAATCGCAAATTCTATTTTGCCAAGCTTTTCGAGGATGCTGTTATGGGACACTGTACGTTTATGAATTAAGAATGCGCAAATGTGGAAGGGTAGATGAGCTTGGCCCTTTTTTTAGATCTCATTCCTTTTGAGTGTGTAAGGTTTGGCTGTATTTCTACAAGTTTTTTTTATGTGTGTTAAATTATACAAATGACATTCAATGAAAATCCAGATAAAATAAAATAAATTGGGAGTAAATGTATTAGATTATTCACTAGGTGAATTCACTATTAAATTATTACATACTGTATTAAAACGGCCCCGAAACCTGAATCAGTTCTTTCCCCGAACCCGACCCCGTCTGGGCCCGGGGTAGAATTGGCCCAGAGCATGGCTCTGCTAATCGTAAAAAGCGATTCAAGAGAAAAAGTCCACCTCGCAAACATCAGCTAGAAAGAGCGGAGTATCTTACTCCCCGAAACTAGAGGCGAGCTCTGGCAATCGTCGTCGGGGACCTTGTCCCCTTCCCTAGACGACCCCCCGGCGACGATGACAATGACACAACGAACGATGACAAAGACGATGACGACCGCGACGTGAGAAACCCCCCTTCCTCCCCTTACCCATGGCTGGTTCTGACCAGCATGGGCCCCTCCTCCCCCACCCCCCTTAGACTAGAGTGGTGCATTATGACCTAACGGTTGACGCGTCCTTAATCCAAATAAACCGACCCTACTGTTGAAACCTCTAACCGCATAGCCCTAGTTATTACATCACACCATTGTTTTATAATTAATTGCCATGGCCATTGTTTTCAAAGACGTACTTTCACTAACGGTCAGGTAGCAATGATAGTCTTACACCAACCCTCAATCTGCATGGAACTATGCATTTTAAATCGCGTTAGGTCTACTTTCAGTGCCATTATTTTAAACGAATGTGCCGAGTTTATGGCGTAGATGCGATAAATATCTTTTAAGTTTGATTGTATATGAATATTAAAATCTCCATACGTTAATGTTAGTGCTGATGCAGGAAAATGATGCGATTCCTCATAATAGCGTGTTAAGTAGGAGGGAGTTTCGATTACCCCTCCCCTCCCATGATAGATAGATGCTTATAGCCTTGCATGGGCGAGGAATAGCAAGGTAGAGCGTGCACGGTTTATGGTGTAATGCCGGCTAGATAGGTCTGAACAAGTTAAAGACGACGAAGAGGTCTTGAACACAATCATAAATTGCTTCCTTTTTGGACATGGGAGGGGGAAGGGGGGCCACACATTTTGTAAAAAAATTATTTAAGTTACCCTGTTGACATTTAAAAAAAACAGTAGGAACTATTATTATAAAATGTTTGTGTTCTTTGTTAAAGATGGCTCCAACGACCCTTATCACAATCTACTCCAATATCATTTTAATGAATGTAAGTACAAATTCCTCTGCATTTACCGCGACCGGAATACGATCCCGAAGACATCTGCATTGGAAGCAGGGAAACACAAGTGGGCTATACTCGCTGGTTGAGAGTCCAAGCTTCTAGCTAGCGACTGTATTAGTCGCAAGTCACGTCTAGCTCTTCATCTCTGATTGGAGGTGATATCGACTCGCGTGGGAAAACGTCAGTCTCCTTGATTATCAATCACCCGCTCAATGCGTACAATAACACGGGGCAGGTGCCAAGATGCGAGTATCGACCCCATGCTGAGCATGCGAGGCATAAAACAGATGTACGGGAATACTCCGTGATCAGAATCTAATGCTAAGGACTTTTAGGCCGGGCTTTTTATGTGCAACATATCTGCCATAACGACATGGTTGAGCGGGCTGGTGGGGGGTGGGCCGGAAGGGTTGGTTGGCCTGGGGTGACTCGACTCTGGGCGCCAGGGATGAGGGTTCACTGCGTCCACCCCACGTCCATCCGTCCGTCCGTCCGTCCGTCTGTCTGTCTGTCTGGATTTTCAATTACTATACCCTCTAATGCCGGTTGACCTTGCTTTCACTTACTAACATGGCGACTTGTTGAGAAACAGCGGCCATTTTGGGTAAGGTTTTGAAACGACAACGATATATTTACCATTTTGTTAAGCAACTCATAAAATATCACGTTGTGAATCATAACCGTCCCGAATCTTTAATTGAATGACTCTGCTCTTTGTCTATTTCCGACCTCATGTGATGGTTAGGTCATGGATACTTTCACCCTATACTCTGCCACTCGTAACGCGGGCAAATAGGTCGTAACGTCGTGCTCATCCCCCAACGCTAGGGCCTAGAACCAAGACATAAACCGCTTCACATCTAAACTATCGGCTCAGTTTGAGAATCAGGGTAAGGACACTTGACTGACTTGACCGACATTTCTAGTACTACGTCTGCGAAGCCAAGAAATATATAGGTAAGTACGTGCTTAAAGAATTAACCCACTGTTTAAACACATCGCCATTAAAAAAAAGCTTTTAATTATTTTGACCTCATCTCCCCCCCCCCCCCCTCCAAAACCAAAACCACCCCAGGCTTCGCATAACCCACTCGTTTACATCGCTTTAAATAATTCCAGTTAATTGGATTAGAGCAGTTACTTTTATTTAAATCTCCCACTTTGGGCCGAGGTAGGCGGCCTTTACGTACAAGCTACAGCGGAGAGAGACGCTAATGCAAATAGCTAATCTCCATACATTTATTACCTTTGGGAGTGATATAATTCCAGATTTGACTTTTTTTAATTGTTTACACTCCCCATATCATAACACGAAGCAGGGGGGCTGTAAAGGGTTAGAGTTAAATAGGGTGGTGAGTAAGATATTATATATGTCCTCGGAGCACGGTCATTCCGGGATATTTAATTTGGGCTTGTAATATTTTTTAGTTGTTTGCCCCTTTGACGGTAGGGGGGATCAAAGGGTGGCCTGGCGCCATCATAGCTCAGGTCCCCCCCCCAGCCACACAAACACATATACGACCAACAGATAAATTACACGAAGATTAAACTACATCGGACTGCGCGGGGCTTGCTAAATACTTATGCACTCCTGGTACTAATAAACCAGTACACTAGGTAACTGTTGGGCGCGGGGCTTGCTAAATACTTCTGCGCTCCTGGTACTATCATACCAGTACACTAGGTTACTGTTGGGCGCGGGGCTTGCTAAATAATTCTGCGCTCCTGGTACTAATAAACCAGTACACAAGGTTACCGTTGGGCGCGGGGCTTGCTAAATACTTATGCACCCTGGCACTAATAAACCAGTACACTAGGTTACTGTTGGGCGCGGGGCTTGCTAAATACTTATGCACTCCTGGTACTAATAAACCAGTACACTGGGTTACTGTTGGGCGCGGGGCTTGCTAAATACTTATGCACTCCTGGTACTAATAAACCAGTACACTAGGTTACTGTTGGGCGCGGGGCTTGCTAAATACTTATGCACTCCTGGTACTAATAAACCAGTACACTAGGTTACTGTTGGGCGCGGGGCTTGCTAAATACTTATGCACTCCTGGTACTAATAAACCAGTACACTAGGTTACCGTTGGGCGCGGGGCTTGCTAAATACTTATGCACTCCTGGTACTAATAAAACAGTACACTAGGTTACTGTTGGGCGCGGGGCTTGCTAAATACTTATGCACTCCTGGTACTAATAAACCAGTACACTAGGTTATCGTTGGGCGCGGGGCTTGCTAAATACTTCTGCGCTCCTGGTACTAATAAACCAGTACACTAGGTTACCGTTGGGCGCGCATTGTGGGTAATCGAGACTGGCGCGTTTCAGAGAATATAGTTTTTAGGATCAAGTGCACGTGAACATTAAATCAAAAATAGTGTTAGTAATAAAAATAATCTATGCGGGTCATTATAACCTTTGTAACAACTATAGTTGTATTATTTAAATTTATGGTCATAATAATATGGTAAAACTTATCCTGAAATAGAACTCCAAGAAAGAATGTGTTTTAAATAGCGTTTGTTACCATCAAAACTTTAAATTAAAATTTACCATTTAAAGAAATGCTCGTTCAATTAGTGGTAATGACTGTCTTGTGACTTGTGATGTGTGCCATTATATTACTACCGTTGTGAATATAATGATACTGGAGATATTCGACTCCTCAGATAAATGTGTTGATACATTCTGCTCAATATTGTTGCGAGTCAAGTAAAACATGTCTTGTTTCTCATGTCGCCCGCCTAGAGTTAGTAACTAGCCGGGTAATAAAGAGCGTACGTTATAGCGGTCCCAGATCACCGCTAACCAGTCGGCGTAATGTGGCAATCAGGAGGGCATTTGCTCGCCTGTGACACCAGATAATTGAAGTGTACAGCGGCAGTAGCGAGCACAAACAGTGTCGTGTTTCATCCATAAAGTCCATTAGTGACTCTCACCTACATAGGGCGGAGGGCCAGGTTTACACGTGCAATAATTAGCCTCGTTTAGCCTCCCCGCCTGACGACCCCTGGTAGTACACCGTACAGTACTGACTGACCTCGTTCATACATTGTTCATACTTTCCGTGGAGTTTTAAAAGAATAACTGCACTCAGGCTTTCCGTATTCCTAATTCGTGGTTATAATTAGCTTACATAACTTGACTTTAGATAAGATTAATCTGAAAACACAGCGATATACACGAAATGATCTATACTATAGGGGTGTTCGAGTAATCGAAATTCAGTATCAAAAAATTGATAATTTTGGTGGAGGTGCCGGGTTGCCTATAGTACACATTTCCTTGTTAGTGTTATTATTTAATTAAGTGTGGAATAATTTTAATTGTTTTTCACATTACAGAAAGTAATTCACGCCATTGTTTTGTTAAACTAAAAGTAATTTAGAAACCAATCCAGAAATTACAAAATCTATTTCAATCAGAATTCATAGTTTCTGGATTAATTTCCATGTAATGAATTGAGTTTTTCCCTATTAATTAAATAAAGAAATAATACCTTGTTGGTGTCCTTATTTATTTCCATCTGGATAAATTTAATTTAACACATTACAGAAAGTACGTCACTTCTCGTACTCCACGGCAGTGTTTTGTTTGAAGTGAAAGCTTGACTAACCTGGATGAATTCAAATTCCTTCACACACAACATAAAGCATATATTAATCGTAGTGAAACACTTGATCTCATAACATCAAAGTTCGTTGTTTTGAAGCTGTGTTGAGTAGTATTGCGACGTGAGCTAGAACTAACCACATAGGCCAACCTTTGGTTAATGGTCTAGTTCGTTTGGACAATTAGGCCGTGGTGTACTTATTTTATCAATTTAACAAGTAACATGTTTGTTGTGGGTTTAACATGGAACGGTAATGATATTTACCGTCTAGATTCGACAGCTCGATAGTGAGCAGCGTAATGGAATCATTCAACACTTGTTACTGTCCATGTGTTGTTTACTCGAGAGCGATTAGAACGCATGTTCGCCTACGCAATAAGCGTCCGCCTGAATATTGACTTTCCAGCTTCAGGTAATTACGTCGTTAGTTGAAAAGTGCGTGTCAGAGCGTGTCAATAACTATTCCTTACTTACTACAATACCGGCGCAGTTTCACGGGTAGCGGCGAGGACCCCTCGAATGTACTACTCGTTCGAAGTATCATAGCTACCTTCTCAGAACGTTTAGGGGAAACTTTTCTGTTGCCACTTTACTTGGTAACATTAGATTCGAAAACCCATAAATGAAAACACACACACAATTTTTGGTTTGTTTTTTAGGGTATTTTTTTTTTGTACAAAGTTGATGAGAATAATTTTGATTACTTTTAGTGAATATTGATAAAACTTGTTCTTAGAATGGTATTATTTAAGTGGTATAATACGGACAGATGGAAAGAATGCCTGCTCAGAGGCTGATGAGACGACAGCTTGTCGGGTAGACAAGGAGAGCTTGGAGGGAACAGATTGGAATGCTACCGATGTCAGCTCCATGGGCTCGTATACTGTATGTCTACGAGATTAAACTCAGTTTATTGATATAAAGGCACCTTTACATTTTGTTCGGCAACCAACAAACGTTAATAACAGCGAGTGATGATCGTATGAGATTTATTAAGCGAGCGAAGCGAGCGTTTCCATTTGACTCTGCCGGAAAAATTAGTCACTGTTTTTTTTTTTTTTTTTTGTATGTCTCGCCATAACGTTCGAACGGAGGCTCGGATCGAGTTGAAATTTTGACCATCCGCAAGCTTCGTTCTCGATTGAATGCCATTAGTTTTGTGGCAAAATCGTTCAAAAAGTTAAAAAGTTACATTAAAGTTAATCGAAAGTTTTTTTTTTAACTAAACGGCGACAAAATCTGAGATAGCCAAATCATTTAGAATGTCCGTCCGGTCACGAATATGTTAATTTTATTTTGATCCGATAAGTAGTGTAGATGGAAATTACATTATAACAAAAGTAACGTTGCCATGGCAACGAAAAGACGCGCGAAGTTTCTAATGCACTGCCACCTAGAAGTAATCAAAATACTTTCGAGGAAGCAGTCTATTATTTGTCACCAAAGAGTTTAAATAGTTTTCCCAAGGAGTCAAGGTCCTCTAGATGGCGGTGGATTTTATCCACAAAGTAAAGGTTTACACCAAGGAGGTATGAATAATGTAAGGAGACAGCATGTCGCCGTGAAAACCATAGCCACTTTGAACGACAATGGTGGTCGGCAAAAGCCTCGAACCCAAAGCAAGGTCGTCGGTATTATTAAAGCCATTGTCAAAGCTATTAGCATTCCAAAACAAACAAAAACGCAGCACATCAACTAAAATTACATTTCAACTCTTTATTATTCATTCTCATATTGATACAAGAGTTATTATCAATGTTTTAAGTATAATATCAGCTGTTTCGGCCGTCGATGGTAGTCGCCATATTGGTCAGCACCAACGAGAAGCAGTAGATACTGCGAAAAACTCTATGTTTTAGTAGCCGCCATATGGTCAGCACCAACGAGAAGCAGCAAATACTGCGAAAAACTCGATCGGAGACGTTCAAAACGGCCACGTTCATTTGTACAGCCACAGATAGCGCATGCTGTCTCCTTACATTATTCATACCTCCTTGGTTTACACACGGGTTTACCCAAATACCTTGGCAATAATAAATAATATTGGAAACATGGCCCTGTGGACAGCGAACGTCGCAAATTTTAAATTTAAAAAAAAATGTGCAATGTGGGTGTGGGTCTAGCTATAGCACGTGCTCGCTTATCAACGCGTGCAACTGAGCGTTTCCTAGTTGTGTAATAAAAGGAAAGAATTGACCACATTTCCGACCGATTCGAGACGAGTTTCAGAGTTTCGCTGCGGAGATGGAAATTGTCCAGTACATCCTGCACTCTTCTAAACTTTATCTCACATTCTAGCGCTTGTAACATGTTTAATAGGACACATCAGTAGATACTCAAACCATCCTTGGTGTTTGTACGTGAGTGTACAGTGCAATCAACTTGCTAGGATATGAGTTCACTTATCCTGGTTCACGACGATATATTAGACCGCACCGCGAGGGGTTTGAACCTGAGGCAAACAGTGATTTGCGTGTGTGATTTGTCACATAACACGATTATGCGCACTCAACCGTGTACAGAGTTATTACCATATGACATGTGGGCGATGTGCAATTGAACAGACAGCCATCTTCAGCCACCTTCATTCTGCCAAGTAGTTAGGGGCTCGAAACCAAATTAAAATCACTTTTATTAATTCCAACATTGCTCCATCAAGTAAATGATTGTGTTAAGCAAATAAACTCAAATTCAAAAATATATCGAAGCTGTCCAGTGTGAGTTTGATGGTACTCGAGTAATCGATGTGACTCAAACAAAAGTACACGGGCAAAATATGACAGCACAACTGAAAGTAAAAATTACAACTTTCAAACAAGTTATTAATTTTTTGAATTAATCAGTTTGTGTGAGATGTTCATTATATTATTAAAATAATTGCTAAAATTATATAAATACATTTAAGTGAGAAACCTGCCCAGGGTGCAATGTATGTCCCTCTTCAGGTATCGAACTTGTTTTCTTAAAACACTTGTGAATGAATCTACAAGGTATGTTTAAGAGAAATTAGATCCTGGCATTCGCATTAACGACTGAAGATAACCACGGAATAAACTTTCAGTCAGATAGCCAGTGACAGGATTCGAACCCGATTGCTCTTTACGCTCAAGCCAACTCCGTCGGAAATACATACTATAGCAATCTTGATCAAAGTTAATAGGATTATGAAAGTGATCGCACAATGAGTGTTTTAGCCAGGGAACCTACTAGATGTATTACACAAGTCATGTGCACAATGACTAAATCCTCTAGATTCCTCCGATGCAGGTAAGGTGGGTAGAGTAGAGTATAAGGTAATTGTGGATGAAGACGCTGCCTATTGATTGGCTGTGTTAGCTCGGTCGATATTTGTTACATCGCGTGCGGTGTTGGATGCTCGGACTCGGACGCCGGAAGAAAGGTAACGGAAAGAGAAAGAAGGAAAGAAAGAAAGGCGGGGGAGAAATGATTACTCGGGCCGGAAATCACCAGAATTTCCGACTTGCCCGACTGAACTTTTAGTTTTTCTACATACTAAAACGACATGTTTCATTTCCTCCGAGGTGGTGGTTTCTCGTGACAGTGCGACATAAGGGCGGGTTATAATACCTACACGGTTAATATCACAATAAACTGTGAGTTAATCGCATCCGTTAAACACTTAGCATGGTAATGCTAACAACTAGTACATGTCAAACAACAACAATGCGAACCTAAGCGTGAGATTTGAATGTGTTTTGATAATACGAACATACTAAGTGGGTGATCATAATGTTGTATTGTGATAGGGTAATAATAAAACACAAGTCAGTATTTTAATATACGGGTCAATGTGGTTGAACAAATTAGTTATATTTTTTACTTTCGACGTAAATAATTATGAAAATAAAAAACGAGTCATTTTATAACTTCGTTAGTTGTTCAATCTTATGTGAACAAAGATATAGTTTCGTTAGTTGTTCAATCTTATTGATGTAATTGGAACGAAATATTGTACAAGGGATTTCATATGTGGTGACTTAAAAATAAAGGATATGTGCATTATTAACAATAAATAATCTGTAATGATTGGGGAAATAATCAGCTTAAATTGAAGAAGACGGTTATTAACAATGAATATGAACATCCAAGAAAAGTGGTGGATTTGCCAATTACAAGAAGGTGTTTCGTTCGTAACGGGAAAACATGACAAAGTCAACACTTACAATCTAACAATCTTAACACCACGTAAAAATGTTCTACACCAAATCAAAGTTTACTTCACATTTAAATACAACGTGCATTATTTCCACGTAGATTTAAAACTGGAGGACCTCTATTCTATCACGTGCCTTTTAGGCTGATTCTATCTAGTTTCTATGTACATAATAAGATGTTCCACGCTTTGTGAATTCTTACGTGCAAGTGAACGTCTCACAAGTTAACGTAAGATTGTTAGGTCTGGTTCAGTGGTGATGATGACCTAAGCTATTGTGTTTGTTTCTGACATGGATATCGTGAAATATGACAGCAATAAACCTATTGATGACAACCAATCAAAGTGAGTAATAGTGTTGTGTTCCGCGCAAGATACTCCGACCTCCTAACCTCGAGCCAGGCCCAGATAAATCGCGGGTGACTCTCTGCAAGTGACGTCGAAGAAATGGGGTGATGCCTGCCGTGCCTACGCGGGCCAAGCGCGGGGACCCCTCAATTACTGCACAGCGGCCCGATGATCTTCGTGCGTTCTAAGGTAATCAAGGACATAGTTACAAGGGAACCATTTTATAAAGTATAGAAACAAAAGTCAAATTATCGTCACGGAAAAGTACAGGTTTATATACGTGGAATAAACGCTTTGAAGGCAATAAAAGCGAAGTAGGTAAGAGCCCATTGTAGCATTGAAAACACTTTATTTGGGTATTGCTTGAATACAGGACCGGCTAGGCAAACCAGGACTTCTCTTCGTTTGTATTGAAGATGACAGAGAACCAAGGTCAAAGCAACCCGTAGTGTGTTATGATATCTCTCATTGCTGTTAGCGCCACTGTGGCTTCATAATGGAACATTCGAAATCATAAAGAGTATAGTTGACTATAAAGTATATATTTACATTCATATACAATTGTTCTCTATAATATTTAAAATTTAATTAGATATTTCAATTGTGATTTAAACTTTGTTAGTTACGCACAGGTTTTAGAGAGTTTTGGGGAACATAGTGTATGTTTCTAGAAATGAATTGACAAAGGCCGAAAGTAGCAATATTTCAATAGTCGAAAGTTTAATTATTATATATGAACCTACTCGAGGCGTACACTGAAAGTTAGAATGCAGGTTCCCCCAATGAAATCAGTCTGTGTTACTGAGTGGGTCGACTAAAAATACGAATTCCTTCAATTACGTCTATATTTCTGTATTGGACAACTCACGAAAATTACGCATCAATCAGCCATACCGTTATCTCAAGAAAGTTTTTCAATTTCAAATCACCTGGAAAGTTTTGAAAGTAAAAGCTAATTTTCAATGTAGTTTCTGCAAAAAAAACGGCCGTTAAAGTCTGAGCCAACTAGGATACCTTGAAAATATCACTGCTCGCTCTACAAAGTGACATATCGCGTGCGAGAGGTCATATCTCCCGGCAAGAGGCGGTCACCACATTCCAACAACTTGTATCCAAGCTCCCGTATTACTGGGTTGATAAATGAATCCTACCAGGTGGAGTTTTGCTACAAAACATGTACTTTATCACTAAAATCACAACATCAAAACAGAATAATATAGCCATTTATACATTGACAGTTTTTAAACGACACCTCTGAGAAGTTCGTGCTCGAAATTCACGTATAAATCAGCAAGAACCTGCAGAACCCACTTATATCGCCATTGCGGACAACTAAATTACCTGACTTCCAAGCAAAGTACCAGTAAACGTAGAAGCACAACACATGGCCCACGCAAATACTTTCGAATACAGTGGGGTGTCTGCTGTGTCTGCCCACACAAACGCTGAGCACATATCCTTATGCACGTAACATTATAACACGTGTCAGAGGTCAGAGAGAACTCACTGATGTATGTCTGCGAGTCTATATTATCAAATATAATAGCCTATTAGTAAAAGGAAGTAAATGATATAAAATTAAGCATAAACATTCACTTTAATATTCTTCATATTGTCACTTGTGGCTCCCACCGAAGAACACAGAGTTGTCAACACAAAGGACAAAGATTATCTATACACACAACAAGCGACGCGAGGTGATGTGTTAGCGAACATATTTTACTTGCGGTTATAATAATCATTATAAATGTTCAGTCCAGCACTTTCTTGCTACGAGAAGGTCGGTCTGTAGTGTTATCATACTCGCACGCGCAAGGAAACCCAAGGAATCTCGCTTACATCGGGACTGTTCTTATTTGTAAAGGCTAGCTCTTGCATTGAGCACTTAAGTTTGAATGAATATAATAAAAAGTGGTATCTTCTTTCATTCAGATGATTCACCACCATTAAATTATGTAGAATTTGGATGAACCATTAAAACCGCAAAACAACAACAAACTTCTAGCATCGTTGGTGGAGGCGCCGGGTAGTCCACATTCGTGTTATCTGTCTACGATTAATCTTATCAGTTGCATTGTTCAACTCACTCACTAACGGGATATATTGTACACATTAATAAAATATTTATTTTTGATAAATGATAATCGTATTATGTACTGTAACCTATGGTATTTTCATTTACATGCATATCGACACTTTGAAAGGATTTGTTATTTTGTTGTGTTCAAGTGAGATAGAGTAGCCTACTAAGCTTGTGGCCTATCCCAGTTTGCTCCATGCTTAACTGTGGGACTTGTGGTTTCCAGAAAGAAACGCGGACGTAGAAAATAAGTGTATTAAAAGAGACAAAAGCAAGAGCGTTTAATTTAAGGCGTGATAAAATAATGTTTATGGTTTCTACGCTTGGCACAAAACGTTCGTTGAATGTTTTTATCATTTGGTGCTTCATAAAAAGAAGGAAACGAGCTTTTCTCACTGTATTGTTGGTTCATCTCTCCAACAGCTTTGACAAAGTACGTTTGGCATCGTTACCTTTACAATATATTCGAAATGTCTCGACATTTCAAAATTCATTGTTTAATATTATATTTTTTGTCAGGTTCTTTATTTTGTTTTTTTCTCCTGTATTATACGAGCTAGCTGAGAAGTTCTTACAGCAACAGATGTTACAGTTGTGACAAAATTTGCAAATAGAACAGCATAAGTTGAAATACTCAACATAGCAATTATAAAATGTATCCCTTTAACGAATTCACTCCTAGTTTAAGCAAAATGTTACAAGAAATAATGACGGCCATCCATTGAAAATAAAATACACATTTACATAATGAGATGTCTAACTTCTGCATTCATTTGTATTTAATGACAGCAACAAAATAAGACCAACACTTGGAGCAAAGTGCTTATGTTTCATTATTCCGCCAGCCAAGGTTTGGGCCAAGCGCTGAACCCACATGCTACACTAGACGACGAAAATGATAACTTATCAAGTCTACTTTATTATAGAATTATTTGTAAAAAAGATTCAATTTCGAAGTAACACAACTCTTTTGTAAATCAGTTTTTGTAACTGAATGGGCGTTATTTATGAATAAAATAGATACTTCAAAAGTTTCTAAATCGAACCGACAACTCTAATTGATAATGACCTGGTAAACAAATGTCACCAATGTTTTGATAAGTTGTTTTATTAAGCGAGCGAAACGAGCGTTTCCATTTGACTCTGCCGGAAAAATTAGTCACTGTATTTTTTTTTTGTTTTTTTGTTTGTTTGTTTGTATGTCTCGCCATAACGTTCGAACGGAGGGATCGAGTTGAACTTTTGACCATCCGCAAGCTTCGTTCTCGATTGAATGCCATTAGTTTTGTGGCAAAATCGTTCAAAAAGTTAAAAAGTTATATTAAAGTTAATCGAAAGTTTTTTTTTCAAACTAAACGGCGACAAAATCTGAGATAGCCAAATCATTTAGAATGTCCGTCCGGTCACGAATATGTTAATTTTATTTTGATCCGATAAGTAGTGTTAATGGAAACTACATTATAACAAAAGTAACGTTGCCATGGCAACGAAAAGACGCGCGAAGTTTCTAATGCACTGCCACCTAGAAGTAATCAAAATACCTTCGAGGAAGCAGTGTATTATTTGTCACCAAAGAGTTTAAATAGTTTTCCCAAGGAGTCAAGGTCCTCTAGATGGCGGTGGATTTTATCCACAAAGTAAAGGCTTACACACGGGTTTACCCAAATACCTTGGCAATAATAACTAATATTGGAAACATGGCCCTGTGGACAGCAAACGTCGCAAAATTTTAAAATTTAAAAAAATGTGTAATGTGGGTCTAGCTATAGCACGTGCTCGCTTATCAACGCGTCCAACTGAGCGTTTCCTAGTTTAAATTAATACGATTTGCGTGTTTAATTACATTCATCAACTAAAACAGATGTCCACTTAAACTATTTTACGCAGATACTGACGCATTATAATTGAAAACAACCTTAAGGCAGTTTTTATATAAGATCTATGATTTTTGTTTTGAATCCATAACATAAGGTCCCAAGACCTAAGATATGTGTCCATGCACACTGACAGTGGAGTAAGGCAGAACACCTGGTTGAAAGGTAGATAATGTGGCCCGCGCGGAGACCCGGCACCTCCACCAAAACTGTTTTATATTTACCGCAATGATAACCGCGATGCACGGTGACCATTATTATACATGTTTTAGTAAAGTACCAACATAAATATACATATATCTAATTTTAAATCAATTATATTTTTAGTGTTAAGGATAAACGGTGTTACAAGTTCACAATACACATTTCAATAAATCGGTCACTTTTTTCTATTGAAAACGTAGAAATGTGGGAATCATAATGCATTATTGTTTTTAAAGGGTACAAAAAACTATACAAAATTTAATATTTTGATAAAGAACAATATTATACCCTAGTGTTTTAAAGTAAACAAATACCCAAAACTTCTCTCGAAACTTTCAGCCTCGCTAACTTTTATCACCATAAAATATAAACACGTTAAAGACGTTAAAATTCGAAAACAAATTTGTAATACATATGAAATTTTATTTTTTCGTACAAAACAATTCATTTTAGCTAACGATATTTCTTGTATATCGCCAGCGGTAGGCAAAGGAACATTCTGTCGACCACAAAGACCCTGCAGCCTAGAGGGTGAGGCGAGTGTAAATGGGTAATAGTACAAGACGGCCGTGCCAGCGATCAATTGACCCCCCCCCCCCTCCCCCCTGCCGTGACCTGCCCGGAACATTTATCCGCCCGCCAACCCCAGTCTTTGAGTCCGAGACTGTTGGCCACGAGCAGAGACGTATACGTGGCCACACAATAGTCTGCATCGCTCCACGACCAACCGATTGATACGGGTTATTAACGAGGGGACGCGGCGAGTTAAAACACGTAGCCTACAGGGGACAGATGCGTCGGCGGGATGTAAATCTTCGTCAAACTCACGCGGTTCTTGATGAAATATGATAAGATAAGTGAAACCTAATCTTCTGCTTCCGAGCTGACTAACTGTCTGATTCAAGCAGTGGCTACTTCGTACTGGCGCGCGAGTATGCCAACATGTTAATGAATATTTGGTTACACAAAGTACCCAATTTGGTTATATAATACCTTTTTTTAACATTTTATTTCAAAAAATAAAAACAACTTGATAACGTCAGTGCAGCCAGGGGGCCGCATCGTTCAAGATGTGCCTTACTAATAAGTGACTTGATACAGTCATCTGTGAACGGGGGCATCAAATTAAGAAAACTATAGACACTACTAATCTACTCACTCCACTGCATCACTGGATTTAGGTAGAGCAATTTGAACGATACTAAACCAGGCAGGAATGTGACTCTCCTCTCTCTGCCGTATCACGCAATAATTATTCGTCCGGTCGCATCTCGCATCGACTATTCGTCCGGCCGTATCTCGCAACAACTATTCGTCCGGTCGTATCTCGCAACAACTATTCGTACGGTCGCAGCTCGCAACAACTATTCGTCCGGTCGCAGCTAGCCGTGATTGGGGCCAACAGATCAGTTAACATAATTCAATCATGCGATAAGTTTGTCCGCTAATTGGAGATGCTGAACTCCTCGCGACGTGCGGCGCCGAGCGTGGCCGAGCGCAGGCGGAACCACACGACCGTGAAACTAACTCGCAACTTGGGACGTGTTTACACTGAATGCCAGCTCTAGTTTACACAGCTATTATGTTTCTCGTGGGAGGAATGACAACCGAGATATTTCGCCACGTGCCACTAGCTGTACTGGTCGAAAGAGTAAAGTACTAACTTAGAACGTGTGCAATATGGAAATTACTTTCGTAATACGACATTATTATTAGCGTGTAAACATTACACAACTACATTAGAATAATTGGATGAGCGAAGCGAAGATTCCATTTCACTACACTGGAGAAAAAAATCCGGAATGTTTTGTTTTTTTTCTTTCTTTTTTTGTATTTTTGTCTGTTTGTCCACACGATTCCGGCTAAACCGATACTCCAATTGAGATGAAATTTTCTGGAAGCCTTCAAAATCTCTGAACTTAGAACTGCCACGTTTTTGAGCGCAATCGGAAAAAATATTTCTCATGAAAATTGCAATTTTACGATTTTTTAAATTTCTTCAACTTATAACACCTACATGCTTTATCCGATTTTAATGATTTTTTCACAGAACAATAATTTTATGAATTAAGATATTCGTGTAAAATTTGAGCGCAACTGAAAAAATATTTATCATAAAAATCGAAATTTTACGTTTTTTTTCTTTTTTTTTACAATTACAATTAATTTTAAAAAATTAAAAAATTAAAGTTGTTTTTTTATTTAATTTAATTAAATTTAAAAAATTCAACTTAGTAATGATTTTTCCACAGAACAACAGAAAATCCGCATAACACATGGCAGCTCAATGCACCAATTACGCTCATCCAACAACGCGGCGGGACTTAAGCGTTTTCCTAGTATATTTACTGATACAGTAGACTAGCGCGAGCTAACCCGGCACCTCCACCAAATATGTGAGTTATATATTTACTGATACAGTAGACTAGCGCGAGCTAACCCGGCACCTCCACCAAATATGTGAGTTTTTGGATGAGCGTAGCGAGCGAACGAAGCGAAGATTCCATTCTACTACACTGGAGAAAAAATTCCGGAATGTTTTTTTTTCTTTCTTTTTGTATTTTTGTCTGTTTGTCCACACGATTCCGGCTAAACCGATACTCCGATTGCGATGAAATTTTATGGAGGCCTTCGAAATTACTGAACTTAGAACTGTTACGTTTTTGAGCGCAATCGAAAAATTATTTCTCATGAAAATCGCGATTTTACGATTTTTTTCGATTTTTTTTAAATTTCTTCGATTGATAACACCAACATGCTTTATCCGATTTTAATGATTTTTTCACAGAACCTTAATTTTATGAATTAAGGTATTCGTGTGAAATTTGAGCGCAATCGAAAAATTATTTCTCATGAAAATCGAAATTTTACGGGTTTCTTTTCTTTTTAAATCAATTCTTTGCCTTATAACACCAACATGCTTTATCCGATTGTAATGATTTTTTCACAGAACCTTAATTTTTTGAATTAATATATTCGTTTGAAATTTGAGTACAATCGAATAATTATTTCTTATGAAAATCGAAATTTCACGATTTTTTCCTTTTTAAAATTACGATTAATAAAAAAAATAAAAAATTAAAGTTTATTTTTAATTTAATTTAAATAAATTTTTAAAAAATCTTCAACTTAGCAATGATTTTGCAGCAATGAACAACAGAAAATCCGCAAAACACTTGGCTACTCAATGCACCAATTACGCTCATCCAACAACGCGGCGGGACTTAAGCGTTTTCCTAGTATATTTACTGATACAGTAGACTTGCACGAGCTAACCCGGCACCTCCACCAAATATATTTACAGATAAGAACAAGTTGGTTTCAAACATTTGTGGGCCAATCTCAAATGAGGTAATCAGAGGTGTAGATACCTTCCGAGTTGTACGTAATCCATGTTGAGCATCATCATTAAGTGGGTGTCATCCTACTATCACAAACCCAACATTAACTGTGTATAGAGGATCGATTGTTTGTGTGGCTATACTTGGTAATGTGCAGGGCGTCATGTGAGTTTATTTCTGAGTACAATCAGAAGGTCTCGTGTATAAATCACGGTCTGGTTGCTTCTCAAATGAGCTTTAATAATACGATAGGGAAGGGAAAATAAAGCAATGACTGTGAACCCGAAATACCAACAAAGACACATAAGATAACATGCATTCCAAAAAAAGTTCTTGTTAATAAATACGTAAAATCTAATAGGTACTTTTTAAAGATTCGAATACGGCATTGTATTAGTAAGTTTGCTTCTAAATCTACATATGTTTCTGAAACAATTAAATTACCTCACAATAATTAAACATCGCAAAAACTCTGAAACAAGATAATGTAGTGTTATATTACGAGCACCTGCACCCCAGCTTGCGTCTTATCAACTTGAGCCAACACTTGCTACTTGGTCTCTCTACATGACCACAACAATGGTTCGGAATGCGGAGATGTTTTATCTCCCTCTCTCTCTCTCTTCTCGGTATCTTGGACCGCCTAGCTCGTGTAACTCCTGGCTACTCTTGTTCAAGGTCTGCTGGATCTCCCGCCTAGCGGAGGATCGTCTAACTCTCTAGGTTAGTCGTCGCAGCAGCGAATTAGAAGCCTTCTGGGCCTAACTTTTTGTAACGCGTTATGGCCGACCCTGTGTTATTCTTGACATGCTCTTTTAAAATTGTCTTTTTATAAGTATTAAATACGAAATATGCCGGGTTGTGCAGCAATTAATTGTACAGGACAATCTGATGAAGAATTTAGACTTATCGATCCACTGTTTCATCAAGAAAGGGGCGAAATGGCTCCAGTTTAAAAGACGGGACAACTGGACTGTCAACTTCTGATTTCAAGACTGAGGTTAGTTTTCTTTAAAATACTTTGGCCTTACCCACCTAGGACCAGTTATTATTGTCTAGGCTATTGACCAGGCTTATTTAAATGTTTGGGTTTTTTTGCTCCCATGCCAATTGAAGGGCTAGGCCTAGGCCTAGCCTAGGCCCCCAACCTTAATTTATTTTGAGGTTACGTCGTAAGCCTAGGCCTTTGTGTAGGGGCCTAGGCCTATCCAATTATTCAATGCCTAGCCTAGGCCCTAGGGATTGGATACACAAAGCCTAGGCTAGGTCTAGGCCCTACGCCAACCCAAAGCTAGGACTGATCTTAGGAGCTATCCGAATAGGCCATAACGCGTTCATTCCCTGGTCTTATTACTCGTTTTACGTCACCGTTAGGCGTCATGATATCCATGACGTAGCTAGTAGCATCCGAATAGTCGAGCGCACGATCGAGACTCGCCGAAATCTGGAATGAGAACAAGAATCGGAAAAGGACACCTGATCTTGTTCTTAGTACTAGAACATGGCGGCTGTTTACGATACGTTCGATAAATTACATAAATAAATTAAAGATAAAATGCATGAAGCAATCTAGTAACAAGACCAGGAATCAGACCAAGAATAAGAACAAGACCAAGTAATGAGACCAAGAACGGCAAAGAACACTTATTCGGTTAGGTCCCTAGTACACGCAAATGGGCCTAGACCCAGGCGACGTAATTTTGTAATAGCTAGGCCTTATTTGATTTACAAAACAGTCCTAGGCCTAGCCCTATGCCTAGGGCCCTAGGCCTAGGCCTAGGCTTAGTCCCCTAGGCATAGGGCTAGGCCTAGGCTTAGGCTTGGCCCTACATAGATAAGACTACTACTACCTACTATACTAGAATACTAGATCTGCATATGATATGCCTTAAGTAGGCTGTATAGGCCTAGGCTTATTTTTTTTTGTCCGATTGTAGGCTGTAGGCCTAGGCCTAGCTGAATGTCACACTAAGGTACACCTTAAGACGGAGTGTAGACGATATGTTGGACATAAAAATTTGCTGTGTACATAAATCGTTCGTTGGGAGAGGCCAATCGCCTTTTCCATTTTTGGCGAAACTCCATTTCGGTTAAAATTCCTTTGTAGGTACTATTTGAAATAGAAACGTTAGGCCTTTGGTTTTGTGGTGTTGTTTTTTCACATCTAATGGTGTATTTTTGAGTATTTCTGTGACAAAAATGAATGATGATTTTTTTTTGGCCCCCCCCCCCCCCCTAACCGTGCCGCCAACCGAATAAGTTCTGTGTTATGTGTACCGTACATGGTATCGCTGATAAGGCTAACCGCTATGCTAACCGACTGTCAATTATGCTTGTATATCTAGGCTTGTAAGATTTCATTTCATTTATTTTTTTTCAGATAGGCCTGCAGCCTGGAGATTCTGAGACGTCCAACCTTCACACCCTGACCACAACTATTTCAAGATGAAGAAAACAGATACGCCTACAAAATGTCCAGGTTTGTACAGTTCTACGCTTTAGCACTAGGTGATCAATGATGCTTTATTAGCTCATGGGTCAACTTTCCATGTTACTGGGTAGTATAATAGGCCCACGGATATTCCTCTGTCTGAGCTCGGCACTCATCAGGTCACTGTAATGCGAGCCCTGATGCATGTTTTCAGCAATATGAGCTAAACGGTAGTGGGTTTGAATTTTTTCCAGCACAAGTTACAAAACTTTGTTATAAGTTGCGCACAAAAAATATTGCTTGCCTTCCACCTTGCTATAGTAGGGGTGGTACATGTAAACGTTAACCGATTTTCCCCTATTTATGTTGAAGGGTGCATCCCGCTGAACTGGATTTGCTCAAGAACCAAATCGTTGTTCATAGGCCTATATATGCATGAGCGGCAAAGTGGTCTTAATTATGAAAAAGTAAATGCTCCTGTAGGCCCTACACTTACATTTTTAAATATAGCAATAGCAATAGCGATAGCACAATTATAATGCACTACATAATTATTATGTCATTTCATGTCACGAGTTGACACTGGTTTCTAGGTGTAGGGCCTATTGTCCACTTGTTTAATTAATGTGCAGGTACTGGTAGGCTCTAGGCCCTAACAGCAAGAGTTACCTAAAATATGATATGGCCTAATCTTTCATGTTTTACCTTCTGTTATAGGTTCTCTCTCCAGATTGTGAATGTGAGGCCAGGCCTCCCAACTCTGGCGCAGTGAGCTTCTCCAACAGGATCGTACACCTGCAACCGCGCCCCAGGTGCTAAACTTGCCCTATGCAGCCACCTATCAAGACGTCCACCACTGAAGCCACAGGCGTCACCCACCGCATCCCCCATCATCACAACAACACTGCCTCGCTTCCAACGTGGTCTACCAACTTAATGCCCTCAGTGTCCGGCAGAATATGTAGGCCTCACCTCAAACGAACTGAGAACCCGCATGACAGTTAGCTCCCCCCCCCCCCCCATCAAAGTGTTAACCTGTGGCCCAGCATACTGGGTTTAACATTTACCTGTCTTTAAAGAGTTTCATTACCATAATCATCAACGGCGCTTCCCGATGACTACAAGCAGTTGAAACTCAGAAACTGGGAACTGTCACCTCATACCACCCGGTCCCGCCAGCTTCCTAACCTGACCAACCCCACAGCAAGCGTGCCCTCTGCGTAACTCTGGGTGTGCCGCAAATGTTGATCCTTACTTTTTAGTTTTTTGTGTCAGAAAATGAATATTTCTACTTAAATTTTTGTACCAACAGTACAGTAAAGCAGCAGGTAAAAAAAACATGAAATATTGGGTAATAAATTGCAAAAAGTTTATAAAATTTGAGTGAAATTTGAACATGCGACCCTCAGCCACTACTCCAAAGTGAGCGATAAATATTGTGAATTTTGACCACTACGCCCCTATATAAGTTGCAGGTTTGCACATAGGCCTACGTTAGTTAATAAAAAATTGTTGTTAATGTTTTCCTTATCTAGAAATTCTCTTTTAGTGCTAGAATAATTTATTTGTGTCATTTGGGACTGGTATTTGCTTAAACTTTTTATCATCTGGACAAACATCGCCAGAGACAATTCGGCCACTTTAGGATATTGTTCAGGAAGGATATGCTAATGTCTATCTGACAACATTTCCACATTTCACATTCATGTTTCCTACATAGGCCTAAGTTTGGCAAAGTAGGCCTACTATCAAGCAAGACATTCTCTCTATATGGCACATGTATTGCCAGTTCATTAAAAAAATGGGTAATATGACAATTACTCTGATGGACAACCACACTAACCCTTCCTAAACAACCATCTAAAATTTTACAATCTTTAGGGTGAAAATATTGGTTCAAAAGTATTCCAGAATAAACCTTCGCATTCCGCATTGAAGCTTGATTTGACAGTGCATTCAATCAGCCTTATTGGGTCATTATGTTAAAATTTTAGCATTTATTGTACGAAATACTATTAGGGGTGTTTTACGTACTTTTTTATCACAAAAAAATCCTGTTACTTAAATAAGATTATGAGCCCTGTAAAATTGCCATCACCATCTCATAATGTTAGGTGTAGTGTAGGCATGGCATAGGCCTACTGTAAAATCAATATTTTTTAAATTTGCAATCTGATAATGTCCAGTCACAGACATCAATCATCACATAATCACAAAATAATTATGTAGGCATACAATTAAAATAAATTATGTTGAAATGCATGTTTATTGATTCACTGATTTAGCCTGATGATTTTTGCAATGTATTTTGAGTATTTTCAAAATACAGATGTATTTTTGTATTTCAAATACAAACTTGTCAATGTATTTTCATTTGTATCTTGTATTTGAAAATACTGAGTTTTGAAGTATTTTGTATTTCAAATACAATTTGTTAAATATATCTCTGGTTATACCTGTATTATGTATGTCAAAGAGAATAAAGACTTAGCCCCTATCTACGTAAAATTATTAATTTGTATAAATATTTGTATATAGTACCTAGTCTAGGCCTACATTTTCTGTAGGCCTATCCTTTTGTTTAGGCCAAGAGTTTAACTTCTCATAGCTAGGCTTAACCATTTGAAGGCATGCTATTTCTTGTTATGTATTCATTAGCCAGCGGTTTAGCCGGTTCCCACACAAATACCGAAGTTAAGCAACGTTTGGGTGTGGTCACAGGGAGAGTGGGTGAATGCTCTGCCCTGAAACTCGCGTATTCCACTGGCTAGAGCCGATGGGGGGTTTGAGAGCTAGTGTAACAGCTTTGTTCTCCTCGACGTCTGCTCGGCGGTCCAGGTTAGTGGAAGAACCTATATGACTGTCAAGGTTACACCATCCTTTCGGATGGGACGTAAAGATGTTTGTCCCCTTTGTACTTGTCGAAAGGAGTAGGCTACGTGCCGGTACCGTGTTTACCCTCTACCTTTATATTCATACTTCATCCTCATCTATCACCACTCATCGGCACTAGGGCCTATCAAATCAATTGTTATATGTATTATATTAATAAAGGTCCTGTCAATTTGCAGTTGCAGGATACAAACCACTAACCACATCCATTGTCAATAATCTATTCAGTTTTTGTAGTAGGCCTACTGTATTATCATTGGTATTAATATTATGCAGCAATAAAGTAGGCTTATCCCAATCCTGCACCACACCATCCTTTTTTATGTTGGCTACGTTGGCTGAACCATATTTTATTGGATCTCTGGATATCATAACTCTGCCTACCATACTCTTTTAAGTGAAGAGGAAAAGTTTTGCCAAAAAGAAGGGGGGAAGACAGTATTTGGCCTATTATTCATAAATCATAAAAGTCCTGTCACTTAAATAAGATTATCAGCAAATATAGTGAGCCTTACTTATTAAGTAAGCCTGTTGAGTAACTTAATTGTTAATTTTAAAAAAAAATGCTAAGTTAAGATAAAAATGTTAAGTAGCCTACTTGCCACCATGTATAATACATATTTGCAAGGTATAAATAAATAAAATAAAAAATGTAGAGCCTTATAATAAATAAATACAATTAAAACCTTACTTCCAAGTCTACTCCTTATTAAACACTATTATTATCACATTGTGTTGCTTTGGGTACAAGGCATGTTGGTAATAAATTATCAGAAACGGGCTTTTAGAAATAAAATTTTAAAATCATAAGAAAAATTGCTCATGGATATACACATCACACTATAACATAGGGATTTGAAATTATTTTATTTTGTTAATTACTTTACAACAAATTACTAGCTTCATTATTATTGTGTTGTCAATTTTTATTATCTCGAATTTCACGCGATTCTTTTCTGGCCTCTATATCGTTATTTTGTGATCAAGTTTTAGGGCGCGCTATAAGTAGATGTTCACTTTGCTTTTTAAAATTCCCTCTATTTCTCGTGTATAGGCCCAAAATGGCCGCTATACATTGTGGAACGGGTTGCGACGACCTAACCTAGTGGCCACACGAGCGAGTTAGACGAGCCTCCGCCAGGTGGCGGAGATGTAGTAGACCTTGCTCTTGTTTACACTGGAGTGATATCGAGCAGAGTGATCGAACACTGAGTGGCAAGAATCAACGTGTTGCCCGGTGCGTGTTTACAGAAATCAGGCGCAGAGTGTGAATTATGTACGCGGTGTGCGGAGTTCTTTACCTCCTCTGTCCGGTGTAATTATTACAAGCGGTAGCGAGGACGCAGGCGCGGACGAGGGTAGTCACAGGCGGAGTGGAAAGAACAAGGGAAAACTGGGAACGTAATGAGTTGAAATGGTTGAAAATGGGCGACTATCAGCGATGTCGGATGGGCCGAGTTTAAGCGAGTGAAGCGAAACGGAATGGGCTCAAATGAGGCGAGATTAGACAACATTGTTGGTGTTTTAAATTACATAAAGGTTTGGGTGTTTATATATTTCATTCTTATTTACCAAATTTCAGTCGTTTTTTAATTTTTTTTTAAAGAAAAATCGTGTGCTCATGATTGTGACGACCGGCAAGACACAACCCTGCACAGAGTATACAGAAGAGCCTCCTCATGAGACCCTCCCAGCTTCCAGCACAGCATGCCACCAGGGACGCACAAAGCACACTTGCTTACGAATCAAAGTGTAGTAAGGTTTCTGAAGACAATGCATATTAAGTATTTCCTTCGCGGTACTTCAGTTTTGACTTGTTTCCCTGGCTTTCTCTCGTTCTGTCTGTATGGTGCTACTTCAATCATCGTCTGATAACCTCCTTGTTCTACTTATTATGGGCACCCTGACCCTAATCTCCTCTCTTATTGTCTAGAAAGATGTAATTTCAGTTCTTGCCGATAGAGTTTTCGTCCACCTCTTAGATCCACTGAACATGTTATTTAGATTCTTCCCTGACGATATTATCATCATCGTGTTCCTCTCTGCCACCCCTCGGTTATCTCCTCACTCTGCGTCTCGCGCGATGCTCCCAGCTCCAGCTTTCTCTCAACTCGATGCATCCGTCTCACATTCTACGGCTTTTATCCGTATTATTATGACACCAAATTCTTCCTGTCAGCCTCCTTTCAATAATACGGCTTGAGTCGCTCGCGTTTCTCACAAACACGGAGAATCCGGTCGGGATTGTTTATACCGTGCGATGTGTTGTATTGAAGAACGAACACATCAAACATTAGCATTTATATGTGCGTTGCAAACACCCTCCACAATCACAGGGAAATATAATTCAACACGTTTAAAAGTTAAGAGTTGTTTTACTATAGTTTGCTACTCAAAATTGAGTATATACAAAAAAAATCATGATTTTGGTGGAGGTGCCGGGTCGCGCGCTAGTGAGAAAATGAAAAAATCGTAGTGCACTTTAGGCGCAATTTTACCAACCATGTTTAGCCTTGTTTAGCTCACTGCAGTCTCTTAATACAAATTTTGAAAGTTTTAAACAGTTTTAAACGTTTATATGCACTTACATCAACTGTCAATTAAACGTCAATACTTTAATTATAGCAACATTTTTATATAATACTTTTAATTGAATGATAGGTTTTAATAAAGCCCAACCTTAATAAGATTTCTACTTGCTCTATAAAATTATATCTAGAGAAACCTATTAATTGTATGTTACCCTAACTTTAATATTGAAACCTCAAATAGACAAACATCAATAAATAAATTTAACATTACACATACTATTCTAGGTTAGTCAGGACAAAGATTAATGGTGGAATTTAGAAAAAAGTACTCGGACTCGACTCGAACTCAAAAATCAGGACTCCAACAAACTTGAATTAAAACCATACTATCGTTTTATGATATATTATACATGCTGTGTTTGTATTTAACTTTAATCGCCTTGAGAAATAAAAATACAGGAGTTTAAAAATAGACTTTAAATACTAATGACAACAGGAAACGTATATGCAATTAGAAAAATATGTTGCTTAAAAAACGTGACACCTAATTTTTCGCTAAATGTTAACTTGTAACCTACTTAAAGAGAAATCGAATGTGTGGAAGAAAAATATTATTTTCAGTTTTGAATAGAAAATCGTTATTTCCCTATCCTTGATGTATGTAAATGTAATTTGTGGGTTTCATTTTTCAATATTCCCGTCTTCCGTCTGAGGGATCCGTCTTCATCTACTTTGCCTCATCTTCTTGTGTTTCTTGTTCGGCCCCGAGCTTTCTTTCCGTTCTGCCGCCAGTGAAGGCCTCAGAGGTCTTAAAACCGTCAAGGTTCCTTCTTATCTAGGGCAGATATTCATCTTACGTCACTTGACTCCGCAATGAGCAGGCTCGGGTGAGCACCGTCCATGACGACCAGAGTCTTGGGTGCAGTGCACTAGATGCACACCTAACTGTGGCTCTCGTTGCACCACCTTACAGCAGTTAGAGTCGATAAAGAAGTTTCCCAACGGGAAACTTCTTTATCGACTCTGCAGCAGTGAAGGCTCAGAGGTCTTACAGACATCTCAAATACTATTGAATGTTCGTCGAATATACTACTAGTTCTCTTTGCACCATCTTACAGACATCTCAAGTACTATTGAATGTTCGTCGATGATGGCATCATTATTTGTGTTTCTTGCTATAGTCCTCCAACATTGTTGTCCATCTGCGCCAGTGTTCTGATTTGATTGTTTGCAAACAAAGTCACATGTTAAAAAGTATCAAATTACGTTAAATGCGGACAACTTTGTGAATATAAAAATAAAAACAGCTAACAAACAAAACAAGCAGCCCAGCTAAACAGTAATAGCTATAAACAGAAGGTATAAACTAAATTATTTTCTTAACCCTTCCCTTCCCTGTCAAGTTTCTCGGTGACTCGACTTTCTGCGAGCATGTGCCGGCTAAAGCTACTTGTCGCACAGATGCGTGCTGCGCCGTCTGGTCTCCTGGTTCTTGTCCGCCAGACTGACAGACAAACTTCCCAGGAACAACTCGCATTAGCCGAGCTCAATCCCACAGATAACTACCGTCTCTAACAGACGTCAGTGCGACGTTGCGTCAGCTTCGTGACACGAGCACACGCAATCGTATTACCAATCATCAGGCCCGCAATGAGATATCGCGTGGTCGCGGAGATAAATAACAATTATTGCCATATTTCCTTACGGTTCACTTTTTATTCATATCAATGTGTTACACCTATAAAGTGTATAGGTCAATGTGTTGAAATAACATACAGAAAGTAACATTTCTTATTTTCTGTAGTTTTCACATATTTTAAACGTGAAGACCTGAATTTAAAACCAATATTAATGTCATTGTGTTGAGGTATAGATATCAAATGTGAGGACTGAGACTTATACTAGATTAATACTAGAGCTGTGCAAGAACACACTATGCAACAGCTTACTGAGCGTAGTTGGAAAGTCATGCGACCATGTTGTACTGTCTTTGGTGGAGGTGCCGGGTCAGCATTAACAAACAGCCCATCATTGCCATATAGTGCTGCATCGTGCCTTATTGTGGCACATCGTGTCATATCGTGCCATATTGTGCCATATCGTGCCATATTGTGCCGTATCGTGCCATATTGTGTCATATCGTGCCATATTGTGCCATATCGTGCCTTATTGTGTCATATCGTGCCATATTGTGCCACTGGGGCCATATAATGCCTTTATGTGCCATATAGTGCCGTTATCGTGCCTTATTGTTGATTATCAAGGAACTACTGCGTCATAACAATCACTGATATTTAAACATTAAACATATTCGCATGTGCCGCTCAAATATTTCCCACCGTCACCTCCTCAGGCTAAGTCCCTAAACCTCCAAGCCGACGCCGCGTCGTTGACTACTTGTTGACGCACCGTCTATGTTCTTCGGGAGCGTTTTATTTTAGTGCCTCTTTCATGGCAAAGCACTTTGTTGAATTAAAAAAGGTTTACGTCTTCTTCTCTAAGATGTTTGGGGGACGGGGAGTGCGAACGCCTTGAATATCGAGTCCCATGAGTGGGCTTCGGCAAGAAAAATTTATCATCTTTAAGAGTATGACAAAGGATATTTACATAAACTAAAGCACTTGACAGATTCTAGCCAAATACATTTAGACACGGATGATGAAAGTGTTTCGAAACTCACACTTGAAATGGTACACATTTCATTTGAATGAAAACAATTAAAATAGGCTCTTCCAAAATATTTAGTTAGCTTTGAGCCGTGGAATCTACTGCTGTTGCCACATCTCCATCCCTTGGCAGCTCCCAGTGTTGCCACATCACGCAGCTATCAGCTGGCCGAGCGCCAGCAGCTGGTGTGTGATTTAGCGAAGGTAATTCTTATTGCGAGATATTTATATCAATGTCACAACACGGGCATTACCTCGGCTTTAGTTCGAGTGGTCTTGACAGAACGACTTAGTCGGTCAGAGATAACCAATGAGCGGCTTACTTCACTTGAGGGGTTCTCAACCTCGGCTGAGGGAACCACGTGACCTCGTAGCAACCACCTCGCATAGCAGCCACCTGGCTTGGTGATTGTAATAATAGTTTTAATCATTCTATAAAGTTGTAACTTATTGACGAAAAGAGCGATTCTGAGAGATTATTGTTAATTTATACCTACTAAAAGCGCATTACACAGAAACAATAATAGCACCCTGGAATTTATGTTTCATATTGCTGCTGTTGCGACAAAACAACTAACAAAAGGCTAGACTAAAGTAAGGAATAATATAGTTGAAGCTATGTCTGGCGTTAGAGCAAGCTGGCTCGAAACTAGCAACAAAGCAACAACCAGCTCGCGTCTAGCCACGATATCTTGCAACCAGGAGAAGACACGGCGTATAATGGCTCCCTCTTGATCACTATACTGTGTCGTGTTAGCAAGGCCGGCCACAGAATCACGGCCTAATATTACCAGCTATAATAACACAAAGCAAGCCCGCAAGGCGTAAAAACGCGAAACAAACGACAAGTGGATAACCCCATGGGAAATTTCTGAAAGCTTTCTCAATATGGCGGGCCTCGATTGATAAAGTGATAAAGTTTTGTACGTCCAATCTGGAATTACTACAATGTTTCATTTACTTCTTGAATCAGGTCTGTCCGTGGCTTCGCTTGGTGGGATAGAGTCGACTTGTCATTGTCGTGGTCTTAGCGGTTCTGATTGAGCCAATCACAAACCTCCGTGTCAGAGACAGGGAGACTTTACGAGAAACGTTTTAGCAGAATTGAAACGGACTTTTACCTCGATGCAAAAGGGTTGTTGGATGAGCGAGCGAGCGTAGCGAGCGGAAGCGAAGACTTCAATTTCACTGACCCCCCAAAAAATTTAGCTCGGGTGTTTTTTTTTTTTTTTTTTTTTTTTTTTTTTTTTTTTTTTTTTTTTTTGTTTTTTCCGTCTGTTTGTTCGCTCGATTCCGGGCAAACGGCATACGCGATCTTGATGAAAATTTGACCGGACCTTCGTTTTCTCTGAACTTAGAGGTGTATTGTTTTGGGTACAATCGAAGAAATATTTCTCATAAATATCGTACTTTTACGATTTTTTTCGATTTTTAGTGCGATATTTTCGTGACATTTGGGCCGATTCTGACCAAACGGGTGGGGCTAGAACGTTCATATTTCACATGGACATTAAGATTATGGTGATGTAGTACCTTTTGAAAGAAAAAGTTGAAAAAGTTAGCTAGAATCCATAGAAATAAAGTTTTTAATATTAGTTTTTCAATTTTTAGTGCGATATTTTCGTCACATTTGGGCCGATTCTGACCAAACGGGTAGGGCTACAACGTTCAGATTTCACATGGACATTAAGGTTATGGTGATGTAGTACCTTTTGAAAGAAAAGTTGAAAAAATTAGTCAGAATCTACAGAAATAGTAAAGGTTTTAATATGAGTTTTTGAAGTTTATAATACCAATTAACAAATAACAATAGAAACTTGACAAAAATCACCTCCACAATGCATTCAAAAAGCACTTGCAAAGGAAAAGTGCAAACAAACGCACAAAACGCAAAAAAAACTTACAAAAAAAACGCTCATCCATCAACGCGGCGGGACTTAAGCGTTTCCTTGTTTTACAATACACGTGGTAAAGTGAGGGCGATAAAGTTGAAAGAGAGTTGAGTTATTGCAACGGTTTCGTCGTGTGGAAGAATAACCTCGCTGGGCACGGCCGACTGTGGCTGGTTCCGTCCAGCACGGGCCTGTTTACCCACACCACACAATAGGACCTAACGGACGACGCTCTACACAAATAAACTTGTGCAATATATAATTTATGTAAACTAATTACTGTCATTCATGACTACTCTTTCGGGTAGACCGAGTAAGTGTAGGCAAGTTATTAATAAACTAGGAAAACGCTAAAGTCCCGCCGCGTTGATGGATGAGCGTTTTTGTAATTTTTTTGTTTGCGTTTTTTGCGTTTGTTTGCGCTTTTCCTTTGCAAGTGCTTTTTGAATGCATTGTAGGTGATTGTTGTCAAGTTTCTATTGTTACGTGTTAATTGGTATTATAAACCTCAATAAACTCATATTAAAACCTTTATTTCTGTAGATTCTGGCTAACTTTTTCAACTTTTTCTTTCAAAAGGTACAACATCACCATAACCTTAATGTCCATGTGAAATCTGAACGTTGTAGCCCCACCCGTTTGGTCAGAATCGGCCCGAATGGGACGAAAATATCGCTCTAAAAATTGAAAAACTTATATTAAAAACCTTTATTTCTATGAATTCTGGCTAACTTTTTCAACTTTTCTTTCAAAAGGTACTACATCACCATAACCTTAATGTCCATGTGAAATATGAACGTTGTAGCCCAACCCATTAGGTCAGAATCGGACCAAATGTCACGAAAATATCGCACTAAAAATCGAAAAAAAACAATACACCTCTAAGTTCAGAGAAAACGAAGGTCCCCTCCAATTTTCATCAAGATCGCATATACCGTTTGCCCGGAATCGAGCGAACAAACAGACGAAAAAAAAACAAAACACTTGAGCTTAATATTTGGGGGGGGTCAGTGAAATTGAAGTCTTCGCTCCACTCGCTACGCTCGCTACGCTCATCCAATTACCTTGAAACACCAACGTTTCGTGGCCGCTGTGGACCACATTGTCAAGGTGACTGGAGATGTTATTGTTTGCCGTCTTCTTCCTCGTCGCATCTCGTCCCCTCCTCAAGGACGTGCCTCAATAACTTCTCCAGTCACCTTGACAATGTGGTCCACAGCGGCCACGAAACGTTGGTGTTTCAAGGTAATTTATTAATAACTTGCCTACACTTACTCGGTCTACCCGAAAAAGTAGTCATGAATGTGTATAACCGAGAAAGCTTCAAACAAATAATTACTGTCATATTTATAACATTTAGTTCAGATGAGTTTTAAAGTGTGGGAAAAAATGAAAAGCTTTCATTAAATGTCCAGTCATGTATTAATGATTCTAGAAATGTAATTGAAACATTAAAGTTGTGTTCTATTAACATGCCAGATGTTTTGTAAACACCGTTGGTGGAGGTGCCGGGTTAGAGTTCAATGTTCTGTGCTTTATTGTAGGATACGAGATGTGTTTTCTGTGCCCTAGATATTACCACAAAACAAGCTTAGAACGTTCAAGCTGTATTTAAACCCTGCTGTAACTTCCTTATGTTTCATTAGTGAGTGTTGATTGAACCATCTGTAGCCATTACTTCAGAGATAAATTGAACAGCAAGAAACAAAATAGTGATAGTAGTGAATTTCTAGTACAAACGTCGACTCTAGAATCTGTTTCTTCACATATTATTCACATTCCTTTGATCACTAGGTCTAAACGAATGCGATTTCTATTCGCATTTAAGAATGAGCGAAATATGTATTAAGCCCTTGGCAAAAGAAGGTCATTGACATTTTCGTCTTAATTGAAGAAGCCACGTGTTACACAACAAACAAGAATGTTTAAAAGTCCATAAGAATGTTTAACTAAACAATGATATTGATTTTATCCATTTATAACAATACTTTCAACCAGTTAGTCGCTACACTATTTAGCGACTTTGAATCGTATAGTTCATCTCTCGATGATTCTGTGTATTGAAGGAAGCTTAGTAGTCTTACACGATGGGAAATCAGTCTCTGCGAAGTACAATATCCGTTACGAGATGTCACTCACTACGAGATGTCACTCACTACAAGATGTCACTCATTATCAGATGTCACTCATTATCAGATGTCACTCAGCCACGAGCAGCCAGTCTACCTGGAGAATCTACACCGCTGTGCATCACTCGATGTCGTTTCAAGTCTGTTCCAGCAGTTACAACAACTCCTCAACTCATCGGATGACATCATCGGCGTCTGTTGGAACAAACCACGTCTTACAAGTGTGTCCTAGACATCAATCTCTTTTATATATCCTACACAACGATACAGTTCATCCTGTGATCTTTGTGCAGTTGACGTATGATTTAAACTACATCATGTCTTGATCAGAACGTTTCATTAGCTAAAACAAAAACTTTGACTTTTATCATTCACGCGTGTCCATCAATCACATGTAACTCAATCCGATAGTTTGAGCTTTGAGAAACAATATAACGTGGGCTTCATGGTACAGACGACAAATAACTAGAAGACAGTTCATGTCTTATGCCCGGTCATTAGGCCCCGCAGTCTCAGCCTGCGCTGAAATTGATCAACGCTCTGCTAACGTTCACATCTAGTTGATAATTATTGATAAGTGTTCAAGTGAATTTAGTCATAAGCGTTTAATTCCTAAGACCTAGACCGTGGTTTCTGTCTGAGGTATATTTCAAACACAAAGTCCTAGGAGACATGATACTAGACCTACGCAAGCTACTTGCGCATAGAATCGTCTCTCTACAGACTTTGCTAAGACTTGGACTGAAAAACGAACATGCTTATACGGGTCCTAGGCTAACTCAGTGATCACTGATCAGTCTTTGATCATGACTTAAGTTCAACCAAACTATCATTTGACATTTGCGATATGCTTTCACGGTAGGTGTCTGTTTAACTTAACGTCGCTTACATGTCATATGGTAATAACTCTTTGCACGGTAGGGTGCGCTTATACGTTGCATCGTGTGATGCGACAGGTCACACATGCAAATCTCTGTTTGTCCCAGGTTCGACCCCCCTTTGGTGCGGTCTAATATCCTCGTGCAATAGCAAGGCTATAGGCCTAGTGTAAGTAAATTCGCATACTCCATTGGCTTTCAATTGATGTGTACTATCGTGTACGAACCAATACCAATACATGTAGTGTCCCTTCAAGCGAGTCTGCTTTACTAGGGCCTAATATCGTCGTGCACAGGTTGGTTAGTGTAAGTAAACTCATATCCCCTCACCGGCCACAGCAAGTTGTTTGGACTGTACACTCACGTACTAACACCAAGGATGGCTTGAGTAAGTCATGTTGTGTTGTGTTATCAAATTTAACTGCGCATGCGCGCTCCGTTGCAAAGTTTGATATTCGTGAGTCTTCGCGTGATGTCAGCTGTCAAACTAGGCAAGGACCCTCGTAACCAAATAACGTAGGCTCTAGTATAATAAGCAGTATCTTTGCTTATAACATTATCCTTGCTAGGCCTAGGCCTAGACCCTAGTAGAAGAGTCATTTTGTTTTTCATTAGCGCACAGTGGATCTGATGCCATGGAAAACAAATCAAATTCCAAGTCTTTGTGTACGCGTTGACTTTTAACTTAGCCCATAGTTCAACGCTCTAATAGTTTTTTTTTATGTTGGCCAATCCATTTAAAACCCAAAGATAGGTCCATGAAGTCCCAGAATGCTGGTGCTGTAGCTGTGTTTAACTGATCGTCGCCCACATGTCATATGGTAATTACCTCAGTGCACGGTAGGGTGCGCTTACGTTGCATCGTGTGATGCGACAAGCCACACACGCAACTCACTGTTTGTCCCGGGTTCGAGCCCCCTTTGGTGCGGTCTAATATCCTCGTGCAACAGCAAGGCTAGGCCTAGTGTACGTACAGTCATATCCTCCATTGGCTTTCAATTGCTCCGTAGAATCGTGTTTACCCAATAGCATGGCTCCATTAAGTTATGAAGTGTCCATTCATGCGCTGTAAGCTCTACTACTTGTGCCACTCTTCCCTGAAGAGAAGTAGTAGAAGTAAGTTCCGTGGAGGTTAAACTTTATATGCCTTATTGAAAGAGAGAAGGATAAACTGGACAGTTCACACGATCTCCGTTGTAAAACTCGAAACCTGTCCGATCCCAAAACTGTTAAATGCGGCAAGTTTTCGGTTCTTTCGTTTCCTCTTATCATTGTCCTACTATTAAATTGAGCTTGGTCCCTTTGGTACAGTCCTACTATTAAATTGAGTTGGTCCCTTTGGTACAGTTTTTGTTTTTGTGTTGGGCCGGCATTCTCTCCATCTGCCCATACTATAAAATTGAATAAATAACACCATTCTTAGCACTCGAGTAGTTACGAGTATATCAAAGAGTTACTTGTAGTGACAAGTCCAATAGTAACAAGAAGTTGTCAAAACTACTCTTATCAAATTTATATAGTAAATCCGTTACAGTAAACAATTAATAATGTACATATTTTGTGTTTATAAATAGTGGTACGACGTTATTACCTGAAGCTGGAAAGTCAATATTCAGGTGGACGCTTATTGCGTAGGCGAACATGCGTTCTAATCTCTCTCGATGTAAACAACACACGTACAGTAACAAGTGTTGAATGATTCCATTACGCTGCTCACTATCGAGCTGTTAAATCTAGACGGTAAATATCATTACCGTTATTCCATGTTAACCCACAACAAACATGTTACTTGTTAGATTGATAAAATAAGTACACCTCGGCCTAATTGTCCAAACGAACTAGACCATTAACCAAAGGTATGCTGGCTATGAAGTCATTCTAGCTCACGTCACAATACTAAACAGCACAGCTTCAATACAACGAGGTCAATGTTATGAGGTCAAGTGTTTCACTACTTTTACTTCTTACTTTCTTTTATGAGTGAAAAAAATTTGAATTCATCTATATTGAAATAAAAAAATATAACACTAGCAAGGTTATAAGTCAAGTTTTTACTTCAAAGAAAACAATGGCGTGAAATTCTTAAAATGACGTACTTTCTGTTGTCTGTTAAACAATTAGAATTAATCCACACTGAAATAAATAATAACACTAACAAGGTAATGTATAGGCTACCCGGCACCTCCACCAACAATGCTATTCTTATGGAGTTTAAACTTTTCTTACTCTACCCGGCACCTCCACCAAAACTCTTATTATTTTGAAACTTGATATCTGCGCAGGAAACGTATATTTTAAACTTATAACATCAAGTCTCGATTAAAAGTTTCCATTAGCTAAAACAAAAACTATTACTTTTATCATTCACGCGTGTCCATCAATCACATGTCAACTCAATTCCGATAGTTTGAGCTTTGAGAAACAATATTATGTGAGTGATATAATGCCGGTTACAAGTATCTAGTTCAACATGTCAGCGGGCACGGATATCCTTCTTATCTTGTTACATTTCCCCTCAACACTTCTACTACTAATACCAGAGAATGTGGGGGACTTGACTGAGCCGCATTGCAATCATTGCGGACTGTTTCGTGTGGTAGACTAGTTAACCTACCAAGTCATCCGCATTCCACACCATGACTGCAACTCGCTTAACTATGTCCACATTTCAAAGCGTTTTTAAGTTTTAGCAAGCAAGCACAAACACAAAATAACTCAACATTGTGACGATTCAAATTAATTTTATCTACAAATAACTAATTTATGTATCTTTCAAAATAAATCATAAATTTAAATTGACAAATTAATTTATAACATTAATTCTTGTGAGAGTTATAATGAGCAATATTTCTGAAGATATCACCTCTTTTCAACATGAGTAAACCTAATAAAAGCTTATTTTTTATTACCACACACCAGTTTTAAGCGACGTTGTTGTTTAAATTTACGATTCAACGTTTTTGATTCACGTGTAAAGTATTTATGTCCGTATAACACGTTTGCTTTGAATTTGACCGAGTATTTATTAATTTATTCTAATAAATAAATAATGTTGTTATGAAATATTACATTGCCTGACCCTAGCTAGACTGACTGTAAATATTCACTATACTTGGTCATACGTTAGTGGTTGCGACATCGTATGCGACCTCATACACTTAGTCATACTTCATACCATCATACTTATCACGAGTATGTGCAGCAAGGAAAGTATGTTCCTATCGACAAGGAGACGAAACAATCAATTCTCTGGCATAACTTCCCAGCACGAAGAGCTATCCGCAGTCGACGAGTTAAACGCTACCTAGGGTAGTTTATTGCTACGAAGATCTATTGTTATTTAAATTCAAATTATCATCGCGTTGTATTTTCCCGTAATAAAACTCTCGAATGCCAAGTGGCATAAACATAGTTTATCGTGGAAGTTCCGAGAAGTATCGCGTGACGATCATAAATCCTGCAGACTTACCAACCAAACAACAAGAAACTTACTGCCCGGAGCTGCCAACCTAGGGACTTCGGTGTGTTGACTTTGCTAACTCGTTGTAAACATGAAGGAATGTGTTCGTGATAACATCCTTGCTACACTCGTGACTCCAGAGTGCACGTAATCGAACACTTTACACACATCGTCACAAGATGCATGTCTATCTATAGTTTGCGTCTTCGAGCATGTATGTTCCTCATGGTAGATGAATGAAAAACATGGGCCTACTTGTTTAGCTTGAAACTAGATATAACCGTTATTCATGCAGTATACATGGATCTAACTTTGAAAAACAGCCGGTTCGTTCGGCTAGTTCATGTTTGAGACCACAGAGTGTTAATTTAATAACTTTAACCGTTTCTTTACCAATAACCTGCAACGTGCGCGTATTTCAAATAATTACGTCTGAAGTAATGACACACGATTAAACATTATATGAACATTTGTAAACTCTCGTTTTATCCCATGTTATATTATATATTTAGTGTATTTTTAATGTATTCTAAAGTAGGTAATTATGAATAACTTGCGATGAGGATTAGGCCAACCCTTCTCTGATTCTCTTCTACAATTTAAGATCCTTGATTTGTGAAATAAATAATATTACTTTAAATAATAACAAAAGTAACCAGTAAATCTATTATTATTAGGCTAGGATCTTTGTATTAATATTTATAAAGTTCTCTAACCTATGCCCATGTCATTCTTCACGATTTGTTGTGATCTCAATATATGTTTTTTATCAAATATTTGCAATTTTGTTATATTGGTTAATAAATACATATTTCTCTTATCCTTGCCATAATCACATATTTGAACAAAAAAACACTATTCTTACTTAATAACTCAAGAACTGTTTACTTCAACCATTTTCAAATTGATAACTAACTCGTGCTGTCTAAATATTGGTAAAAACTGTTCAAATAAGGTATCTAAACCAACGAGAAGAGTTTTCGTTGTCTGATATTGAGAATTATGTTTGCACCCGTACATCTTGGACGTAGAGCAAGTTTTCGCAATACAAAAAGCTCGCCGACAACCACGGACATTCGTTTAAATTTGAACATGTTGAAAATGAGGATGTGGTTGTGGTAACACTGCTAACGGGGGCGTATGAATAAAAGACAACATGTCTTAAGGGTCCAATGGTGATATTAAAAAGGACCAATGTTAACAAACTGCACAAACGTATTCTCAGTCAATCAATTAAAAAATTTGTTTTTAGTTAGACCACAGTATTTTTTTCTTTCTGTATTAACTGCAACCAGTATTATAATTAATTTATGCACACATTAATATATGCTTGGTAAACTCTACGTTAACCATGTTAATTATATTTTAGCATTTTTATTATTTGTATTTTTTCAAGGACACCAATTTCTTCTGTTTTTAAGCAAATTAAGATCATTAATAATATATTTACTTTAATAATAAAAAATCGAAACCACCTAATGTTATTATTATTTCCTGTTGTAAAGTGTTGTTCGTGCTTGCGCGTTCCTCGGCGAGCTAGATACGCCTAGGAGGTACCCAACCCACAGCAGTTAGTCATCTCGCTAGTTACCGCAGTGCAGCCAGTAATCACGCAATTACGCTCAATAATAACTTGTCTACGCTAGGAACGGTAGGAACTCAGCGGAAGCAGCGAGAAAAATGAAAAATAAGACCTTTTATCACCACCTAACTTATCAGCGCTGCAATTATAAAGGGATGAGTCCGTAATTAAAGCGTTGGTCAACTTTGGTTTGATAATATTCACAAAGTACAACCACCTCTTTGAAATTATAACGAGAAACTGGTGTTGATTGTAAATTTTTACGAGTTAAATTCACTTCTGTTTTGATTAGTTAAGATATAATGAAAGTTTGTTAGGGAGCAATATCCGATTCATATTATCTATAATCCAATATATTTCTTCGCAGGGTTGAGTTGGCCACAGAAGTAATTTATTAATTCAAAACTGCGCCAGTTATTTCAGGACCACCTCTGTGCATCATCCTCAGACGAGGACTCTGGTATCGGCCTCGTATGTTGTGTTTCAGCACCACCTCTGTGCATCATCCTCATACGAGGACTCTAGTATCGGCCTCGTATGTTGTGTTTCAGCACCACCTCTGTGCATCATCCTCATACAAGGACTCTGGTATCGGCCTCGTATGTTGTGTTTCAGCACCACCTCTGTGCATCATCCTCATACAAGGACTCTCGTATCGGCCTCGCCTGTCATTAACGCGCGCGACCTACACCCAACAAGCCGGCAGCTCAGAACATAAAGTTTTAGCGCTCGGCTGTAAATGACAAACGCCGCGTACTTAAACCTCGCTGATATCTCGCCGTTCTACAACGGGTTCACACAAGATAACGCGCCGCGCTTTTCTATGGATTTTCAATTTTTACGTTTGATCATGAGCGAAGTTTAATTTTTACTCGCCGTGTTGGCAATGAAAGTAAGCACGTGTGCCGTTCTGTAGCGGGCGGGGATGTTGCGGGGAGGTCGTAAAGTTTTATTTCTAGGGTCGTGTTTTGGAAAGATATGCAAGCGTATTATGACGTCAGTGTTGATCAACTAGGTGGGGTATTGGAACATCTAAGATAACAACACGCTCGCGTCAGAAAGCCCGAGGACGGTTCACATCGATCCAGCCAATGCGGTGGACTGAAAGTGGTTTCGAGACGACTGTTGACATTAACGATGACAAGAATAATTATTTATGTCGATTACTTTTGGATAAAAAATATTCTCAGCTGCTATAATCACATGTTACATTTTTTTTAAATATTATTATTAACTGCACAAATTATTTGTGGCGTTCACAAAAAAAGATACAATAAGTACAATTTGGGGAAAGAATTCAACGTTGTATACAGAAACAAATTGTCTATGTATATATGTACGCATAGGTATAATACTAATTTTTTTGTAAGTTCTTTCTTCAATAATGGGCACACATTTCTACATTTCCTACATAATAAGGATTGTGGTTTGTTAAAAACGAACTTAAATCTTGTAATAAATTATTTACATTTTCCTTGATATTTGTATTTAATGTAATCCAATCCATTCCCATTCACTTGTGTAACATCTTTTACTGTGTTATCATGAAAATAGCATGACAACACAGTAAATAGTTAGATTATTGAAATATATAATACTGTTAGAATGTGTTGCAAGTGTGTGCATCCACGTACGTACCTGCTGCCGGCGATAGCTTGGTGACGACCCCCCAGCGCTGCTTCCACTGCAACACACAACACGGGAACAACATTAGTTGATTACACACAGGACAACGCACTCCGCCAAAACACAGAGTTTTACAGCACAGCATTGAGATTTATGTTGGGGGGGGGGGGGCGCAATGTCGATATAAATGTGATTGATAAGTACCCTGCATATATTTCAACAGGTCGGACATTCATACGTGGCTACAAGTAATGTAAGGCACGCACGTGTTGTCTGTTGTATGTTCGCCGATGTTCACGTTTCAAGTAATTAATTAATTGAATTAAACTATAAATATTGTTATCAGAATAAGTTTTCACTTATTCGTGCGTGCACTATTATCATACAGGTTTTATTATTTTACTGTGACTAATAATTCATTTTTTATTTGTTATTAAATATTTTAATATTTAAAAAATCGTGTAATGTAGATATTGATCAAAAACTAAAATTAAACTCAAATCCGAATCAAATAATAACTCGGGACAAACAAAACATATTATTGTACTAAATACTTTTAGTTAGGGGTGTGTGAGTCCTGAATTTGAGTTCGAATCGTGTCCACGTTCAAAACTAACTAAAGTATCGAGTCTAATTTAACTATACTACTATTAATTAATTAATGCTGTAAGTCTGTATACAGATAAAGTAACATCTAATTGATTTAATAATATAATCTTTCAAGATAATTTTAATAATCGAGTACAAAATATGTTATACGGACTAGGCTATGACATATCATTCAATTATTGATATAACATGAAAATGCTGATATAAAAAATATAGCAAACATTTATTATTTGCGCCAAAAAAGTTCAAAACTTAAAAAAAAAAAATACAAAAAAGTATATAAAAAAACGGGACTAATATTCTGGCTAAACGTGGTTGGTAAGTTAGCGCCAAAAATGCATAACGATTTTATACGTTTTTACTCCAGCGCGCGACCCGGCACCTCCACCAAAATCATTATTTCCTGCTACTTGAGTTCGAGTCGAGTAATAGAGTGAAACATTTTCAGATATTAAACATGGAATATTATTTTAGACTTTCGCATTTGAAATAATATTATTGAATACAATTAATGCTAAACCACCACTAACTTCCTTCTACACAAGGACCCTGGTTTTCATGCAGCAGTCAGTTAGTTCAAACCCATTGGATTCAGGACGCAGATGTCGGATTGAGCTAATTCCAAGTCACTATTGATTCCCGACATGACACAACGTGACGTGTCCCTGGAAGAGACAGAGTTTCCGGCGTGATGGGTACTCGATATTAACAAGAAGTGTCGCGTCAGAGGACTCTTCCTGCTCGCCTGATATCTCGAGCGTGATCCCAGCCAACAGGGACGGTAGAACCATTCACCTCGGCATTCGCACCTGGCAATCAGGCGTACGACCAACACGTGACGTGTCCCAGGAAGAGACAGAGTTTCCGGCGTGATGGGTACTCGATATTAACAAGAAGTGTCGCGTCAGAGGACTCTTCCTGCTCGCCTGATATCTCGAGCGCGATCCCAGCCAACAGGGACGGTAGAACCATTCACCTCGGCATTCTCACCTGGCAATCAGGCGATCGACAAACACGGGACGAGTTGATAGTAATTGGACGAGTGAGTGAGAGCTGATCTGACTGTCAGACAAACTGCAGCGACGAGTTCTGTCATCTTTAACAATTCGAAGAACTGCTGAGGCTTAGAATAATACCCTACTCCATTGGCTGTCGTTATTCTCTTACACGTTGCCGGGTTTAAAGAATATTTCTCTTGAATAGTCTAGTCGAAGAAATAAGCTTGCTTTTAAAAATGTGAAATAATAATACGGATAATACAAACAATGAACATAATATATTGATGTAACAGCGGATATTCGCTGTCGTCCGCTTCAGAGTCGGCGAAGAATGAACGACAGCAACAGCACATTACGTCACTAGACGCCATCTTCAACGAGGTAAACTCGTTGTAAAGTACTTGAAGTCGGCGCATTACGTGAGCGTTGAGTCGTTGACTTGCAACTAGATAATTGGACGAGAGTTGCGAAGACTTCAAGTTGACAAGCACTGGGCAAATGCTCGACGAGTCGCAAGTGTCTTTGTTTGTTTCCCACAAGGTACTGGATGCTCCCGTATGAATCAGCTCACGAACTTTCCCAAGTCCGCTAACTTAAACCTAACTGCTTTTAGTGCATCGTGGAATATGTGTTTATATGCAACAAGCACGGGTAGAGAAGAATTCACAATAGGGAGCGAAGCGTAACGTAATGAAGTACTCGTTCCACGCTTATTTCAGCATGCACTATTGGTGAAGGTGCCAAGTTAGTGACTGTTGCTAGAGGGTAACCCCGTCCCGAAACCATCAGGTTCACAAAAACATATGATATCATCTTTGTTGAAAGTAATGTAAAGAAAATCGGTCAATCGGAGGTCATGTTCTATTTTTCTTATGAGACGAGACACGCTAGACAGAAGGTGATACAGGCATTCGTTTTTACCTTCGGCCAACTTTTGTCAAGTAGAAGAAAGTACTCAATCTTTCATTTATCTCATCCTGCAACGTGGCTATACATAGAGCTTAGAACTCGCTTATAAGCCTAAAGAATTATCGATAAAAACCCATTTCCTCGTGTACGACTTTCAAGTCTTAGTTCATAAACTGGATATGACGGAAATTGTATTAATCCATAAATAAATCTGCCGTTAGTATTTTCGGCGACTGTCATGGCGTGTTTGACATTGCACGAACGACTAGAAGTTTGAAAGTCAAAGACCTTAACCCCCAAACAATCTGTGCACACGAGCCGACCCCGGCAACGACATGCACGTGAGCCGGACACAGAGACGACCCCGGCAACGACATGCACGTGAGCCGGACACAGAGACGACCCCGGCAACGACATGCACGTGAGCCGGACACAGAGACGACCCCGGCAACGACATGCACGTGAGCCGGGCACAGAGACGACCCCGGCAACGACATGCACGTGAGCCGGACACAGAGACGACCCCGGCAACGACATGCACGTGAGCCGGACACAGAGACGACCCCGGCAACGACATGCACGTGAGTAACACGGCAACAGGCTGACAGTTAAACTGTTTGCTCTGGTTCTTGGTTAGTACATGCGAGCACAAAGACGAACAACTTCCGAGAACGTCTATCTGAAAGTCAACCTGGAAACTCAGGCGATCCACGATTTTCCTTATCAGGCATTATTGAATTCTGTGTCTTGAGGCAACGGCTTTGAAAGTTGAAATATATATTTCTCTTTCTGTTATTTTTGTAATTTTGTGTTTAATGATACTCCTTGTTCATAACCGCAAGGGTGGTGTCGTCAGGTACGAAACACGTTAAACGATCGTCGGCCTTCTATTAAATTAAAATAAATAAGTATATTAGAGTTGAAATCTGGAAATGTAACGAATAATAACAAGGTACCCGACAAAAACAATCATATTTCTCAAATGATAACTCTAACACTTGTTTTTTTCTTAACAGGCGAGGGTCTGGGAGGGGTGACACTAAAGCCAGGCTATCTTCCCCCGGTCAGTCCGGCCTAGCCCAGCCCTCGGAGGACGCACAACGTTTACCCGCAGTCGCCGGGGGGAAGAGATACATTTTGGGCGGTTTTGACTTTGAGAGGATTTAAGATACGACAGCCTCTTACGTTTTCTATATCGACGAGCCTAAGTCTCTTGTGTTCTCTTTGAGCGAACACAAAATCAATGTATTGGTTTACCGGCACGCTTCGTATACTCCTAGGCGCACACACTGGCGTACATGTAAGGCTGTAAGTACAGTCCTGGGCGCAAGTAATGGTGCACATACTATGAGTATGAAACTTTGTCTACACTTATTGTGAAATATAGATGGTATTGGGGTTAATGATAATGTAGGCTATGTCGGAGTGGAGCTGGTGGGAGGGGGATGAATGAATGATTTTTTTTATTTCCAATACAGTTTGGTACATCCATTTACATAGGTAAATACATTTTACACTGTAATTGACCCTTCTTATCTTCCGTGGAAGATTATTAAACTAGGGTATTTGGAAAATATTAAAATATAGAGTATGTTTAATTAAATAAGATACTAAGATAAGATAAGGAGAAGGAGAGGGGTTAAAGGGGGGGGGGGAGAGGACACGGAAAGTTCGCAAGATCATCGACATTAATAGAATTATTATTTCACTAATAACTTAATAGATATTTCATGGGGAAGGATTCGGTCATTACAAGTACTAAGCAAGCACTTAAATACATAAAAGTGTACGTAATGTTATACGGATCATGGTGGTATTAACGACACAGTATGTTATTACAGAGCCATATGTCTCTCCTGGTCTGACTGCACCTACCCCCCCCCTGGCACATTGCGTGGCCGGCTAATCCTAAGTGGTGGCTGCAATCACTAACAAAACACAACTCATTTTAACGCGAGTATATTATTATCACGGGCTGTCATCAGAATGTAACAATATTAATAGGTTTCATGAGAACCTGAGCGCACGCACAGTTGATTACAAGCTGAGCGCTGATACAACTGCGATGTTGTAACAGTTGAGAGTAACAATGCTTTACTTATCTCGGGGCCTTTTCAATATGTCTGAATGCATAAGAGTGTAGCCTAATGTGTGGTGGTAGTTGTCATGAGCTGGTTGAATAGCAAGGTAGCCTAGAGAAGGCGCGCGAGCAGAGTAGTAAAAAAGTGAAGTGATGTGTGACTAGATGTTTGACTCTAACGGGCCGAGGTATTGTGAATCCCTGCAGCTCAATCAAGCCCCACCTAGACTTGTGTGGCTCGTCAGAATAGCGCCCAAACGCAAACCCCATTTCTCTCGGCCCGACTCCAGTGTCATAATTAATGTGATTTATTAAGCCGGAGCTTGCTGTGCACAAATTACAACCGCGAGGCAGGTGTGGTTCACTCCAAGTTATATCGCCGGTGAGTAAAAAGAACCACTGCCTCCTTGATGCTACTCGTGTCGCCTCGTTCAGCCACAAGTAGCATCTAGGAGGCAGTGGTAAGAACTATGAACACGACAAGGAGAACACAACGCTGCTGGCGAGTAATACTGGAACCTCGTGGTGCGATCTACAACTAGATATAGGACTGGGCGGGTACAGTTGTGTCGGGTCGGGTACTGCAAATACAGCCGATATAATACTGTGTGTTAAAATGGATTATTAAATTTACTCCCTATTCATTTTCTTGTCTAGATTTTCATTGAATGGTATTTTGTCTTGGATATAAATTAAAACTTGTCTGGACCGGCACCTCCACCAATTAAAGTATGTTAATCCTAGACCGGCACCTCCACCAATAAAGTATGTTAATCCTGGACCGGCACCTCCACCAATAAAGTATGTTAATCCTGGACCGGCACCTCCACCATCCCCACAAAATGTTTTTGTTATTACCTGAAAGTCGGGTAATCGGGGGTGGTTTGAATCTCTGGTTGACCCCCAAACACCTAACCTCCGCACACCACTTCAACTAACGTTGAAACCTGGGTGAGCGCGATCCTAGCGGCGAGGGGTGATACTCACACTCGCTTGCACGTTCAGTCTTTCAACCGACTTGATGGTTAGTACGGTGCACGTTTATAACAATAACTATCCCGTGACTGTTCGAACAACGAGCCTCATAATAACCAAATAATGCCCCATCTGTGAATCACTCCTATTAATTGCGTAGGTCAACAACCAAATACATGTTTATCCTATTTAGTAAACATTATCCAGCAGCAAATACACGTCCCTTTAATCAACACGCCAATCAACTAGCTCTAACAATATCAGTGCGATGGCCTCGGTGAAGTTAAATTAACATACCACAGGCTTAATACGTTTAATGTATACAACGGTTTCATCAAGGATCGAACCTGGGTCTTTATTATACATTCACTATTTTCCATCATAGTTTAAACGAGAACCTGTTTAGTGAGCAACATCACATGCATTTTAAAGAAAATGTATTTCAAGCGCATTACTATTATTTGACGTCATGTTTGTGTTATTGTACTCCTATGTATATCAGATTAATGATTTAACAGAAAAGATGTAGAATAAATCAAAATAAATAACATAAGTATAACACAATAAGAAGAGGATAAAAGGATAAAAGATAAAAGGTACCATTTTTCCCCCAATGTGGATTCCTTTAGTAAACACTAAGAAATAGCCTTTTTTTATTTGTATTACCTTGTTTTTGTCAACTTCCATGTGTGAAATGTTTAATTTTATCAACCTTGACTATTGTCTTTGTTTGTTTTGATATATTTTTGATGATATGATTTTTTGTTTTTTACAAGAAACCTGAAGACGGAATAAGTTTAAGTCATTTCCGAAACGTTGTTATTTAAATATAATAAAATAGAGTTTTTCCACAAAAAGTGTTTTAAATATTATAATGAACTCTACTAACTTTAAAACTAAGAAGAGGATTGTAAGGCTAAGCTGCCACAAAGTAATCTCAAACAAACAAATGATTATTAATCAATTTTAAGTTAAGCTTTTACGTGTGAATAATAGTCTTTCAGATTTCTGCGCTGACTTACAACAATAATGCATATAAATATTAAATAATAAAACGATTACTGCCGCTGCTAATGATGTGACTCCTACTTGTTAGTACATAAAACCTTCATGTTTGCAACGTCTATTTCATTCCAGGCCATTCATCTCTCACAGAATACATTTATTACCGTGTCAATGCAAACCGCGTTGGAATATATTGGCAACTGGTTTGAACTAATATTGGTCGAATCAATCTGGCCGATAATTGTCCAAGTGAATCAATGTCCCCCACTTTGATAGCTATTCCCGCGACCGCAGCCGCCGACTAACCCAATCAGTTGGCGGTAGAATTATGCTAACTTACATTTCGACTGTGTGTTTTAAAAATAAAATTCATTATGATTCAGCCATAATTCAATATTGTTGAACATTGGTTTACATTTGTTGATGAGATTAGAGTTGTGGCGCGGGGTATTGTTCGAGCTCGATGCGTTGTGTGTGTGTGTACGGATCTGTAACTACATTAGAGGGGGGGGGGGGTATTAACGCCAGGCGATGTGATAATCAGCCGAGAGCCAGTCAGTGGTTAGACGCGTGGGCTGCTTTGCTGGTAAGACAGAACACTGAGCTAATCTTGTTATGACAGCAGATCAAGACTTGCTACTGGGAACACATAATCTTGCATCGACCCATGGTGTGTGTGGGAAGGGGGGAACACAATCATGCATAGTATATTCTTTACTAGAAGGGTAAAGCCATACAATCAACTTCATTGTTAACTAATGCAAACATACTGGCTACCACCTAAGACAGTATACCGTATGTAACTTAGAAGTTGAAGCCACATCCAAATCTCTATGGCTGGAATGATCACCTATCACGTCTCAATAGCTATAGCTTATGAATTAATTAAAATAGTTTTGTATTATTTTACTAGGAAAACGCTTAAGTCCCGCCGCGTTGTTGGATGAGCGTAATTGGTGCATTGAGCTGCCATGTGTTTATGCGGATTTTCTGTTGTTCTGTGAAAAAATCATTACTAAGTTGAAGATTTTTTTTAAATTAAATTAAATTAAATGAAAAATTAACCTAAATTTTAATTTTTTTAAATTAATTGTAATTTAAAAAAAGGAAAAAATCGTAATATTGAAATTTTCATAAGAAATAATTATTCAATTGCGCACAAATTTTACACAAATATATGAATTTATAAAATTAAGGTTCTGTGAAAAAATTATTACAATAGGATAAAGCATATAGGTGTTATAAGTCAAAGAATTGTTTTAAAAAAGAAAAAAAAAACTAAAATTTCGATTTTCATGAGAAATAGTTTTTTGATTGCGCTCAAATTTCACACGAATACATAAATTCATAAAATTAAGGTTCTGTGAAAAAATCATTAAAATCGGACAAAGCATGTAGGTGTTATAAGCTGAAGAAATTTTTTAAAATCGAAAAAAATCGTAAAATTGCGACTTTCATGAGAAATAATTTTTCGATCGCGCTCAAAAACGTGGCAGTTCTTCGTTCAGAGATTTCGAAGGCCTCCATAAAATTTCATCGCAATTGGAGGATCGGTTTAGCCGGAATCGTGTTAACAGACACACAAAAATACAGAAAAAAAAAGAAAAAAAAAAAACATTCCGGATTTTTTTCTCCAGTGTAGTGAAATGGAATCTTCGCTTCGCTCGCTACGCTCGCTACGCCCATCCAATTAGGTTTAGGACTGCGGGTGGAGGTTTTGATAGTCGGGTAACCTACGAATATCCTGGACCGGCACCTCCACCATCCCCTAACCTACGAATATCCTGGACCGGCACCTCCACCATCCCCTAACCTACGTATATCCTGGACCGGCACCTCCACCATCCCCTAACCTACGTATATCCTGGACCGGCACCTCCACCATCCCCAAACCTACGAATATCCTGGACCGGCACCTCCACCATTTTTACCCGAGAATCAGGTACACGCATACCATTTATTATGGAAAAGCTCTAACTATTATATACGTCTTAGTTATGACTTAAAGTTTAATAGTATCACTTAAATAATAATATGTTGATATTCAGGTCAAAACTGTGTAGAGTTAGTGCCTCGATTATCATTAATATCAAAGATAATTCCATAAGAAACTGTTTTCGCTGCACATAAAAGCAGTGTGTAATTGGTGCTCACTACTTCTAGGTTGCCTCCCACACACTGTTAATAATGTGTGTATCGTGACCTGGGGCGCAATCAGGTGGTCAATGAAAGTTATGTTTTACACGCGCTTTAAGTAACGCAATGTTGCGGTCGTGTTAAGTGGCCATCAGTTGTGCGTCCCCGAGGTTATAACTCTTGTGTCACATCACACGGTCGAGATAGCATCAAGCCGTTCTGATTCCACTATACACCACACACGTGGTGTAGGACGCAGTGTTATCAACACCTCCTTATAGAGCCGTGTGTGATAGCTCGGACGTTGTCATACTCTAAGTGGGCCCACTTGAAACTTACAAGGACACTTTATTTATTTGAATACCGGTACGATACGAACTTAGATTTCGAAGAACTAGGAAACAAATAAGAGACTTTACCAGTTTTGTTAGTGGTAGATGAGCTATCATTACTTAAGTGCTCTTGTGTTACACTTTCCATAGCATTTAAACTCTTTGTATTGAGTCTACAAAGGTATTACCCTCAAGCGTGTTCTGTTCGTAAGTCTACCCTATTCAAAGAAGGGAACTGAATTCAACTACACAGAGAACAAAATGTACCCAGCGATATTTCCTTGTTTGTTGTTGTGATTTCAATTTGTTTTAATCACTCTAAATTAATATGAGTGTTTAGAGGTTGAAGAGTTAAATGAATAATCGTTTTAATGAATATTGATTCAGTTATTTGAGCACGCAACATTGTTTCCGTAGTCGGAAAACAATTGCTTTGATATTTCACTCTGTCCTATTCAGCTTTAAAAGTTTCCGCCGAGGACAGTGTATTGTATGGATCTCTGGAGAAATCTCCCTTCCGGTTTCCGCGGAAAGTTCGACCGCTCAATATCCGGCCAGTGCTGGGAAGAAACCAACCCCTAAGAAATTATAAAGTATAAACCGGGCGTCGGTTGGTAGCGGGAAATTCTGTGGGTCAGGGTCCCGGACAAGAACAAATCACTTCGGAGAAACTAGCAGAGTCGATAACACGGACCCGGCTGATATCATTCAGTGGCTGATATGATTTATTCACGCGAGGTCGTGCAAACACTTTGGAAACATTCAGTGGGTGTTTGTCGCGGGAGATTTACAGCCTCACACACCACACGAGGCGAGGACCGAGCCCAGGACTGTGAGCTCCACTAGATCTATCTGCAGACTACGACCGAGCGCGGGTGTTCGCACTGTCCATACTTCTGATTACTATATTTCCTATCAAAAATATATCTTTCTCTGGTTGGTTATCGCTCACTCGTTGATTGCGTTGGGGCTTACAGGGTTGGCTTAGTCGCTTTAGTTTACTGTCCCCCACTGAAAATCAGTTATAATGACTGAGTGTGTAGACTCTAAATACGTTTTTTTTTTTAAACTTTCTGAATCATAAAGTCATGCTTTACCCGTCAGATTCTGTGGTTTGCTTTCTCTCTCTCGGTAGTTTTGACTGAGGTATCTGTCAGGTATCCCCACAGTCTACTCCCTATGGTTGGGTTGTGTCTCTACACAACGTACAGTTGCGGTGATGCTGCCAGACGTAGGAACAAACAAGGGCAGAGAGGTGAGGACTCACAGTCCAACACAGAAGATGGAACTTGTCAGGGGGCAGCACTCGCCACTCTTGTTGTCCTAGGGTCCTTGTTCTACTGCGGTGTCCTACCCTCCCCGAGGATCGTGCAGTGCGGCCAGTGCTGCCCGTATCTGCGGTCGAGCCAACACAATGTTTACGCTCCGTCTTCTTCCATGTATCAAACCTCTCAGTGAAACACCAGCTAACTAGTGTAAATGTCATGTGCGCACACACTAGAGTAAACTATCAGGGGGAAGACTCATTTCTATCATGTTTATTCTTCCGTGAAGGCTTTGTCTCATTGAAGCTGTCCATGTCCATTTGGATTTTGTAGCAAAGATTTAACAACAAAATAAGTTCAAATCATTCATTTCGAACATTTACATTTATTTTGTTACAATTGATCGATTTGTACATCATGCCCAGTGATTGACAAGCCTGACAGACGCTGTATTGTCACTCATATCGTCGGACACTTCTGTGGTAAATAATAATAGCAGAGCCCTATACCTTACTATGCCACAACAGTAAACTTAAAGCGAATAGTCTGAATTAAAATATAAGCTTTGTTGGAATTAGGAGTTGTAGTGTTATAGGAAATACAGAACGTATGCGTTCAAACTTGCAAGTGGAGAGGATGGTTTAAGTTGCACTGGGTGGGTTGAGATCGCATAGTAAAGGGCAATGAAAGGTATGAATGAAAGCGTGCATGTATGAACGTGTATGAACGGCAGGGGTCAACGCCACTGGCGCTGCCTCCTGTTAGTCTACACCGGGTAGGGGTCGCGTGAACACTAGGACAGGTACACTGCACACGCGAGGCGCTTCACAGAACTGTTGACCGCTGCCATTTAGTCCGGCATGACATACGACATGCAAGCGAACGTTTCCAGCGCGCCACAGGTTCGCTCGCTCTAAACATGGTTTACCTAAACGACAACAAACTTTTATAATTTCGCGTTGTTCATTCAATTCCTGGACTGTCACGAACTATTGAAATAGTTTGTCCCGAACTATAGAAATCGTTTGTCCCGAACTATAGAAATAGATTGTCCCGAACTATAGAAATAGTTTGTCCCGAACTATAGAAATAGTTTGTCCCGAACTATAGAAATAGTTTCTCCCTGCGCCTTTAATTCCTGGACTGTCACGAACTATAGAATAGTTTCTCCCTGTTGTAACTAAAATCACCCTCTCCACACAACAAATAAAAACACAACAATGACAAAAACAAAATATTTAAATTAATTAACACATTTACCTGATCTTCCTTCAGTCAGGCTGGGTTTTATGCTGGGCGCCACTCGGTTATAGAGACACGAGAACTCTTATCTTTTGATTTTTAAATTTAAATGAAGATAAAACAAGGAAATATTATAATGGATGTGCCAACAGGAGCCAAGGTTCTAAAATATTATAACTACAAATTTTTATGATCAGCAAGTCTGAGTGACTTTAATGAGGACAGTGTTTAGTCCCAGATGCAATTTCAGAACATTATGGCAATTATTATGTCCCGCTTTCAACACAAAAATCAAGATAAATTACACAAATTACACAAAAATTACACAAAATTACACAAATGTCAAAATGCCTTTTATAATAATGATATTGGTTATTGGTTACTACTTCTCAATACGTTTTCTGAAGAATTTCAGCAATTCTAGTCTTTTGTTAAAAGTCAATGTTTTTGGTACCAATGATAGCCTATGCTTGGATTTTCGTTTCTTATGCAAATTATGTCGTGAAAATAATCTTAAGTGCACTGTTACGTTACGTGATCACGCTTTCCAATGTAGTTGCCCCTAGTTAGGCCAAGAAGTAGACTCGTCTGTAGTCCACACGTAGCCCTGGGTAGGCCTAAAGGTAGGCTCTGGGTAGGCTAGTATTCAGGTGCCAACGGCTGCCCGACGTTCTGGCGAAGTAGGCCCTAGGTAGGCCTAGTGGAATCAGATGACACCAGTAGATTGTTGGCCTAGGCTAGGCCTCTCGTAGTCGGAAAACCCCAATTCCAAATCCAAAAGTAGGCTGCGAGTAGACCAAACACCCAGGTAGGTGCGCCCTCCCCCGAGGACAAAGGAAAATCTCCAGCTCCCTCCTCACACAAACGTGCGCCAGCTGTCCCAAGATCGAAGTGAAGAAGTGTTTTTCCAAAGCTTGCGATTTCTGTTCTAGAAATTTCCTTCCTGATCTCCTATTGGTTGAAAAATTTGCAAGTCACAATTTTACGGCGTAGGTGATGACGTATGTTGTTGAGTTCGTTTGCACTCGCGGCGCGTGGCAGCTCATGGAAAATTACCACGAAAATAATATTCCGCACATCAGAAATAATGTTTTTTTGTCCACAGAGTTGGCAATGCGCACCAAGCACAACCAACTGTTGCACTTAAATGTTTGGTTGGCGGTGTCATATCATCCGCATGGCGGTGCATTGGCGCGCAGTTTGAAATACAAATTCACGTAGAAGTTTGACAATATTAATTATACATTTTTAAAAGAAATCGTTAATGTTATTATTTAAAGGCAATTAATTATTCAAAACAATTATACAATTTAAAAGGCGGGAACAAATTAATATTTAAATATCTTTGAAATTGTCTTATATCAGACCAAAAGGTTACAATATCCCCTCTGAAGGGCAGAAAAATTGAATGTAGTGAAAATTTTGAATGTGCTTCACTAAGTTCTTAAATTTACATTTCATATTACAATTTTATAAGTATTATTTTATTCACAAGCATGGTTATGTTTTGAATGAAATGAGAGTGTGGTTATTTACCACTGGTTGCAAATAATATTTAGTTTCAATTATAGTTTTTTTAAAAGAAAATTACAGTAGTGAATACAGTTTTATCAATATTTGCATTGATTTTTATAGAAGTAAATATTGCAACAGTAGCAATGAAAATAATAAGGAAACAATTGTTATTTAGGTACATGACACCACAAAGATACAGGAATATGACATGAAAAGAGAAAGGATGGTTGAGGAATACAAGTATCACAGCCATAACCAACACAACACAGTCTATTAACTGAACTAATTATGTCTGCTATCTCACCCCATCCCCTCGAGAAAAATTAAACAATTGAATAAACGTTATCAGTCAGCTACGTGCTGTCGCAAAAATTAAATTATCGATCAAGTTATTTATAGTCAAATATCTGAAATCAGGTCTAATCAGAATCCTTCCATCTAACCGCGTGGTTCAACTTTGTAATGGTCCACAAAATTATTCTCTCATTGAGATAAAGTCAAAGTCAAAATTAAAATTGAAAAACATTTGAACTATCCACGGTTCAATCCCCCCATCCTCATCTAGTCTCTGTTCAGTATGATTTAAAATTATAAAATTTATTGTTAGGCTCTATCCAATATCACCAAAAAGTCAAATTATTATTTTAAAAATTATTTATTAAAATTTACTAATCCAAAATGTGTCAAAAACAAAATATGGTAATACACAAGGTTGCAAAAACAAGGTAACGTCAAGTTCAAGTTTTAGTTCACTGTTCAAATATCTCAAATAAATTTTTTAAAATTGTTCGGGTCAAATTCCACGAAGGTTTAGTTCAAAATCCAGAAATATGTCAAGTATTATTTTATTATCGAGCTTACTCGAACAAATTTTTATTTATTTTATTTTAAACCCTATGTCAAATCCAAGTTTTATAACAGCTGGTTGAAATCTATTCCATACTCTTTCTATTTTATAAACTGGTAGGTTTTAAAATGTTTGTAATTTAATTTAGGCCTACTGTGTTTTTCTACTGGTAGGTTTTAATCCCCTCAAAGCTCCTTGTCACTTTCTATCTCTAGTTCAAGTTCAAGATTTATTTTATTTTTAGTCCACATTAAAAATAAATTCAAAGTTATTATTTAAAATTCACAATTTTATTTTATCCCAATTTATATTCTAAGTAGCAGTCAAGTTTAGTTTATAAATTGTTGTTGATTAGGTTTGGTTAGTTTAAAGAACATATTTTTAATTTATGAAAAGCAAGTTTTTAGGTTATGTTTATTTAGGCTTTGTGTACCCTAGTGTTGACACCTGGTGTCCTAACCTCCTACCGATCTACATTTTAATCATTTAATTTTAGAATTCTTCCCTTTTTCACTCTCATACTTTCTGATTTTTGCTGAAGGCTTATTTTTCCAACGCTCCCTTCTCTTGTATAGTTCAGTAAGCTTTTCAATTTTCCCAAACCATCTGTCATTGATTTTAATTTTATCTCTCTGTTTTACAAAATCCCACTTATCCTGACCAAAATATTTTAAGTTTAAGTTACGCTTGTTTTTATTTAAATTTTGTTTACGCATTAAGTAGGCCTCAATCCCCTCATCTCTCACTATCAATAACTCATTTCTCACTGGTTCGATTCTCACTCCATTATCGTCAACTACTAAATTATTTATGTATTCCGGGTTAAACATTTCTTTTATTTCCACTTTAACTTTATTATTATTATTTTTAACACAAGTTTCACCTTCTCCGCTTTTATTGTTAGGTTCTCCGTTTTCTCTCATATCAACGTCACTTCTACGTAGATTTTCATTATCAACATCACTTCCACTATCAACTTTAACTTTGTTTATCACTTTATCAACTAAGTTTTCACTTACGTCACAACTAAATTCAACTTTATTAACTCTGTTTCTCCCATTATCAACATCATCACTAACTGTCATATTGTTAGCCCTATCTCGCCCTACACTTTCACTATCATTATCACTTACACTAAGGTTTAACTCAACGTTATCATTATTATTATTATTAATTAACCCGGAAACATCAATATCTCTAGCATTCTCCAATAACCCAACATTTTTATCATCACACGCTTCAACATCTATTTCTATTCTATCTCTCTCTATGCCTACTTTATCTGCTTTCAATTTTGATTCTCGTTCTAGTTCTGCTCTACGTTCCTCATATCCCTTATCAAACGTTGCATTTATTTTGGCAAAATCAGTTTTGAGATCTGCTTTGAGTTCCGCGATTCCCTTATCAAAGTGTTTCATAATTATTGAACATATTGTGAACATATCTTGTTCAACATTGCTAGACTCACTGTGTTGTTGGTTAATGCCCGTAGTACCTGTAAAAATAGTCCTAGGTGCAGGTCTGGGTGTAATCTCGTTAGGCCTTGTGATTTCCATCACTGGTCTAGGAGATTCTAGGCCTAGGTGAGTGGACTCAGCAAGTGGGTTTCCTGGGTTTGTGAGTGGGTTGTGGACCTCTGGTGCCTCCATGATCTCTGGTGTCGTGTCACTAGTAACATTATTAAATTGTGTATTATTCTCACTCTCAGAATTATAACCTTCCTCCTCGTTGGCATCCATTATATAAAATTTTAATTTTCAAAACAAAATAAAATGGGGTCGTGAACAAGTTCTAAAGTTAGGCTTATGCCTATTTTAATATTAATAAGGCCCCTAGTTGGGAGACAATGTAACTAAAATCACCCTCTCCACACAACAAATAAAAACACAACAATGACAAAAACAAAATATTTAAATTAATTAACACATTTACCTGATCTTCCTTCAGTCAGGCTGGGTTTTATGCTGGGCGCCACTCGGTTATAGAGACACGAGAACTCTTATCTTTTGATTTTTAAATTTAAATGAAGATAAAACAAGGAAATATTATAATGGATGTGCCAACAGGAGCCAAGGTTCTAAAATATTATAACTACAAATTTTTATGATCAGCAAGTCTGAGTGACTTTAATGAGGACAGTGTTTAGTCCCAGATGCAATTTCAGAACATTATGGCAATTATTATGTCCCGCTTTCAACACAAAAATCAAGATAAATTACACAAATTACACAAAAATTACACAAAATTACACAAATGTCAAAATGCCTTTTATAATAATGATATTGGTTATTGGTTACTACTTCTCAATACGTTTTCTGAAGAATTTCAGCAATTCTAGTCTTTTGTTAAAAGTCAATGTTTTTGGTACCAATGATAGCCTATGCTTGGATTTTCGTTTCTTATGCAAATTATGTCGTGAAAATTATTTAAGTGCACTGTTACGTTACGTGATCACGCTTTCCAATGTAGTTGCCCCTAGTTAGGCCAAGAAGTAGACTCGTCTGTAGTCCACACGTAGCCCTGGGTAGGCCTAAAGGTAGGCTCTGGGTAGGCTAGTATTCAGGTGCCAACGGCTGCCCGACGTTCTGGCGAAGTAGGCCCTAGGTAGGCCTAGTGGAATCAGATGACACCAGTAGATTGTTGGCCTAGGCTAGGCCTCTCGTAGTCGGAAAACCCCAATTCCAAATCCAAAAGTAGGCTGCGAGTAGACCAAACACCCAGGTAGGTGCGTCCTTCCCGAAGACAAAGGAAAATCTCCAGCTCCCTCCTCACACAAACGTGCGCCAGCTGTCCCAAGATCGAAGTGAAGAAGTGTTTTTCCAAAGCTTGCGATTTCTGTTCTAGAAATTTCCTTCCTGATCTCCTATTGGTTGAAAAATTTGCAAGTCACAATTTTACGGCGTAGGTGATGACGTATGTTGTTGAGTTCGTTTGCACTCGCGGCGCGTGGCAGCTCATGGAAAATTACCACGAAAATAATATTCCGCACATCAGAAATAATGTTTTTTTGTCCACAGAGTTGGCAATGCGCACCAAGCACAACCAACTGTTGCACTTAAATGTTTGGTTGGCGGTGTCATATCATCCGCATGGCGGTGCATTGGCGCGCAGTTTGAAATACAAATTCACGTAGAAGTTTGACAATATTAATTACACATTTTTAAAAGAAATCGTTAATGTTATTATTTAAAGGCAATTAATTATTCAAAACAATTATACAATTTAAAAGGCGGGAACAAATTAATATTTAAATATCTTTGAAATTGTCTTATATCAGACCAAAAGGTTACACTGTGCCTTTAATTCCTGGACTGTCACGAACTATAGAATAGTTTCTCCCTGCGGCTTCAACTCCTGGACTGTCCAACCAGCATCACGTGTTTGTTATATCAGTCGTCACCTCGATCCCTCTACCACTTACATTCTAAATGAAGACGAGACACTAGAATAACTAACACGGTTGGCCTCCAGATGTGAAGGTCTCTGACCAGACCTCAGTTCCACATCTAGGCAATTTCCCCTGGCGCCCAATCATCCCTCGTACTAATAACGTTGTACGGGGAGTATTTTCATACGTGCATCGCGAGCCCCTAATTCCATAATGCCCGGGAAATGTGTTTTCTGTATCACGCACTCTGGTAATGTGCACTCGAATCTACTGGGAAGTATACATGTCGATACACAACGCTTCAACATGGAGGGCATCATGTACACATAGTACTTATAATGGGGATACTGTGGTTAAAATGTTGCATCCTTCAGATTCATTTGCTGGAAACCCCGAGCAAACTGAATGAACTCGCGTGCTCTGCCCACCGAAGGCGTGGAGTCGCCGAATAACGACGGTAAACGGCTTTGTGTGGTTCTAACATTACGTTGTAGACTGGCAGCAGAAAACTCGTTCACGTTTACCGTGCACTTGGTGCGCAAAGAAAAGTCTTCAATTTCAATTTCAATGTAGTTATATTCGTGTTAATAATTGCTATGTCCATTAACACTTTATTTGTTTCCATAATAGTACGTAATCAAATTATCATTATTATTATTATTATTGGTGTTGGTTTGTGCATACATGTTAGTGACCGGTGCGCTCTCAATATTTGTTCTATGCGCCCCACTAATAAGCTGTTTTGCAGCTTAGTGGGAAAATATTTTTGTTCTGAACAATGTATATTGCAAAGTATGTACAATAATAAAAAATAATAAAATATTATTATTATTATTATTTTATATTATTTTATTATTATATTAATATTATTATTATTATATTACTATAATTATTATTAATCTTTTGTTGATCACACCAATAAACAAGTCAAATATTGAACTTGTGTGAATATTTACTCCATAAAACACATTGTTTAGTATTAATTACTAGTATCAATTAATAATCCTGGGTTTAAATAAAGTGGCAATCAGTTGAAAGTGTTTGTGCGAACAGGCCTCGTATAGTGCGTGCACGAGTAGCAATCGATGCTGGGACCACGCGTCCACCACACATTGCGTGGGTCCTGATCAGCTCAGCGTATTTAATAGCCCGCATTGACAATTAAACCTTGTTTGTCTCTCCCTTCAGTCCACACGTAGTACCAACATAAATCAATCCGTAGAGTTTGTTGTCAGGCAATCATATTAACCTAAGCGGGTGTACATTGCTACGGACACACATTTCGATGAACAGCACCCACATTTAATAAAAAACTTGTAAAAAATACAGCCAAACCACACACTCAAAATTCAAAAGGAATGAGATCTAAAAGAAGGCCCAAGCTCATGATTATACCATTCTACACTGCGCATTCTTAATTCTTAAACGTACACTTCAACATATCTACATCTTTGAACAGCTTGACAATATAGAGTTTGCATGGGCTATAACGTTTAAATTAATAGTTGCAAATTCTATTTTGTTGAACTTTTCAAGGATGTAGTTACGGGGCAGTGCACGTTTATGAACTAAGAACGCGAAAATGTGGAAGGGTACATGAACTTGACCCTTCTCTTAGATATCATTGCTTTTGAGTTGTAAAGTTTGGCTGTATTTTTACAAGTTATGTGTGGGATATCATTACTTTTTCAAGTTCAAATATTGTTATTTATTACAATTCAGAAATTACAAAAGTCCACCCCAACCGTATTTCCCCAATGCCCAACCGTACTTGTAAATTTCTGAATTGTAGTAAATAATAACAACTACACCTACGGGAGTGTTTCCCGACTTACCAAATCGAGAAATAAGTTCAAATATATGGAATTGTTTGCAATAGGAAATTATTCTTTTAGTTGTATGCCCCTAACATTGTGTTCAATGGGTAATGAACGCAACGATCAAGCCACGACATACATAAGCAGGTAAAATAGTCCATGCAGTTCAACACACCACGATGCAAATAATTATGTAATCGCTATCATCTCCGATGTATCACTAATAAGACAATACGCTGCCACTCTGTATATAATAAGGTTGACGCAAATCTGATTAAACAGTTTTAATACACGAGAAACTAACTTATAATGTATGTGTATCGAATTATTGCCCATTTCTTGAATAACACACCATATGCTGTTATTACTCTAGTACTTTACAAGCTACACTAAACTAACATAATATGGGCACTGATAACTCCACTCTTGAGTAACTAACTAGCTAACTAACTAACTAAACTAACCTTCTTAGCGCCGATAATACAATCACTGTTGCACTTACACTTGCACTTGCAGTACACCAGTATAATATTGTTAGTTACATCATTGAGGTCGCTGGCAACTACGCCGCAATTCCTTTAGACAACATCATATCAATCTTCGCGGTTTGCAGAGTTCTCGGTTTGAAGCCACGCGAATAATAAGCCCATTAACATAAAGAATTAGATTCTCACACGAACATTTGCAGTGAAATAGATCATACACGCTGGCAGGGCACGATCGTCTCAGTTGATTAAACATGGCGTTTAAATATAGTAGTAAACTTATTTTTTGAACAATTAAAGATCATTAGGTAGTAGAATCATTGCACAAGACGTGACCGGTTTGGAAAGATATGATTTACTCAGAATAAGAGTGTAAGTCCTGATAGGGGGTGTCTGGAGTAAAATATTTCGCGGGATGCCTACGCTTAACTGATAGATTCTCCGATAGTTCAATCATTTCTGCTTTCAGAGATGAACTGGTAAACATTTTGATCGATATTAAGTTAGGTCGTGTTGAATAGTTTGTTAATCGAAGAACCCTTATTAACACTAGGCTTCACGCGTCTCAAAGAGAATCAAATGCACGTTAACTTTGTGAGGTATACAACATATGTAAGTATTGAAAGCAGGCGAGCAACTTTGCCAGATAACGAAGAAACAGAAATTATTATGAATGAATTTAAAAGTATAGTTCGGACTTTCTATTAATTTCAAAATGAAATTTTGTTGTTAGTTTGATGAGAAGCACCATGCTCTCAACACGTTAGTACGTACGCTGCTTGCAAAGAAGGTTATAACAGCACTTGTCTCAAGTATCAACCATTAGCTCTATACTCAATGCCGTAATTACATACGGAATATCTGAGAAACAAACCACAATGAGTCCGTTTGCAAAAGCCAAAACACAATATTAATATGGTTTACAAAAATAAATATTCTTAGCCCTCTTCTGGTAGGGGCCAATATACGAGAGAATATGAAATATTGTTTGGAGATATTTTTAATTTTACAAATATCTATGGTTCCCTTGGCCCAATAAAATAACAATGGCATTTTAACCGTATGCAAACAGCGGGTGCAGTCGCAAGTGAATTGTTTCCTCCCCTAAAAGAATGTCTGCATGTGTTCTCAACCGAGGTTGTTAAACATAGAGGGGGCCCCGGCCCCGGGCACTGGGCTAGGTTGTTGATGTTATGACGTGTCAGTCACACAGTCAGTCACACTGTCAGTCACACTGCCAGTCACACTGTCAGTCACACTGTCAGTCACACTGTCAGTCACACTGTCAGTCACACTGTCAGTCACACTGTCAGTCACACTGTCAGTCACACTGTCAGTCACACTGTCAGTCACACTGTCAGTCACACTGTCATACTGTCACACTGTCAGTCACACTGTCAGTCACACTGTCAGTCACACTGTCAGTCACACTGTCACACTGTCAGTCACACTGTCATACTGTCACACTGTCAGTCACACTGTCATACTGTCACACTGTCATACTGTCACACTGTCATACTGTCACACTGTCACACTGTCACACTGTCATACTGTCACACTGTCATACTGTCACACTGTCATACTGTCATACTGTCACACTGTCACACTGTCATACTGTCACACTGTCATACTGTCACACTGTCATACTGTCACACTGTCACTGTCAACCTGTAAAGTACGTGTGAGGAAGGGCAGGAATGTTTGACGTCACCGATCTAAATATTTCGGAGAGATGGGATTAACGCCACAAAGGAGAACGTTCTTATCGTGGATATTGGCGGATTTATCGGGATTAAACTACACTTTGCAGTTTATGAAACGTTAGTACTCGCATGTTTTCCCTCGGTTGTAAGTTAAGCACGTGGCTCGTGTACTGGAAGGGAGGAGTGAAGTGGGGGTGAGGGGGGTGAGGAGAGACAGTACGGTAGAGAGACGTGAGACAAGACTCTTCCGCAACAATATCACGCGCTTCGTGTAACAGACGCATTAAGCATAAACCAGGGATACCATAAATATCATGACTTTCATCATGAATTTCATCATGGCTTTCATCGACCATCTTTTTCAGGTTGTAAGAAAATGATTCTAAAACCAAAATATCAGATCACATAATGGTTTATCTGAAAGTTAAATTTTCATAAGACATTTTCTGCATAATCTATAAAATTCAGTGACATTTACGGACTAAATGACACCTTGATACTTTTCTCCTGTTGAAATTCATGAGAATTAGATATTTTGAACTGTGATTTGTTAGAATGTCCCGATGCTCCTCAACATTTAGATCTAAATTACCTACTTACTAGTCGATTTGCGTTTCCACGACTATTGTGTGAACCCTGTTATCTTTCTATAAGTAAATTGTAAATTATGTCATTGTCCGTGTTTCTTATAATTTATGATCATGGTGAAAGTTACAATGTGAATGATAAAATTATGAAAATGTTGAAGCAGGAGCTGTTATAAGGCAAAATGCAGCAGTTAGTTGGATACGAGTATGGTTTTGCGTAAAATCTTCATTGCAAACGCTTTGAATACCACTTAAGTAATATAATATCAAAGAGCTTATTATCCATCTACATTCTAAAGTAATGAATTTTAATCTCGAACAATATTTTAAATGTGAATAAAAAAGTTTTCGAACATCTTTCAGTCGACGGGAGAAGGAAGGTCACGGCTGCTTGGTTGAAGCCGGGCGCCGTAAACTCTGGTCTGAGCAAAGAACTTTGGGGGTGATTCTTGCGCGCGGGGTAGTTTGATGAGGAGGGGGGGGGGGGAGAGCGAGAGACCCATTTGAATAATTATTATCCCTAAATAGGAAATTAAGTCATCGCTGCGTACATTTACCGCTGGCGGCCATTTCAAATAAAAAGGAACATAATGGTTTAAATTTATATAAATGGTAGTTAGTCGCAGACTTGGTAGGGTGAGTAGAACAAGGGTGCAACACCCCCTTGAGGGTATTAGCTCGGTGAATCGCTTCGACATCTGCGACAGACGGCGATGCCTTGAGGTATTTGTCACACACGCTAGAAACACGTGTAATTCCGTTATCTGAAGAATAACACAATCTTATTACGATATACGACTTTGTTCTGTGATAACTTAGGCAAATTGAGTGTTTTTGTGTCATCGATTATAGCTTTGATAACCAGCTGTCAAACTAAATTGCATTAACTCGCGTCACCATTAATCCTGTGTAGCGCATCTGTGTACACCAAACAAAAGTAATTAATCCTCGTTAAGTCGGTTATTTGTAATTGGGAACATTTGTAACAAAAATATAGTGCGGCAAAATGCGAAAAATAAAATACTCTATGTTTGTTTGTACTTTGAAATTATAGTTATAGAGAAGCCTTACGTGTGCAGCAATAAAACAGCAGGTCAATCAAGAAGGAATTTACTTCTACATAACTCTAGGACTCGAGGTTTTGACAGTAGGGTCGGGCAGGGAAAAGAGGGTTGTTATGATACTGCATGTTAAAACGGATTTTAACTGGAAAAAATCTTACATTATCTTCCAATTCATTTTCTATTGTCTGGATATTCATTGAATACCATTTTGTAACTAGGCAGGAAATAAGAAATTGTCTGGAGCGGCACCTCCACCAAATATGTTTGTAAATCCTGGACCGGCACCTCCACCAAATATGTTTGTAAATCCTGGACCGGCACCTCCACCAAATATGTTTGTAAATCCTGGACCGGCACCTCCACCAAATATGTTTGTAAATCCTGGACCGGCACCTCCACCAAATATGTTTGTAAATCCTGGACCGGCACCTCCACCAAATATGTTTGTAAATCCTGGACCGGCACCTCCACCATCACCCCAAAAATATATTTTTTCGTCACCTGAAAATCGGGTACATCTTTTTTACAATCAGGTCAGGTGGTCGAGTTCGTCAGATTTATCCGGTGTTGTGTGAAAATAAGTAGATAATAAAGACGTTCAGATAGGACAGAAGGGGTTTCCAAGGGCTGCAAGTATAGGACTCAATCCCAGCATTCTGTTATGGCGAGGGAAGAAATCTCTCAGTCAGGACTGCCGGTGAATGCTCTCGAGTCTGTGACTCCAGAATCACAGGATCCCGAGCTAAAGCAACGTGCTCACACTTGTCGGTACTCGCTCATATGAATATACACGTTGAACTAGGCGCTCAAGCTACGGTCGTAAACCAACGTTACATCGTAATTGTTAACGTGCAGCCAGATTTCTGCTATATCGACAGAGAGGTTACGTTCGCCGCTGCATAATCACCGGAACTCATTCCGAGCGATAAAAATCCCCATTTGAGGCAATTTCGCTACTCGGCTCTGATCGAGCTAGCTGTGTTGGCGTGCGGCTCGCGTGCTATGATAGGCAGCACGGGGCCGGGTCAGTAGCCGGCTGGGTGACCGACATACCGTCTGCAGGAGTAGGCCTAGTGATGGTAGATGGATCGTCGTAAACTTGATGTTGAACCCATCGAGGTTTCTATCCTTCCATCATCATCTCACAGCCACACAATTCTTGAAACTATAAAATAATTTACCCAATATTTTCTTATTCAAGGTCCATTAGATTTTAGCGCAAAGTTTTTTTTTTAAATTGTCAGTTTATGTTCGGTTGCATCGGCCTACTACTGTGTTACATGATGATGTTTGATGTAATAAAAAAAATAACATCTAATATAACATGCATTTGTTTGTATAATGTTCTTTGTGTTTATGTATTGTCTATGCTTTTGTGTATGTTATCAATTTAAAGGCTATTCGGTATTCGCTGAATTTGATTTTTCAGAATAAATAACAAAATAAAATTTTAACAATATCTTAAACATTGTTAAGAACGTTTTTAAACGATTCCTGTACACCCGATATTAAACCTAAGAAAAGTTAAGTGAGGTTGCGATATGATCGTCTCAAGCTTCGGGCTAACAAGGTGCCCAAGATGCACGTTGAATAACCCCGTCTAGCTTTACACGGACGCGCGACAGAAGCAGACCGCAATTAACGTGGTAATTTGCATTATTTTATAATGGTAAAGCTTGTTACCTGAATGGAATTAGCATTTTAATGGTGAAAATATTCTCAAAGCACACATATTATATTCCACACTTTTTGTTGGAATTTTCCGGAAGTGTTCTGAACAAATCGTGCCGACAACGATTGTACTTGGCAAGTCGTTTGCCCACCTAAGCCGTGATTAGGACGGCCAAACTTCGAACCAACCGCCGGAGTTGGCGATGGAAACGCGAAACTTCACCTGGCGTCGCAACAAAAAGAACTTTGAGTTACGTAGATAGCAAAGTTTTTCACTTAGGTGGTGAACATTAATTTACCTCCGACGTTGCCAGGACAAAAACCTGTCCCCAATCCACACGTCCGTTATGTACAGAGGATGGGGAGGGGGGGGGGGGGGCTAGACGGTTGATCATTACACCCAGTGTAGGATAGAGGACGACAAGGGAACGCAATCGTTTGGACTATCTCGTCGAAACATGCCAAGTAAACATTTCTGATAGATGACGAAGTCGAAGAAATAAAACCTCAAATTATTAAATACAACGATTGAAGCAAAAAATGATCAATGTTAGTAACAAGAAAAAACGAATACAAACAGTGAATCCATCAATAATACTCAAATGGTTATGCGAGACTATTCTTCCTGCAGTCACAGCTGTTCTTTATCAGTCACTGGTTATCCCGCGGGCACGTTGTTTACAGGGTGTCCGAGTATTGTAGGATATTCCATCCCACGAATGCTCTTACCATAGTGACCAGAACAGTGGCAAGCTGTCAGGCTGTCCCAAAAATGTATATTTTTCAAGTTAACTAACATTCAGTTAAGACAGAGTCGACATGGTCGTATTCAGATTTGAAAACAGTCATGTTTCGTCACACTGGTGTAAATTATCATATAAGGATGACGATGATGATTATGTTGTAAGACTGAATAAGGAATTTACCAAACTTATTTTGGGATGTAACTTCCTAGTCAAATATGAATGATTTAACGGCAAACACACCCGGCTTATAAACAGATTTTAGGGTTTGCATAGCACAAATTGTCTATACGATAAAATAGGTTCTTTGTTCTAGTTTCAGTTGAGTGGTACACAGGAATAAAGGGCATAAATTATTATGATTGTAAACTATGGCAAATCCGATGCAAGATCAACTAAAACTCGCAACTATCTATTCGTGTCTTCGCCGGCCAGCGCATGCTAGTACACACGTCTCAGAGGTCCCACACAAACAAACCGAGGAAGATAAGGTAAACTTGGAGGCAAGCCACGAGATTCCTAGTTAAACGTTTTTAAAGTTTGATGAGGGTGGGTCAGACTCCGATCGATCTATATCCACCCCAGCCTAGCGACGTCATCAATATTTCACACCGCCTTGGAAGTCAAGCCCGTGTTGTTGACACTGTCAGCCAGCTAGGACACTCTTCTTCTAGGTTTGTCTCATTTATCATTTACATCACAACTTAAATACTTTAGAAAAGTTTGCAATTATATTAGAAAAGTAAGAGAGTTGTGCTTAAAATAGTGCTGAGAATAGATCGTTACATTATAAGGTAAACTGTGTCATAAAGTAACTAACCAACAACAACGAACGTTGCTATACAACGACTGGTTGATAAGAGGCAAGTCTCCCGAATATTTTTGTATTTTACTAGGAAAACGCTTAAGTCCCGCCGCGTTGTTGGATGAGCGTAATTGGTGCATTGAGCTGCCATGTGTTATGCGGATTTTCTGTTGTTCTGTGAAAAAATTAGTACTAAGTTGAAGATTTTTTAAAATTAAATTAAATTAAATAAAAAATAAACTTTAATTTTTAATTTTTTTAATTAATCGTATGAATTTTAAAAAATTGAAAAAAACGAAAAATTGCGATTTTTATAAGAAATAATTATTTGATTGCGCTCAAATTTCACACGAATAAAAACATTCATAAAATTAAGGTTCTGTGAAAAAAGTATTACAATAAAATAAAGCATGTAGGTGTTATAAGTAAAAAAATTGTTTAAAAAAAAAAAAAAACCACAAAATTTATATTTTCATGAAAAATAATTTTTAGATTGCGCTCAAATTTCACACGGATATCTTAATTCATAAAATTAAGGTTCTGTGAAAAAATCATGAAAATCGGATTAAGCATGTAGGTGTTATAAGTAAAATAAATTTTCAAAAAATCGAAAAAAATCGTAAAATTGCGATTTTCATGAGAAATAATTTTTTGATTGCGCTCAAAAACGTGGCAGTTCTAAGTTCAGAGATTTCGAAGGCCTCCATAAAATTTCATCGCAAACGGAGTATCGGTTTAGCTGGAATCGTGCTGACAAACACACAAAAATACAGAAAAAAAAGAAAGAAGGAAGGAAAGAAAAAAAAACATTCCGGATTTTTTTCTCCAGTGTAGTGAAATGGAATCTTCGCTTCGCTCGCTACGCTCATCCAATTAGTATTTTTAATTTTTTAAACATCAGAACACATACAGCAAATCATGCCATCTGGCGTGCTTCACAAACACAGCGATTTACTGAACTTCTTTCTCTAATAATGCTTGATCACTATTCAGGACGATGAGTGGTGATAGATGTGCGTGAAGGACAATTATTTAAAACCCAATGCCCTATGCGGGACTCGAACCCACGTCCCCTTGTGTTGTATCCCCCGGACCCACACCCTATCCTCGGTCTTAAGTGGAAGACAGGTCAGAATAATACTGAGCTCGAGGCTCGATCAGGGACATTTTATATCATTCACGTCAAATCACAATATAGCTCGTCGGGTTATGAGTAGACCTAAGACAAAGTGGTCAACTTCTAGCTTATATGGTGATGTGAACAAGTTTCTCAATATGACACATTTTAATTTGTCACCCCATTATGGCAACTCAAATAAATTGATCAAATTTCAATCTTATTAAAAGCGTTCAGAAATTATTCTGTCAAAGTTGGTGTACCTACATTTCATCAATTATTAACTCTGTTCAAATTATTTACATGTCTAGAGTCTTTTATCCTCAGTAGCTACATTGTGTTTGAAGCGTGGCTTTGTAAATCAGTTTTATACAGTTATAACCAGGTTTTGTGGTCGGGGTATCTGTTATTACATCCCACACACACACTGCGCACAGAAGACAAAGGGATGATGGCTGCTAATCACCGCTAGTAGTGTCCTCCTTACAATTACATCCGACCGTTGTTTCAATAACTCCACAGAGCGCTGATCAATCGAAGCGTTTGCACAGCCCGTAAACCAACATTTACAAATACAATTTGTTGCAGTTACGCAATAAAAGAGTGATATTCTTTTATGTTGATCGTTTAGCCGATAGCTCGGTCTGACCCACAGATGCTATAATAGCTACGATAATAGAATTACTGACCAGAGAGCAATGACAATAGCACTGGCACCGAGTATCGGATTGACAATAATTTGTATGAGTTCAACTCTTAACAAACAACTATTGGAACTTTTATTGGAAAAGTCTCGGTTCAAGTGAGGTGGATAAAATAATAATATGGTGCCACGATAAATACACTAACTAGCGGAACTATAACTTGCCCACATGACATAACTTTTAGGACTGTGCGAGTAGAGGTTTTTACAGTCGGGTCGGTTCGGGTCGGGTCGGGTAGGGTCGGGGGCTAGGGTAGGGAAATGACGGTCGCTATAATGACGCACGTAAAAATAGAAAATTTAATTCGTTGAATGTCATTTGTATACCTAGATTATAAATTTAAAATTGTCTGGACCGGCACCTCCACCAATAAAGTATGTAAACCCGGGACCGTCTCATCCACCAATAGTTTGTAAATTCTGGACCGGCACCTCCACCATTGCCCCAATTTTTTTTTGTCGTTACCTGAAAATCGGGTATTATTTTCGACTATCTGTTCGGATCCCAAATACCTGATCCGACCTGACGTCTTGGGTACCTGAACACCGATAAATATTAAGCGTGTAGGCGTAGAACATGAACTTTGGGATTAATCTCGAGGTTTCTACTAATCAAACAGTTGGGTTTCTTTTCAAGAGGCCATGAATTTCCTTTTCTTCGCGCCCAAATTAATCTTGTATAAGACTTTTCAGACTTTTAATTTCCAATTGCGTATTTCAGAGTGAAGAAAACATAATTGTAATTTGAAACTAGGCCCAGGGCCACGGTTTGAAGCCGACCAACCAACTCAATATAAGTTTGCTAGTAATTGAAACTGCTGGCACACGCGAGGGGCGCCCATCAAGTCAGCCAGGCTGTCAGCCAGGCACGCGGATACACACAGGACGGACGTGTGCAGGCTACACGCGCCACCGTAGAAACATGCTGACCAAACTGTTTGTGTGTTTTGTTGAACCATTATTTTAATTTTAAATCGAGGTAAATTCGTGTTTGTTTGTTTTATTTGGATGATATATAAAATATTAAATAATTTAAGAGTTAACTACGTGTTAAGAATCCGGAAACAAGGTCCGTGTATATATATTGGAAGAAGAGTGTTGTGTAGAGAGGTGGCAGCGAGGATGTTGTCAGGCAGGCACATGCTGGAAGTACTGTCAGGCAGGCACATGCTGGAAGTACTGTCAGGCAGGCACATGCTGGAAGTACTGTCAGGCAGGCACATGCTGGAAGTACTGTCAGGCAGGCACATGCTGGAAGTACTGTCAGGCAGGCACATGCTGGAAGTACTGTCAGGCAGGCACATGCTGGAAGTACTGTCAGGCAGGCACATGCTGCCAGGAGTAAACCTAGTTACCCAGTACACACTCCTCTTATTAGCGGGATGAGACTGGGAGGAGGGAGGGAAATTGAGTTTCATTTAAATTACGGTCATTTTTGTCGTATATTTGAAATGACTGCGTTGGGTGGACGAGATAATTAGAGCTAATGGGAGTTACTGCCCTCCCCCCTACTAACTCAGTAGTCGTGTGTGGACAAGAGCAGGAGGGGGGGGGGGGGGCAGAACACAGTGGCGGAGGCTTTGTGCAGAAACACTTACACGTAAACCACGCGTTCTAAGCCATCTATACGGAAATAATAACGACTGAGAAAGATAGGCGGTCACAAACGAATGTTCACGAATGTCAATATGTACACTGTTAAAAATGCGCTACATCAACGATATTGCATTCAAGATGTGTTACACAACTCCTCGATTGATGGTTTGACGCGTACATATTACTTCTGCCTTGTGCACGTTCTATAATCGTCTTACACACTGTACAGTGTACTCTGAGGGAGGCAGCGCCTCGTCCCACACGCGACACCGCCACTGTGCGCTCGGTCTCAATAGCTTGTTAGCCTCGTGTGGCGATCAATCACCCATCACCTCGTAAGCCTAGACGCCTCGTGTGGTCACCACGATCTCATGCCAGCAACCACATCCTCGTCTCACCTCGCTGTGATCAGGATTAGGTGTCGCATCACCTGCGTGCAGAGTGGGCTGGACCGTGTGGGAGACCTGGGTTGATGCCCCGGCAAGTTGTGTTTTAGCTTCCTCTCCCTATATCGCGATTTCATCATTTTCAACAATTACGTATAGTATAAGCGAAATAAAGGCAAAAATCGCGTGCAAAATCAATTTGGCAATGAAGCCTTTATCGGGAATCGCTTACAACGAAGAATGTCTACTTGACGTTTAATGTAAACACACTATGCCCCATGAACGTGAGTTTGTGAACTAAATCACTGTTACATAATGTAGTATTTAGAAACAATTGGATGTGTTGACAGTGTTTTCAGACAAATACATTTAGCAAGGCAAGATCAACTAAGTCTCTGTACACGTCCATCACCTGTTGCGAGCAGTGTCTACGTCAAGTATTGCATAATGCATGTTCTAGTTGGCGCGATCTAGTTTGCCTAGTAGTCGCAGTCGGCGCCGCTCGGATGTATTTACCACACATCCATATTCATCAGCCACTACGAGGAAGGAGCGAGGAAACTACGTCTCAACCGAGCATGTGTTGTACACACGATACAACATACGGGAGACGTTCGTTTCAGTGGGTTCCAACTTACAAACATACGCGTCGAGAATAATGTTGCCGACACCTAGATTAGTTTGGTGCAATAAAACATAATATATATTTTGAACTTTAACATGTCAGACACATAAGATTATACAACGAACAGCTTTCATCGGAAATGAGACAAAAACGAAATTTTTACGAAACAAATTGAAGTGAAACCGTTTTTGGAAATAGCCTAAATCAAAAACCGAAACGATAACCGATAGTTTCTATTTTGGATCAGATCGTAGCACCGAAAAGACTCAAATTTCGACTCTTATTTGTATCGACAGTTTGTAATTGATAATAATCTATCTTGACATAACTTCACGCAGCCAAATAGGACCAAAATGTAAAAAGTTACCCTGCTTAGGTGACACATAAAACATTCATCAGGATTGATGGCTTAGTCCTCGGCTAGATTCGATTCCCGTGCTATTTCGAAACTTATCCAGTCAAACAATGTTGATCATAATCAACAACTGTAGTAATTCTTGGGCACGCGTATCCGACGCTCTGAAGGGTAGGGTTGCACAGGGTCCTGCTGAAGAAACCACTGGGTTTTTGTTCGGCGCACAGCTGTCCCCCGCGTTACATGTGAATGTGTTTTTACGCCCGTCACTCGGCCCACCGACACAGGGCTAATGATTAATTGATACCTCCACACACGCCCGCAAATATCGCCATTGGATTTCAATTACTAATTAGTTCTGACGAGCAAATATACTCGTGGAAAGAGAAGTAATTCTTGTGTTGTCTGTTTGCTGACTGGTTTAGGCCAGGTATTGTTATTTCATGTGGTTATTACAGGGAGCAGTGCTGTACAGGTGGAAACATGGCATTTACACAGAACACTCGCCTACCCTTGAAGCGGACGTAACATGATCCGCGGAAAAGAGTGATAGTAAAATATAGATCAGTGCATAAGCCTACTTTACAGCAACATGTTGCTCAGTAATGTTTTTAAAATATTTATATGATAATAGTATATCCTAAAATAAGAAAGGTAATTCCACCTATTGATTCTTAGCTAGATAGTAATTGCTTCACAACTTGTCAGGGAGAAAAACACTTCGCAAGTGAGGTGAGACTTCTAAGTAGTCGGAAGCCCTTTTTCAGACGCGAGTGTAACTGTTGAAATAACATTTTAAGACTTTCACTTTTTCTTTCTTTTTTTGTTCTTGGACTTGGTTCATATTAATAATAATTGTCTGTGTTTTACTTATTAAAATAAATCATAAATAATGATATTATTTATATTCAGTGTTTGTCATTAGTTATTTGAATTTGTGCAATTATAATAGTTAACAATTTTTAATTAATTTAATTCTTTTTCTTTTTTTTATTTCTGCTGCTTTCAACACACAGGTAAAGACAACAATTAAAACATAAAACTCCACATCCTAGCCCAACTGTTCTAGTAACCTCAGCACTTATGATACTAGCCCGTTATTGTCTTGTTCAGACAAGTTCCTAACGGTGGTTGTCGGGAGTCGTAATCGACAGGTTTAGGAATAAATATAGACGGATCTCCCATGTTATTCACAAGCAGCACGTTGTGCAAGACGGGAAACATGGAGGTTTTTCAGGAGTTTTGTAGAGTTTGCTGACAGAAATCTAGTTGCAAGTGGACAGTTTGAGAATAGCCTACTAACATTTCTATAGATTATTTTGAATTTGGTTTTCAGGAACATAGCCCTAAACCCAGTCGCAATTAAATAAAATTTGTGAATGCTTTGAGTCTTCCTGTAAAAATATTAATTAAAAATAAATCGTTAATATTTGTATACAAGAAGCTAAGGAGCGAATTCTTCAAAGATAAAAGAAATGCTTAAACTGAACATTCATTCAAAATAACCAACAGCACAATGTATATTAAAATTATTAAAAAGGACGAAAGCTTTAAAAATAATTAGAGAATCTTTGTACAACGAGCAACATTTTTCTTTAGAACTTGTTTGTATGTAGCGATTGCAGTATATTTCCTCGCCAGCACTTAAGTCCGACATGAAAGAAGGGTTGCCCCCGGCTCACTCCACTGATGGCCATTTAATGGAAATAAAATGACAAAATACTTTATAAAATCTTTAGGAAAGGGGTTTTTAAAAGCAGTTCAACTATCCGAGCTATTTTCTTTTGAAACGGAATATTAATGACACCGCATTAATTAATGCACAAATGAGCAAAATGAGTGTCTTTTAGACCCCGACGCAGAAGTCTTTGTTGTGTTTTGAATGGGGCTTAATTTTAACTTTTAAGTTTCGAGTCATTAGAAACTCTTGACATTTTTCCTGGATCAAAGTGTCGGGGGCAGAGCAGAGACGGGCCCGTGACCCCCCCCCCCCCCCCAAAGACCCAACACAACCTAGCAGCTAGTACACACTTCAACACACTCCTGAAAGTAGTGTTGGCAGAGGTAAAGTTTTCTTGATAATCGACATAGTTTAAAGTAGCCGGTTTATACCGCTCGCTGAACATTCGCGGTCGTAGGGAAACCAGGGGTTGGACCCGAGTATTACTTTGCTCGCTAACGCTTTTTCCAGTCGCGTTGATGGATGAGCTTTGACGGTTGATTATCGTTGCCCTGAAAGTACGATTTCTATGAGAAATATTTCTTCGATTGACCCTAAATTCATAAAATATCTAAGTTTAGTGATTTCAACCGTTCTCATAAAGTTTAATCGAGATAGGAGAAGCCGTTTGCCCGGTCGCAGGTTAAATATCACGAAAATATCGTATAAAAATTTTGAAAAAATCATAAAAGTACGATATTCTTGCATGAGAAATATTTATTCGATTGTAACCAAAAACTTTGCAGATTTAAATACATTTTGAAGGTCCCTTCTAATTTTCATCAAGATCGCATATGCCTTTTGCCCGGTAGAGAGTGAACAAACAGACCAAAAAACGTGTTGTTTTTTTCTCAGGGTAAGTGAAATTGAAGTCTTTGCATCGCTTATCCAAAAAGATCTTTTGCACACGTTGTTATTGAATGACAGCAGCTGATTGTTGTTACTCATAGACTAAAGAGTCACAGATTTGGTTGAAATTAGAAAATAGCACAAAAAAGCATAAAATTGTTAGTGGAAATGAGAATCATTAGTTGGAGTAAACTTGTTCATGTCCGATCCTATAGATTGACTTCTGTCCGCGGGCTTACGTTTACTCATACAGTGCAGGCAACGATGTTGCAAGCTGTTCCTATGAAACTGTTTTTTAGTAGAGTGAAAGTCGATTCTGCAGCCTGAACATTAAATCTTCGTATATGGAAGAGTTTAATTAAGAGATGGGAGTGTATCGATTAGTGCGACACGTTTTCAAGATAAAGATCTTCGAGGGCAAAGAGTGGAGTATGGTGTAGGGCCGTGTAACACAAGCGCACAGATGGATCTATACAGGAGGCCTACACTGTTTCCAAATAGAGGAGCTGTACAGAGAAACACACGGTTCTTTGGGCAACGTAACAATCGGGCCCCAAGTGGGAAAAGAAAATAAGAATATGTACGAGAACCGCCAGTTGGAAGAAAGGAGCTTTGCTAGTCTAGCAACACAGGAAAAACAATCTCGGATATGGGTTTGAAATTTGAATATCTATTCGCGCGCATGGAGAGGCGCTGGTAAATAATGAATGTAGGGCTCTGAAACCAATCCGAACAATGGTTGCAACATGATGATGATGATCTTGACGAGTGCACAGTCTGAGCAGACTTCGCTGAACCGATTGGGTGAAACGAGTGTGACCGAAAACTAACTTCAGACTTTAGAACGGATACGGAAATCTCACGCAGTTCCAGTTTGGCCGTGTGTTGGCAACACTTCGCAGAACCAGGGTGCATTGTGTTGTGTTGGTAGTGGTGTGACACAAGACTTGTGGCCTCGTCCTGGCTTAGATTAAAGTGTGTGCTAGATACGGCCTCCCAGATCCTCACAGAGGGCGCGAGATAGCACCCCCCCTCGCGCGGGGCGGCTGTTTTCTTAGAGTTCCCGCCCGGACGAGGAGGATGCACTGTTCAGTGTAGCACACTCGACATTGTAATTGCGACGAGTAACACGTAACAAAGATCGATCACGAGCTGGGAACAAGACCACCTACACAACATGATCGGCTGGCTGAAGACACATAGAGGTGCCCAGTGAAGCTCCTAACGCTGACTGAATGTTGTTACTCAAAACAAGAATGTTCAAACAGAGCCTGAGAACACAAACCTCTCACTTTGTACTTAGTCTAGTTAAAGTGGTGTGCGGGTACCCGAAATTTCGTTCCAGGTGTATTTGGGGGTCAACCCGAGATTCAACCTCCTAATTACCCGATTGAAGTACCCGATTTTCGGGTAACAACATAATACATTTTGGGGAGTGGTGGAAGTGCCGGTCCAGGATTTACATACTTTATTGGTGGAGGTGCCGGTCCAGACAAGTTTCAATTTATAGCCAAGACAAAATACAATTCAATGCAAATCCCGATAATTAAAATTAAAATAAGAGTAAATTTCATTATCCATTTTCTTGCACTGTGTTATAACGGCTGTATTTGCCATACCCGAACCCGACCAAACAGCCAAATCCTCTACCCACACAGCCCTAGTTCTCTACGAAACTTTTTTGTATAAAACTGAACTTTAATATTGTAGGCATAATATCTAGAGGTGGAATAGAGTAAGTGTACAAGTAATTCATAGAGGATGTGGGATGTTAGGGGAAGATGGAGACTAATAAAGCGAAGGTGGTGGCTCAAAGTACAGTTTGTCCCCTGGACCTAATGAGCGGTGTATATCGCACGTGAGTGACTTCAGTTTAACCATTACTTAGCTGAATGCACAATGCACGCGAGCAGTGTACTGTACAAGACGCTGGGCCGAGGGTTCATAGCCTGGTTGCTTAGACAACCATTCGGTTGTAGAGGCGTGATTTGGATCATTACTGAAAACGTGGCGAGGATTTTCCAGGTGGTCACTAATCGGAAAATTTGTTGGCAAGGTAAATTTTTTTCTAGAAAATCACATATTTTTAAATTAGCCGGTTTATCCCGCTCGCTATCATTCGCGGTCGTAGGAACTGGGGGTTTGGGCCCGAGTATTATTTTGGCTCGCTAACGTTTTTTTCCAGTCGCGTTGATGGTGACTTTGAGGGTTGATTACGTTGCCCTGAAGACGATTTCAGAGAAATTTTTTCTTCGATTGCCCCAAAATTTTTAAAATATCAATTTTTAGTGCGTTAAACCTTTCCCTAAATTTTAAAATCGAGATGGGGAAAGCCTTTTTCCCCCGGTCGCGGGTTAAATATCACGAAATGTCGTAAAAAAATTTTGAAAAAATCATAAAAGTAGTATTCTTGCATGAGAAATATTTTTCGATTGAAACCAAAAAACTTTGCGATTTAAATACTTTCAAAGGTCCCTTCTAATTTTCATCAAGATCGCATATCCTTTTCCCCGGGTAAGAGGTGAAAAAACAGACCAAAAAACGTGTTTTTTTTTTCTCAGGTAAGTGAAATTGAAGTTTTTTGATCGCTTTTCAAAAAGATTTTTTGCACACGTTTTATTGAATGACAGCAGTGATTTTTTTTACTCATAGACTAAAGAGCCAAGATTTGGTTAAAAACTAAAAAAATGCAAAAAAAAGCATAAAATTGTTAGGGGAAATGAGAAGGGTTTTTTGAGTAAACTTTTTCATGCCCGATTATAGATTGACTTCTGCCCGCGGGTTACGTTACTCATAGTGCGGCAACGATGTTGCAACTTTTTCCTATGAAACTTTTTTTTTAGTGAGTGAAAGTCGATTCTGCGCCTAACATTAAATCTTCGTATTGGAAGATTTTTAATTAAGAGATGGGGTTATCGATTAGGCGACACTTTTTTAAGATAAAGATCTTCGGGGGCAAAGAGGAGATGTTAGGGCCGTTAACCAAGGCCAGATGGACATACGGAGGCCTACACTTTTTCCAAAGAGGAGCTGTACAGGGGGAAAACAGGGTTTTCTTTGGGCAACGTAAAAATGGGGCCCCAAGGGGAAAAAAAAATAAGAATATGTCGAGAACCGCCATTTTTGGAAAAAAGGGCTTTGCAGTCTAAACACAGGGAAAAAAATCTCGGTAGGGGTTTAAAATTTGAATATCTATTCGGCGCATGGAGGGCGCGGGTAAAAATAAATTTGTAGGGCTCTGAAACCAATCCGAAAAAGGGTTGAAAACATGATGAGATCTTGACGAGTGCACAGTCTGAGCAGACTTCGCTGAACCGGTTGGGTGAAAAAGTGTGACCGAAAAAATAACTTAGACTTTAGAACGGATCGGGAAAATTTTCCCCATTCCAGTTTGGGGCCCTGTGTTGGGAACCTTCGCAGAACCAGGGTCATTGTGTTGTGTTGGGAGTGGTGTGACACAAGACTTTTGGCCTCGTCCTGGCTTAGATTAAAGTGTGTGTAGATACGGCCCCCCCAATCCCACAGAGGGCGCGAGATAGCACCCCCCCTCGCGCGGGGGGCTGTTTTCTTAGAGTTCCCGCCCGGACGAGGAGGATGCACTGTTCAGTGTAGCACACTCGACATTGTAATTGCGACGAGTAACACGTCACTAGGATCGATCACGAGCTGGGAACACGACCACCTACACAACATGATCGGCTGGCTGAAGACAATGAGATTCTTGCAGCTCTAACGCTGACTGAATGTTGTTACTCAAAACAAGAATGTTCAAACAGAGCCTGAGAACACAAACCTCTCACTTTGTACCTAGGCTAGTTCCAGTGGTGTGCGGGTACCCGAAATTTCGTTCCAGGTGTATTTGGGGGTCAACCCGAGATTCAACCTCCTAATTACCCGATTGAAGTACCCGATTTTCGGGTAACAACATAATACATTTTGGGGAGTGGTGGAAGTGCCGGTCCAGGATTTACATACTTTATTGGTGGAGGTGCCGGTCCAGACAAGTTTTAATTTATAGCCAAGACAAAATACAATTCAATGCAAATCCCGATAATTAAAATTAAAATAAGAGTAAATTTCATTATCCATTTTCTTGCACTGTGTTATAACGGCTGTATTTGCCATACCCGAACCCGACCAAACAGCCAAATCCTCTACCCACACAGCCCTAGTTCCCGACGACACTTTTGTGTATAACACCGAAGGCATATCTAGAGGTGGAATAGAGTACGTGTACAAGGATGTGGGATGTTAGGGGAAGATGGAGACTAAGAAAGCGAAGATGGTGGCTCAAAGTACAGTTTGTCCCCTGGACCTAATGAGCGGTGTATATCGCACGTGAGTGACTTCAGTTTAACCATTACTTAGCTGAATGCACAATGCACGCGAGCAGTGTACTGTACAAGACGCTGGGCCGAGGGTTCAACAGTGTGGCTTCACAATGCACGCGAGCAGTGTACTGTACAAGACGCTGGGCCGAGGGTTCAACAGTGTGGCTTTTAAAAGTGGGGCTTTGACGAAGAGGTTTGACAAGAGTTTATAGGTGGAGGTGGCGGAAGGAAAACAAGTACCACTAACAGAATGATTGCGATTGCTGGTTCGATATTCTTCCGATATTTGACAGTTTATTTGTAGCATGTTGACTATTTTAAAGATCAAACCCCCAACTGGTCATAATCTTTTAAACGATATCAACTCAGCATTCGGGTACAATAGTTTAAGATGCTACACAGTGTTGTGGAATACGTCTCAACATCGCAGAGTTTGTGCATGTTCTAAGCAATCACATATTCAAGGCAGGACGCGCCGACCACGTTCAAACCAGCGAGATATCAGTGAGTATATTTACATCAACTTCATGTTGTAAGAGGCGAATACGTAACACGGGGAGGTTTAACAGACAAAGTGGATGTAGGATCCAATACATCGCAATGCCATGGTTGAGATTGAGGTACACAAATAGTTCCGATTAGCTGATCTAATTAGTTAGTATACTAGTTAATAGGAGTTTATCGAGTATTATACATACAATATGTGCCACACATTATGTAAATAGGGTGACAGATACAATGACCTGTGTTGCACGTATACTGCACGTGCCATGAGGATGTATTTAATTGTCAACTCGCAAGAAGCTTATGAAGGGTCGAGTAACAGGTAGATAATATGAGATATATCATCGGTCTCAAGTAATAAAAAGCATGTATATATGTAAATATGTGCCTAAATCCCCACTTTATCGCTAGGACATGAGACACGTCCGTGATGTGATTCAAGGTCCGTGTTAACATCCATCATGATGCTTGGAGGGCAATGAACGGTAACCACCGTAATAAAGAGTGTTTCTGAGAGCTAGACACCCACATCGCAAGAGAAATACCCCCGTTTAGCGGCTGATTAGAATAGTTCTCTCCTTCGCTTCCGTCAGGTGGAATGGAACAAGTCTCCCGGTCCCAGCATGGAAAACAGATCGGGAAATTATGCGCCGTGTCGTCGTTTATGGCCTGCTTTCTGGTTGAATGATGCTTCTCCATCCTAGCAGGCACCGGCCATTATGAGCGCCGCGGACAACTGCATGGCGGCCATCTTGACAACATGTTTACCTTAGAGAACAAAGTTCCTCGCAGAAGTGCCTACTACATCACTCTATCCACACAACCACATCAGTAAATATGATGTTTAGGTTGGAAAAGAACGTCGAATGACTGTTGCGCTCGTGCACGGTGTCAGTGCCGACATGGTTGGCTTGGATTGCTTTAAATGCAAACACCCAACTGAGAATAAGTTCCGCTGTTTAATAAGTTTTTCACGAGTGTGCAAACACTTTAAAGAAAAATGTATTCATATTTTTAGAAAGAGACCTCGATCTTAGCATTGCTGAAGACTGAGGAAAACCTTGAAAATGCACCTCAGTAAGGATTACCAATCGCTGAGAGGTGAACTCTCAATAGTATGACTCTTGAAGTAAGTAATGTGTTACCAATGCACTGTTGAAATAGGCCTACATTTTATCATAAGCTTGAACAAAATGTATTTGCACCGTTGACAAAAAGCTTTGTGCTTATATGCATTCGAGTATTCCCGTTTGTATAGTTCTAGTTCTACTAATATCCAGAAATATTGAAATGTATAACTTGTGATGTTGAGATGAATGTGTTTCTAAACGGCCCAGCAGGTCTGCTTTAAAGAGTAAATAATACTGTCTTTCTTTCTAAACGGCCGAACGAACTCCGCTGTAATGTAATCTCGCGTCCTCGCCTTGCCAAGCGTATCAGCATGCACTACAATTACACCCTCGCTGACGTGAAGCCTTTGAGATGGGGTGCGTGTGATATGATAGGTGAAGTGAACCCCCCCCCCCCCCCCTAGCGTTGGACGTGGATTGCAACGCATCGTCCGGGGGGGGGGGGGGCAGATCAAACACGACGTCTGTGTTGAGAAAACTTACCCGTTCTAGCATAAAATAAAATAAACACACAGAACAAATACATTATTATATTATAAGATCACATCTGTGTTGCGACTTTCAAGGTTATTTTCCTTCATGATTGAGAGTTAAAAATAAGTGCTTTTTTTTTGGAACATCAATACTTCAAAGTCATATTTTGAATGACCTTCGAACCGCTCTTTTCACAAACAAATGCCTAGAAACATTTAAATATGTGGATGTGTTCTAATGTTCTCAATGCAAATGCAGCCGTCCGCGGTGGCATATACGATAAGGGCGCTGGTCCGAAGCGTACGGCTCTACGAGGACGTGGGTTCGAATCCCGCATAAGGAATGTTTTTTGTAATCGTCCTTATCGTCATCCACCACACATCGTCTCGAATAGCCTGAGTGCATTAATATGAGACGCGTAAACAGAAATCATCAAATCAATGCAAATCAACTTAATAATACTGCGATAGCAGGTTATAACATCTAGTATATTATTATTATTAAACTCGACTTGATGTGGTTTCTTGATAGGGCGGGTGAAAAATATCGATATGTAGGAGTAATTTCGATATCGATATTTGAACTCCACATCGATGTCAAGATTTTTGCCCCTTTGCCGCGAATATCGGAGTAAACTGGATTTCTCGTGGTTTTGGTGGAGGTGCCGGGTCAAAACGCGAGTGAGAAAAATACAACATTTTTATGCATTTTAGCGATGGTTAACAACCGTTTTGGGGCACAAAGTAGTTTTATTAGACCAAATACTTTTTAAGTGTGTTTCGGGCATAATTAATAAAATTACCATAAATCGATGTCTATGCAAAAGTTTATGTGTGGTGTTAAAACTTGAACGGTATGTGATAGTCTAGCCTTCCAATGATAAACGCAGCTGATCTGAAGGCTTGCTTGTTGCTTGTAGCTCGTCAATGTTGTGGCTCGTGGATATGGACCTCCGTTGATCAATATGAGACAATTATGACACCCCTGTCCGAGCTCACTTAAAGTGGCGCCCCGTCCGAGGGTAGGAGATAAATGGCACTGCCATCTGCCCCCCGGCGCGAGGCGACCCTTAGATCACCATCAGCATTCATTTCAATCACGTGACGACAATGTGATCCGAGTTCATTTGCGTCTTGTTTAGCATCGCAGACACATTAGTTCTCATAGATAAGGTGCACGCGTTGTTAACTGTCTGTGCCATACGGGGGGAGTGTGACCTGACCTGTATGAGAGTCTAGAGGGGAGAGCGTGGAGGAGAGGAGGGGAGTGCCTGGATGACAGGAGGGGAGTGCGTGGAGGAGGGGAGGGGAGTGCCTGGAGGAGAGGAGGGGAGTGCGTGGAGGAGAGAGGGGAGTGCGTGGAGGAGGGGAGGGAGGGCCTGAGTATAGAAGGGAAGGACAGGCCTGGAAGACAGGACGGGGTGCGTGGAGGAGACTTGTTTGTGAGGATACTATACCAAAGTTATTTTGTAAAGTGATGTGAAGTGATGGAATTTGTGGTAATTTGTGTTGGAAATGGTTGACGAAACAAGAACACATTGGTTCAACAAGCTAAACATATTTTAAAAGTGTTATTTTTCGCCGTAGATCATTAATTTTGCAAGTTTATACGGACGAGTTGAAGTTCTGAAGAAGAAGCCAGATATAAACTTTACATCCGTAATGCGTCGAGATAATGAGCAATATATAAACATTATACAAAATCAGCAAATAAATTAAATGTAAATACATAAATTATACTTAAAGAGTAAAGACGCGTGGCATTTCTTACAAAAGAAAGATAAAGAGCTTCCGGTGGAATCGAATCTGAAAATTAGAAATTGTTTTCAGTAATGGCTTGAAACCCCAGTTATATCCCTAGGATGGGGCAACACGGACGGTACTGGATTACAGTGCACAGTCTGAGGGAGCAGAGCAGCAATGTGAAGACGTATAACCACAAGCTAACACAAACTCGATATTAACTCATTGGGGAATCTCACTCAAATTATTGACTAACTAGGAAAACGCTAAAGTCCCGCCGCGTTTATGGATGAGCGTTTTTTTTGTAAGTTTTTTTCTGCGTTTTGTGCGTTTGTTTGCACTTTTCCTTTGCAAGTGCTTTTTGAATGCATTGTGGAGGTGATTGTTGTCAAGTTTCTATTGTTATTTGTTAATTGGTATTATAAACTTCAAAAAACTCATATTAAAACCTTTATTTCTGTAGATTCTGACTAATTTTTCAACTTTTTCTTTCAAAAGGTACTACATCACCATAACCTTAATGTCCATGTGAAATCTGAACGTTGTAGCCCTACCCGTTTGGTCAGAATCGGCCAAATGTGACGAAAATATCGCACTAAAAATTGAAAAACTAATATTAAAACCTTTATTTCTATAGATTCTAGCTAACTTTTTCAACTTTTTCTTTCAAAAGGTACTACATCACCATAATCTTAATGTCCATGTGAAATATGAACGTTCTAGCCCCACCCGTTTGGTCAGAATCGGCCCAAATGTGACGAAAATATCGCACTAAAAATCGAAAAAAAAATCGTAAAAGTACGATATTCATGAGAAATATTTCTTCGATTGTACCCAAAAACAATACACCTCTAAGTTCAGAGAAAACGAAGGTCCGGTCAAATTTTCATCAAGATCGCATATGCCGTTTGCCCGGAATCGAGCGAACAAACAGACGGAAAAACAAAAAAACAAAAAAAAAACAAAAAAAACACCCGAGCTAAATTTTTTGGGGGTCAGTGAAATTGAAGTCTTCGCTTCCGCTCGCTACGCTCATCCAAAAATAATCGCGAAACGATGCAACAAATGCATTTGAAAAAGGTGCTTTCATTTTCGTACTGATTTAAGAGATAATATGTCGAAGAAACACAAACGTATATGGATAATGGGCATATGGGACATATAAGTGCTTGTTTCGTATGCTTGAAAATAAATAAATAAATAAAAATTATTTGAAGGAGGAAGGCAGAATAGAAGACGAGAATGCACGCGAGAGAAAATTACTATTTTTTAAAACAACGGTTTAACAAAAATTACAAACCACAACATAAAGCACGTCAAGAATACAAATTAAACATTAAAATTGGTTGGAAGAATTTAAAAATCATAAGATGTCTTCTTTAAAAGATTTGTGCTTTTCGTTATAGGCAGACTTAACGAGGTTATACAAACATACATTTTTGTAGGATGCCCGCTGTAGGGTAAACACATAAGATTTAACCGGCGTGACCCTCTTCAGGTGACTAACAACAATCGGACAATCGTGAAGTTATGTCCGAGGGCTATTTAACAGGACTTAATCCCTTGCCTTAACGACTGAGGAAAACCTCGGAAAAAACCTTCAGTGAGGATTGCCGGTCTCTACGGGATTTGAACCCGGGACTTCCCGAATCACAGTCGAGCGCTAAGCGCTCGAGCCAACACTATCGGTAACGAGGTTATAGAACCCATGAGGAATGTATAATATGTTGTGCGAATTCTTCCGTGATGGACCCTTGAAAGTTTAGACCATGGGTTCAAATCGACGCCGGTTTACAAGTGAGAGCGTCTGGTAATCATCTCAATCCTCTCTTGTTTTGCAAGAGGCAACAAGTTAACTTCATCCTGTTATACTATGAACATGAGGATCCTGATCTGAAAGGAGGTTTAAAATTTGCAACATCGCGTCTGCCAACCGCAAGAAGCGTTTTCAAAATCTTCGGAGCTCTTGCTTTAGGAAGTTAGTCTCATGCCCCATTAAATATTTAACATATACTTTAAGTTCTTAAAATTGTGTTTGTTTTCGTACACAGTTTCAGAGGAGTGTGCGATACTTGACAGGATCTGTGTTCGTAAAGTCTGGCGCATCTTTACTAAGTCGCACGTTGCAAGAAATAACAGGATGGGTTAGATTACGGTTGGAGCCTCGGGTACAAGTATTAATGCGCCAGACACCGGTGCTGCTACGGGTGGTGGCAGCCACGGGGCTAACGTGTCGACCACGGCTCGCTGCTTGTCCGTGTCTCGCCTGGGGCCGGGGCTGGGCCAGGGTCCCGTGTAGCAGTCGTCGCTACAGATAGCCGCGTGTGCGTGTGTGTGTGAGTGTGACACACTAAACCGTTTACCGTGCGAACTCGTGGTCAACTCTGGTCGGGTTTAACCCTGAGGTGATCGCTGTAATCAATACGTTTCGTGCTGATACAGAAGCGAAGAATTGCGATTCAACTAAACTTGCTTTAGTTCAAACGGTATTCCTACTCACAAAAGTACTTATTGTCAAGTTTGTATTTTGAGAATCTCTAATATGTTGTAATTTCCTTAATAAATTTTAGAATTCAATTCATATTTGTTTTTTCACATTTGGATATATGTATGTAGATTTCCACAATGAAATAAACGTTGTATTTAGTGCTTACCGATGAGCGTCCAGTAACAGTGACATGTAAACTCTGCCGTACAGCAAGGCAAGATGTTTGTTATCACCTTCTCGATGTGATAAATATCTCCTCGCAACATCTGAGCGCGGTGTGTTTGTATACACAACATTCAAGCCACATTAATTCATATTTACCTCGAACAAGATTAACCGTGTGCTTCTGCTTTATAATTAGGTAGCGCTGTAGCAAGTTCGTGGGAGGTACATGCACACGTGTTGATTTACTTACAGGTTCGCACATTGATATTAGGCCTGGATATTCCCCTAGTTGGCACGGACGGCAGAGAATTAGCTAGCTAGTTAGCTACTTAGCAACGTTATATACATAAATACAACAATCTTATTTAGAGTCTACCCACTCAGAAACATAACTGATTGTCAGTGGAAGACTATACATTTTTATAGCTGACAACATCGACGATCGAGTAATAACAAACTAGAGAACGGCGAAAGTAGGAAACACCGATCAATCTAGCTGGACACGATTCCACCAGCGAATAGCGCCATAATCATCAAGGCTGATTCGAAACAACCTTATAATGTACTATATTATGGCTCGTTGCCACGACGGCTCCAAAGTCAACGTTTACACCTTCTAGGCGGACTGGGGGTCGTCAAGGTCATACAACAACCCTCTGAGACGTGATACCATGTGCATGCTGGGCTGCGTGGCTACGCTCCCTAGTGACGCGGTAGCCTCTCTGCCAGGCCGGGACTAATGCTGGGTCGTCCAAGGTCATACAACAACCCTCTGAGAGCGTGATGCTATGTTGCATGCTGGGCTGCGTGGATCACAACACGACGTGAAGAAGCGAAAACTAATTATTTGAATGCATGTCGGGTGTATCGAGCTCTCTCCAGTCTTCACCACGAGAATCCCGAGCCTGCCTGTGAACGTTACCCCTGAGAGCGAGGATCATAGCAGATACAGCTCTCGCTTCACATATCATGCGCCAGAAGTGAACTTGGACAGTTTGGCTTGTTGTTTTGTATGAATAGACACATTTGCATAAAGTTACATAAAACGGATGGTTTTCAGCAGCTCTTTCGTGCAAATGTTGACTTCCTCCGCATTGTTTTTCATCCCTAAAAGCAGCTTCGTGCGACACACAAAGCTAAAGCTAATATATGCATCACAATCGCCTGATAAGTTGGCAGTGCGCGGTGCCTTGCACGGCCAGGGCGTAGGTTCGAGTCCCACACAGAAGTTTTCTCTAGTTCCTCGTCAATCTAGCACACTGAATCGAATACAACACCTTTCAATGTGACTGACTAACTTAAATCTAATGATTGACTGGCATGCGGTCGTTCTATATTAGAAACCCGTGAAAATGGTGTTATTGGATATAGCCGATCATTTCTCGATTTGGTTAATCGGGAAACACTCCCGTGGATGTAATTCAACTACAACTACAATTCAGAAATTAGAAAAGTCCTCCCCAACCGGGAATCGAACCACGGATCTCCCACATTCCAGGTGGACGTCTTAACCACTAGACCATCAGGACGGGTACATTTTAATCTCTGAATTGTAGTTGCATTATACATCCGAATGGATGGAACAGTACTGCAACGAATATCTGCTGCCTTTGAACTGACCACCAAACATTAATTATAATGTCATTACCTTTACGCAGGTATGAGCGAGGGTTTATTTCTCGATTTGGTTAATCGGGAAACACTCCCGTGGGTGTAATTGTTTTTATTTACTACAATTCAGAAATTAAAAAAGTCCGCCCCAACCGGGAATCGAACCACGGATCTCCCACATTCCAGGTGGACGTCTTAACCACTAGACCATCAGGACGGGTACATTTTAATCTCTGAATTGTAGTTGCATTATACATCCGAATGGATGGAACAGTACTGCAACCAAATCGAGAAATAAACCCTCGCTCATACCTGCGTAAAGGTAATGACATTATAATTAATGTTTGGTGGTCAGTTCAAAGGCAGCAGATATTCGTTGCAGTACTGTTCCATCCATTCAGATGTATAATGCAACTACAATTGAGAGATTAAAATAAAATGTACCCGTCCTGATGGTCTAGTGGTTAAGACGTCCACCTGGAATGTGGGAGATCCGTGGTTCGATTCCCGGTTGGGGCGGACTTTTTTAATTTCTAAATTGTAGGCCTAGTAAATAAAAACAATTACACCTACGGGAGTGTTTCCCGATTAACCAAATCGAGAAATAAACCCTCGCTCATACCTGCGTAAAGGTAATGACATTAAATTAATGTTTGGTGGTCAGTTCAAAGGCAGCAGATATTCGTTGCAGTACTGTTCCATCCATTCGGATGTATAATGCAACTACAATTCAGAGATTAAAATGTACCCGTCCTGATGGTCTAGTGGTTAAGACGTTCACCTGGAATGTGGGAGATCCGTGGTTCGATTCCCGGTTGGGGCGGACTTTTTTAATTTCTGAATTGTAGTAAATAAAAAGCCGATCATTGTGATACATTGGCAATATATGTTGGGAACAATTATAGCTTTCAAAGTTTCAATTAATTGTTGATATTAATCTCGTGACGCTATTGAAGCTCAAAGATCAGAAATATTAGTCGGGAAGTGCGCACAAATATCTTGTTGGTCGGTGCTGGTGAGGCCAGGCTAGATTGTAGCCCCGGCCTCAGAATTTTGCACCCTGACATCGTAGTACAAGAGCTCTCACGTCGCGGGCCAGCAGAGTATACGTGACGCGGCAACAGCTCGGCCACTCCTCGGTTAGGCGAGAGCAACGCGATCCCTTCCTTGGTTGACACCTCACCACAGCTAGAGTATCATGTTGATCCCAAATCAGGTTTACTCGCACAGAGAAGAAAATAAAATGGCAATTTACCCATGTAAATTCCGTGCACAAAATGAAATAGAGTACTGCATGGTTGGTTGAGCCAAGTCTATGTGAAACACTAGACCAACGACGACGTAGAGAACATATAAACGAATCACAAGCTTGGTTGGTATTACCCTGCCTTGGGTGGTTCGTATTCGAGCAAGCAGACAGACTTGAGACCGAGTCAAGTTTTACTACAAGGTTGGGGGCGCTCGAGTGATTCGGGCGGTCACGAGTTCGACACCCGGCACAGGCAATACTGACTTTTCTAAGATTGTCTTTAGTTGCTTAGTGAAATGCATGCATATGCAACGAATCGGCTATTGTACGTAGCTCTCGTGAGACCCAAAATCGAATATGCCAGTGTGGTGTGGAATCCGCATCACAAAACTAAAATCGAGGGCCTTGAAAAAGTACAAAAAAGATTTGTAAAACTGTTGTGCATGAAATCTAATATTGAGTATCATAGGAATGAGTATGTAAGTCATTGTGATCTCAGCAGGATTCGCACGCTATGTAGCAGGCGAAAGATTATAGATATGGTTTTTCTTGTACAAAGTTGTAAATAGTTATGTTGATTCTCCACTTCTTGAGAAACTAAATTTTCATGTTGCATCACGGGTAACTAGGCATCAGTGCCCTTTTTATCCAACTAAAAGTAGAATTGACGTTTCCAAACACTCATGCATCAACAGGCTACAAAACACCTATAACAGTCTCTCAGTCTTAAACACAAGCCTTGATCTTCATTTTAATACTCTTGCATCATTTAAATCTCTCTTGTACAGCACCATTGTCGACACCTAAAAATATCTACACACAGACAAAAGTGCGATCGCAATCGCATTCACTTTCACACTGACAAACACACATACGCACACATGCATCAACACACACATTCACATGCACATACACGTGCACATACAAATACACATACATGATTAATTTATAGTATTGTAGTATATGAGAAATTAACGATTAATTTTGTTAGTATAAAATATAAATTGTTAGTTTATAAGTTAATATATTATATTTGCACTTGTGGAAAATAATTTCTGTTGCAAATAAAGACTTAATAAAATAATAATAATAATAATAATAATAATGCTGTGAGTTGAGTCCTCGACAGTCTACAACAACCCTCGAGCAAACCATTCACAACTTCTAAGTTAGTGACATGAACCCTACAGCAACCATTCTCGTATATCAATACAATACCATTGTCGTCACGATTTAAATCACTGCACAAAGTATATAAGAAGTAAAGCTTAAAATAATCATCACAATATGTTTAATAGATGACGATGCAACATAAGTTTGACTTGTTTCACTCGTGTTGGCTCACCGGTAGACGGGACGTGGGTTCGAATCCCACAGAACACAAGTATGTTATGCCTAATCGTCTCAAAGGTCCTCGTTGCAAAACACCGACGCCAAGCAACATAACACTGACGGAAACAGTGGAGCCCAAAGAATGCTCGCTCGTATTAAATCCTCAAATATTTAACATTGCAATGGGTTGCTATGACAACCGACAGCGGTGTGATAATGTCGTGATTTGTTGCTTGTTGGCTCATTAGGACACCATGTAGTGGCAGCCGTGAATCACAGCTAATGCCGGGAGCTCCCTTCAGGGTGCACTGCTACGTGTGCGAGCATCAGCTTACTGTGTATGTAATATTATAATATAATAAAAAAAATGGAAAATAATATGTATAAATAAAATTAATAAATAAATTTGTATTTAGAGTCTACCCATCTCGATCAGTCACATAAATGATTTTCAGTGGTGGACATTCAATTTAAAGCCGACCAAGCCAACCGTGTACGCGTCAACACCAGCGACGAGCGAACAATGACCAACTAGAGACCGGCATATTGAATGAAGTAGGACACACCGATCAATCAAGCTGGACAAAATTCCACCCACCAGCGTTAGAATTCACAAGGCTATTCGTAACAACCTTAGAATTAATTATGTGCCTTGTTGCTAGGGCGGCTCTAAAGTCATCGTTTAAACATTCCTAAGCCAAGAACTGATGGACTTGAGTCCACATTAAAAGTTAAATAACTTGTGCCTAAAGTTGGAATCGAACCCTGGACCTTTTGCTCTGGAAGCAGAGCCTCTAATCAAAAAACGAAGCAAGTGTAGGCCTATTATTATCCTTAAATTCAAAGAAACTTGCACCAAACATTAATAATAATCTTACTGAAGTAAAGAATTACACACACAAAATAGTTGATATATTTTTTATGTTTTCACCGGTTTGAATGCGATTTTTTAAAATTTTTTAAGCAATTTTATACGATTTTATTCTACCAAAGGTAATTGGCTCTAGTTTCAACATATGATTCTTTGTCTACGATCATAAAACTGAACTCGAGTAACCGCAATGGAAAGGAGAGCTCAATAGCCGAAAAACGCTCATCCAGCGACGCGACGGTGGAAATATGATTCTCGAGGGTATATATTGTTAGGCCGTCACCGGTAATACTGAAATAAGAAGATTGCAGAGAAGCTGAATGTTAGTGGATATCAAAATCAGACAAAAATCCCATGCATTCAATACAAAAATACAAATTCTGGGCAATAATGCCTGAATACTCCATTTCTCTCAATATGTACGCTAAATGCTGAGACAAGTCGTCGCCAATGGTCTCAAGGTCGGGTCAAGGTCGCGTCAAGGTCGTGTCAAGGTCGTGTCCATGCACTCACCCGCTTGTTGTCCCGGAACTTGACCCAGCCGTCCACCACGGTCTGGTCGGGGTTGTGTCTCTCCTCGGTGGCGATGTCCAGCGAGTCCTCGAGGTCGGTTAGTTCGGAGTCCGTGAGAGAGCTAGGGTCTGTGACGCTCCGGGCGGGGGAGCTACACGCGCTGTCCGACAAGTGCTTGCGGTAAGTCACCGGCGAGCTGGCCGGGCTGTCCGAGCAGAACGTCTTGCGGCGGTTAGCGGGAGTGCTGGAGGCGCTGTCCATCAGCTTCCTCATCGCCATGGGAGAGTTGGACGCGCTGTCCATCATCTTACGCATCGCCATGGGAGAGTTGGACGCGCTGTCCATCATCTTCCTCATCGCCATGGGAGAGTTGGACGCGCTGTCGGAGAACATCTTGCGCAGGCTGGAGGGCGTGTTCAGGGCACCCGTCTTACGCACACTAGACGGTGTGTTCGACGCACTCTCGGGAAAATTCTTTCGGATATTTCCCGGCGAGTTAAACGTGTTTTCCGCCATATTGGAAAACTCGAGGATACTCCACACGCGAGGTAAATATATCTACACGAAGATTATTTCCTCGAACTGGATGGCCGAGTGTACTCGTCCGAAGCACGCGTCGCGGTCGTGCCAGCCAACACTCACGTGGGACGAGACACGTGTGTTGCTCAGGAACACACGACGACAACAACAACAACACGTTTAATTACGATATCAGCTCGACGTGTGGGTCCACGATAGGCTGCCTGTACTACATGACAGAGGAATGTTATACGCGGACAGGCACGCAACTTCAAAACATCGAAGTGTAATTGATAATCGATACTTGAAGCACGATGGGCTGTAAGCAGCACGCACCATACATACACATTCAACACTTACTTTTTAATTTCAATTTCGGAAACACGTTTTGAGGAAAATGTACACCGACAATAATTACTAGTAGATTATATTCACATTAATACATACGACACGCTTTGAATCAGGTTTTCCTTAGATTATATTGTTAAGTGATATTGTGTAAGACACGTGTCCAGAATCAGGCTGAGATGTTTCGCAGATATGATATATTTTGAGTGTACAACTGTGTCACTTTTAGAGTGTATTTATGTGTATGCTTTTTTGTGTGTCCTAATTAAGTTCGCTCCTCCGCACACGCGTATGTATTTAGCTGCTCGTCAACTAGAGCCTACTTGTCTTCCTTATGAACGGGACGCATCACTGACTGACTGCGTGTAATTACACCAGTGCGCGGGTACATCCCCCGAGTGCACTTCTTCCCCGTGTAATTGGACTCGAATGTCACATTCACAACTAGCTAGATAAATTCCACGCGCCCACAACCCAGATTATCACGCGTGAATGCCTCAGTTACGCATCACGCTTCGGTCGCACTTCATTTGTTTCTCGGACAGACAGACGTGTCACCAGGGCAGTCGTAGCAAGGAACGTAATCACACTTGCAGAGCACTCCACGCAAACATTGATGCAAAGATTGTGGTTAATTTCCTCCGGTTTAAAGCTTTGGAATACTTAAAGCTCTGAACAGCTTGAAGACGACAACGATAATGAAATTACAGTTAAGGCTCTTAACTTAAGGCATTGCGACGAAAGCTTTAAGTACACTGGATTCACAAAACCGCCTTCCACTTTGTACAAAGTACGCGGAAGGGGGCTAAACACATTACACGAAGCACTTGGGGTTTCGCACACAATATACTTCGTGTGGACTTTTTAGATTTTATCTTAGATTTAACACAATCTTGTTCACTATTAGCCGCTTAACTCGACAATCACTTTATTAATGGTGTTAGTTTACCGTGTTTGATTGTATATTTAAAACACACTACGCAAGTTTTACACAAAGTTTTAAGGAAATAATAATGAATGTTGGTCAGAAATAAATGTGCAAACACTCAATAAATAACTTTTAAAAAACTTCACATCTGTACAAAAGAAACCGACTTTACGCACTTACTTTACATACATTTATTTACGTATATCGATTAAAATATACTTCGTATTTTATCCCGCCACTCTACTCTCTCTCACGATCACGTCCGAACACGTCCGCGCGCGTCGTCGGGGGAGCTGCGAGAACACAACCTGCCCCTACGAGATGCCGGCGACGAGTGAAGACATGCACACGCGGCTCCGCCAACCCCCGCGCGCGGACGCCGGCGTCGTAGCGCTGCCATCTAGCGGCAGACGCGCGAACCACCTGGTTTACAAGCGATTTAACAACATTATTGCTAAACGATAATGAACGCATAGATAAATAAGGCTTGTTAAAAACATTACCAGCATTACACTGCTAATGAAATTAAATTGGCTTTTAAATCGCCGTTACTCCAAATAATGTTAAAATTGATTTCCGTTTAATTTTGTGTCAACCGTCACCAAACTATTTTGTTGGTGGGTTTCATTAAATAATGTTGATTTTACAATCATTACTATTTACAGCGATTAATTTGTAAACTGTGACTAGCCAATTCTAATCCTCTTGGTCAATGAATTGATTGACTTTGAAAATGTTTCTGCTTGAGTTTGGAAATGGTAAAAATTTGTTTGTGGGTTATATTTACTTTTAAAGTTTTTGTATTCGAACAGGAATAATTAAACATAAAGTATTGGTACGAACATCTTAACATTTCAATAAATTACAGGATCGGTAACAAACCAATAGACATCATCAAGCTGCTCGGCTTTCTACCCTTAACCTCTGAGCTACATTAGTAGAGATGTGCAAAAATGTTTTTTTTTAGTTTGAAAATTCGCGCATTTAAAAAAAATTGGGATTTTTCGTTATTTACCAAAAAAACAATTTGATAATGCACAACATTGAAAAAAAAGAAACGCCTAGCTTTAAATTATTAGTATCACAAATTCCAGGACAATAATTAATGATTAATTTAAAAGAAAAAGAAGCACATGAGAGTGAGAATCAGTTTTAATTATAAGCTCAATATCAGCCTTCAGTTTTCAAATTTTCTGACAGTTTTTTACCACCAGAATAATTTCGACTACCCGGCACCTCCACCAAAATACGAAATTATGCTTTTTGTGTAATGTCGATATTTTGATATAAGTATTTTGAGCTTACTCGCGTACAAAAGATTATTACGATCTCACAATCGCGTTTTATGACCCGGCACCTCCACCATATGTACCAGCCAGGATTAATTTAATTTCGACCTCCTACCCGGCACCTCCACCAAAACTTTGAAAATCTTTGTTTGAAATTTCGTGATCTATTTCACGTTTAAAGCTATAATTGCTAATTTGCCACTAGTTCGCGTATCAACTATAAAATATCGCGAATATTTGCGAATTGGAAATTGGTACCATTCAATCACAATTCAGGTGATTCATGTGCAAACCGAATTTGAAGGGATTATTGTAACTTTAAAAAAATCGCGAATTTCATTTTCACCATGTTTGCACATCTCTATACATTAGTTATATTTTCGTACAAACAACGCTAATATAGAATTGTGTTATTTACCACTTTAAAGCCATCTGCCAATGTTCCTCTAATGAAATACATAAATCTATACAGCAGAGGTAAGTAATTTATATTGGTATGATACAAATCCGATGTGACAATTCTCTCTTGTAAAAAGTAAGCGACAAGTTTAGTTAGTTTCGACTCCCGGGTCTCGAACCCAGGTCCTTGTAGTAGAACCCCCATCACATCACATGGCCGCTCCACCTGACACGATGATAGCAGAGAGAAATATCTGCCGAGACGTGGGATGCGGGGCATTGCGTTTGATTACTATTGATTGTAATTCTCCCTCCTTCCGATATAAAACAGACCGGACAGGGAAGGAAGGTAACTAGGGGGCTAATATCACCCCCGCCAGACATAAGGGTAATGGTAGAGTTCGTAAGAAATGTGCAAGGGCGATTCAATCCAAGCAAGAAGTAAACTGCAGTGAAACTTGAATTCAGGATTGCCGGAGGCAGGATTGAAACTGAACTAATCCTAGCTGAAGGTGTTTCCCAAGGTTAGATGCGGGGTTGAGCCAATTATTTACCATTTAATGTACTTCCTCCCGGCTATATTTACTCCCTCTACCATAGGTAGGTCAGGGTTGAGATGTTTTGCCTAGTCCGAAAAAAAAACAACATAAAAACAGCAAAAGGTATTTTATTCTTCAACAAAGATGATACGGAAGGGTATTGGCGTTAAAATATAAATACAAAAATAAATTCGTATTAAGAGCCTACCCACACAGTCATAGAACTTATTTTCAAAGGGAACATTAAATTTAAAGCCGACCAAGCCAACCCTGTAGGCGCCGACACAATCGACGGAATATTTTTGGATGAGCAAAGCGAAGACTTCAAAATCACTGACCCCCAAAAAATTTAGCTCGGGTGTTTTTTTTTTGTTTTTTTGTTTTTTGTTTGTTTTGTTTTTCTGTCTGTTTGTTAACTCTCTACCAGGCAAACGGCATATCCGATCTTGATGAAAATTTGACAGGACCTTCGAAATCTCTGAACTTAGAGGTGTATTGTTTTTGGGCACAATCGAAGAAATATTTCTCATGAATATCGTACTTTTACGATTTTTTTCGAGTTTTAGTGCGATATTTTCGTGACATTTGGGTCAATTCTGACCAAATGGGTGGGGCTACAACGTTCATATTATACATGGACATTAAGGTTATGGTGATGTAGTACCTTTTGAAAGGAAAGTTGAAAAAACTAGCCACAATCCATAAAAATAAAGCTTTTAATATAAGTTTTTTGATTTTTTGTGTGATATTTTCGTGCCGTTTGGGCCAACTCTGACCAAACGGGTGGGGCTACAACGTTCATATTATACATGGACATTAAGGTTATGGTGATGTAGTATCTTTTGAAAAAAAAAGTTGAAAAAGTTAGCCAGAATCCATAGAAATAAAGCTTTTTATATAAGTTTTTTACGGTAAATAATACCAATTGACAGGTAACAATAGAAACTTGACAACAATCACCTACAATGCGTAGGCAGCAAAACAAAGCACTTGCTAAAGTAAAGATATCCCACACAAACTAAAAATTTTAAAAAGCTCATCCATCAACGCGGCGGGACTTTAGCGTTTTCCTAGTAGTAAGAAACACCGATCAATTAAGCTGGACACGATTCCACGCGCGGACAGCGCCAGAATCAACAAGGCTAATTCGTGAAAACCTTATAATTTATTATGCGGCTCGATGCTTGTACGGCTCGAATGTCTCCGTTTACAAATTTCTAAGCCTAAAACTGTTGGACTTAAATCCAATTCAGAAGTTAGGGTGTTAGAAGCTTATAGGGCTAGCGTCACCGAAGCCTTACATAGATACCCGGCACCTCCACCAACAACGAGACTTCAGCAATGTATTGTTTAATTGTTGTGTTATTCTTGAGTAGCTTCGCTCCCTACTGCCCCGTCCCCGCGCCAGTGTCATGTTCTAAATGAACAGCACGCGTCCCTGGATCAGCCGCTCTCGCCTTGGTTAGCCTCTTGTCATCACCACAATAACCCGTCACTCATCTGACACCCAACACAATGCACTGTGATGTGGTGTGCGCATGGCATAACTTAGCTCGACCCACGCAGACTTGCGAACACTGATTTACCTATTGTAATTATAATTGTTTATTGACTAGACGCAAACCTACAGATTAAATCAAACAACCCTCAGTGCACGGTGGAACCGGTTTGTTTTGCAACAATGTAGTAAAACACAATAATATTATTGGTAACAAATTCAAAAAGGATATTAAATGCAATTAATTAAGGAACCAAATATAAAAAAGGGGGGAAAAGAAAAGAAAAAAATAAGAAAAAAAGAAAAGATAGAAAAAAATCATCAAAAAATAAAAAAGGAAAAAAGGATTTATTAGACGATCCCAATCAAACGAATAACTTCGGTGTTCGAGTGCGAACAGGTTTGTGCCTGACTGTACACTACAATAAAACGTGTTCTTGATGCGACGGTACCCTGCTCAGAGCACGAGATATCCGCCACCCACTCTAGTAATGACTGGCGGTTGTTATTTATTAGGCCCATCTAATTTATAGGTAACCCCTATCCTATTTGCAAGAGCTCCCACTATGTTGATCGGCTATCAATAATTTCTTGTCAGACTGTTGGTCTGGCTGGTCTGGGCCTCAGGGTGTTAGGGTGTAAGGGTGGGCTTAGTTCTCACGGCGGGGTGTAAAATAGGGGTGGAACGATGATGAATATGACACCTGTAATACCAGCATAGGTGCACGCAGCATGACAAACATGACGACGATAAAATTAACTAGTTCAGATAAAACCTTATTTACAGGAAACGCTCATGGCGGTCTGAGCTAACATTACACGTGTGAATTACTAGTTGTGACGGAAAACATATTTGGAAGTAACGTTTAAATGCTGTAAAGTAATTATTCAAACTTGAAATGGAAGCATCATGGAAGCTATGTTTTGGCTAAGAAAATTGTCTCTAAATCTGATTTTATTAATAACATTTTTTCGTTATCTTCTAAGATTTCAGAAGAATGTGTTCAATGTTTTCAGATTTCAGGTTTAAGGATGTGTTTGGCATGACATATTAGTGATACTCTAAAGCAAAGGGTGAAACACAATCGTTTTGTTCGGGGCGTTTCTATCCTATCCTAAATTGGTCAGAAATGCAGACTTAGGAGTATTTGACATTTGTACAATTTTAAATATGCCTTTTCGAAAATTGTATCCATTTGTAATGCTGGCTCACCCCCCGCTACTTGAGTCATGATCGACTGCTAATTGAACATTCCTTACTACATCCACCCGAGCATCATTACATGTACCTAGAGTCACACGGGTACACAGGGTAACTCGGGCTGTTTTGTTGTTGATAAGCCAAACTCACGGTAGGACGATGCCACCACTCAATTTAAATTCCGGATGACAAGCAAATGACGTCGCGCGTTTTGTACCTACACACACAGCAAGACTTTCTTTTTCAGATTCCATTATTCATTTCCTCCTCTCGCTCCCTAAGCAGGACATTTCCCTAAGTCATTTTCTCTACTGTCAGTCTGGCTGGCTCTGGCTCACACAATACGGGAGAAGATTCGAAATCCATTAAACGGCCTCCTCTCCTCTCCTCTCCTCGGCTTCCCCGTGTGGCTGGCTGTCGTCGCGAGATTGGCAACATTTTTTGTCTCGGTCAAACAATATGTTATTGTCAGGTGGCGTAATGCTTTTCTCTTGCGCTGGTAATAGCCGGTCTGGGAGAGTTCATTTAGCAGCTAACGCCACGGTTACTAGCCAGCAACACCCTCACTTCTCAGATGGCCACACGGATGCTTTCTTCTTTCACAGGAGGCTTTCTTTTGTATAGACTGGCTGTGCAATCTGTCTGTAAAGCATCTTTTTACCAATCTGCACATATTAGCTATCATCCATCGCACTTTCTATTCAATGACGTTTTATGTTATGTTTATTGTTATGTGTGATTGTTTGTTTTTTTTACTCGCATTCGAGGCTTTTGAAACAATTTATTTTACAATGTATTTGATATTTTCTTTCATAAATTGAACGATGTATGAAAATATCTTGAATACGTATCACCAACCAGATCTATCCATAATAAACGGTGAATTATCTGCACGAAACTATGTTATCCAGTTTAAAAGTTGAACCCGTATTAACTGTGAATAGGTCCATAACGTCAAGTCACGAATTATTTGGGGGGGTAATGCGATGCCAAAGGGCAAATTTTGAAACTCATTCCCAACATATTCGTGAATTGATAGTGAAAAATCTTGGAAATTCAGTATAAGGATTCCAGGTTTATACATATATATATAAATATGGTTAAAAACAAGGATCTTGGGTAAAACCGCGTCGAAAATTAGATGAACCAGGGCAGAACCTGGGCGTCCACCGACGTTTCGTCTGTACTACGTCAGACATTTTCAAGGTTGACTGTGACTCTACGGAGGTTGGAGTCACAGTGGTTGGCAAGCACGCAGCGCCCGCCCTATATAGCCTCGGCTGAAGGTGCGAGGTGGCGAGGTTTATATAGAAAATAGGTGCGGGGCGCCGAGGTCATATCCTGAAAAGGGGCGGGCCGGCGATGCCATATCGAAAAATATACGGATGGTGCAATTGAGAAACAAATAGCACAGCTGACTGTAGTGAAACCTTTTTAGTCCGGCTTCATGTCATAGGGCCTGATTGGTTGTCTTTTGAAATGTTATTTGTGCTTAGAATTATGGAATCTGAAATTTGCACCACCTCTGAGGGATTTGGCAGAATAGGTCTACGGACTACATTTCGAGGCATGAGTGCAGGTTTCAAAGCAAGAGGGAGGCTCTGGCTATCATCTCTTTTGTTCATGTTATTCGGCCGTTTCTCAATTTCCACAGATTCACGGATAATACGTGGCTTGAGCTGTTGTACAGGGCAAATAGTTTTTGTTTTGTCAAAATCTATCACATCATCATTATCATCTTTTATCCTATGACGGGCCACGAAAACCTACAACAATCCATATATATATAAACAACGTGGATAGAGATAGGAGTCAACACTTACCTGAGATGTAGAGGTGGCTGCCATAGTTTGAACACAGATAAAAATATACACAAACTTATCACTAAATAGTCACGAGACGTTTCGGCCTTGCCTTCTTCGGTCGTTCGTTGTATATATATATATATATATATATATAATATATATATGGTTCATCTTCTGTGCACACCGTATAACTGCATAATACTGGGTGTGATCAGATGTGTCGTGATGCCCAGCTTGTGATCTATGTGCATGTTGTGTAGCTACTAGCTAAGGTAGGTGTCCCAGGTGACATCTGAGCATCACTCAGCCTCCTCCTGTCACTCATTAGCGCTCGCCTCAAGGTCACTGGGGAGTAGGTGTCAACCGGGTCCAGTTACCTGTCTGTCGACCTTCTGTCACACACTACGCGTGTCACGTTACTCTTACAGCTGATGGAGGCGGCACAAGCTCGTCGTACCATGCACACATGCACACATGCACACACGCACACACGCACACACGCACACACGTACACACACACGCACGCCCCATCATTTAAAGTGTGTCTAAGAGCGAGCTATAGTGTTGCACATAGCCCTAATCAACATGAGTTTAAATGTCACAAGTCGTCTGAGATCGGGTCTTGCCTGCTTAAGCTTGTTGTGTGGGGATCATTACTACAGACAGAAATATCACACGCTAAGCCGCAAGGCAGAACATGGTGCACTGAGAGAAATTGTTCAGTTCCATGCCGAGTGTGAGTCGAGTGGAAGACTGCGCTCGCTCACCACGTCCTGCACGCTCCGAGTGGATGCACAGTACACATGGCCATGGCGTCGCCTACGACCGTTGTAATAGCGATATGAATGACATCCCTTCAGTGGGGATGGGGAGGAGATGTACGTCCCATCTTTTATTTATTTAGGGGAGTTTAAATTGACGTCTCCCGGCTCGTTGTCACACACACGTGCCCCCTCCCCCCCCCCTCATAACTTGAAACACCTTGGCGACGTCCGCCTGTAACTCACATGACACAGCCCAACGGCGTAGCACAACCGCTGGCGCGCATCCTACGGACTCCTATGCTGAGACTGTACCGACCGGTACTCGACCCTGGTCTCTTGCGCAATCACCCAAACGAATTGGTACCCACTGGATCATCAGTACCATTGATATTAAACACCTATTGTAGGCTAGACACGCAACATTATCCACTGCGCTGACAATGTGAAGCCTTGAATGGAATTGCATGTTAATCAAATGGGACCGATTTGCGTACCAAATATCTCAAGGATTTCGGGCCAGGTTAACGGTAAGTATATACCTTTAAAATTGGTACTAAATTCCTTGCAATAACGTTCTTATTGATTCTGTTGTTCACATCATGCCTGCCAACTAAACATACTCAACAATCCAGTAAAATACTTAATGCATGAAAAGCTAAATAAGCCCAAACGCCATTTGTTGATGGCAGATTGACTCTTCATTTGCTGACGCTGAGCCGCGGTATGGAGACTGGCGTATCCTAGCCACAATAGGTTTAATATCAATAATCAGTACAACTAAAATGTTGCTCTTCATCTTGCAAGTTCGCACTTATCCGACGAAGAGCGCTTCCACTGATTTGAAATGACCTTCAACTTCATGAAAGAGCCTTCAATATGGCATTAAACCATTTACTGGTTCATTGCACACAAGTCTAAGCTATACCCTACCTTTAAGCTGACCGTTCTAATATTTTAATATTCTCAAGAGGCTTAATTATATAAAAACACTAGACTTATCTCTTGAACGAGATATTCTGCCCCGTCTGGTCCAGGTTCAGCAGTAATGAGCGCAAGCTGCACTTACATTCAACTGCGCCACTTGGATCTCCGAGATTTAATTATTTGTTTGGTAATTATTTGCCAATTAGTCTTGTTCCGATAAAGAAAGTTGATTAAAAGACTGAGGAATTAGCTTTCAATTTCTAATCAAATTAGTTTCCATTTAATCATCTTTCATTAAATATTTAATAAAAGACTGGATTCGACTTAAAATGAATCAAACTCTGTTGTTTCATATTCTCCGATCTCATAGTTCTAGCAGTTGTTGATAGCTAGAGTGGTGAGAATGGGTGATCTGAACATCAAACGACACATGGTGTGTGGGGTGGCCTCCATGTATAGTACCGTGCAGTAGAGGAACATGAAGATGTCAGTGACATGTGTAGCCGCAAGTTACTTCCAAGGAAGGCACAAGAGGTAAGAGTTGTTTTAAATTCAAACAGCTCTTGAACATTCCCTTCACAGTTACATTAGACACCTGAAGAGGAGCAGGCCATTGTCCTTTGGAAGGTCCAACTCTACAAGCACGCACACACATTTTGTTTGTGCCCATATGGTCCGTGCATGAAGGTTGTGAGACACACGAATAGAATATCGAAGTGCTGTGTTCGAGGGCGGAGCGAACAACTGACACAGCATCCCTGGACTCGAACCTCCGTATTCATCTCAATTATGTGCCGCATCATCATTTCACTTCTCTTGACGCCTCCCCCTCTCTCTCTCTGGGGGTGGCCGGCCGGGTTATGACGGGCGCTGCTCTCCTCGGGGCCGGGGAGTCCCAGAGAAGACAAGACACTCTGATCGAACTCTTCGAGGGCCTCGCGTAGATCAGACAAATACACACGGATAACTGCACACCATTGTGCCACTTATCGTGGATAGTTTCTTGTCTTGACATTTTATTACCAGGAACAATAATAGTTTGTTTGCATAGACACCAAGAGTTGATATCGCAATTGGATTGTTTTGTCATGCGCATGCGCAAGCTAGGTTTGCTTTAAATTTTTTTTACGAACTTTAAGATTATATCGAGTAACAAGTTGTAATGCCCACATTAAAAATATTATTGACGCACATTAGAGTAGATAATTATTTATTTGTTGGTAGAAACCATCAGCTTTCAATAAAAACATAGAAAACACTATTTTTATACCTGCATTGGCACGAAACAAATCAACCCCTTCAGACATTCAATAAAACGAAAGCACAAAACATTTTCTAGGGAATCTGTGTTTTAAATGCGTGATACTTATTTTCAGAATTAACTTGTATAGAAATAATAAGGTATAAATTAAATCGTATCTTTCAGTAGGAGTAGTTGTTCTTGTAATGTATTTTTAAAGTTTAAGGATATGCAGTTAAACTTTATTTTTAAGGTTATGAAATTTATGTGCACCCCTATAAGTATTTGTCAGACCACAGTTACAGTTAGTTCATCTCTGTTAAACTGCAAAATATGTCGATCCAGATAGAGCTACGAACTCGATATTAAATGTCAAACAATTAATATTTTCATTTTTGAAATGACTCAACTGGTCAGTTTTCGACGTTTATCGCTGATGTTTTTTCATTGAAAATCAAATCTATGTGAATGGAGGCGATCAAGCTGCGATTAAAAGTGGATTTCAGCCCCCATTGTGAGTTATAATCATGTTATGTAAAAACTGATGGGCTATCAGGCGCGCTGGTGGGCACCAGACTTCGCAATTAACTCTCCGTGCCCCAACACAACCGCACTCGACGGTATCAGCCAGGACCGATATGCTGTAAACGCGTCAAGCGATCTGATTCTGATATGTTATTTCGGAACGCTTTCACAAAATCAGACTAGGATGAAGATCTAGTAATAACAATTGAGTTTCAATAATAAAATTACATGTATCCAATGCAAAACGGTATGAGGAGGATGATCGTCAACCGTTAGATCACTTGTACTAAATAACTCACTAAAATCAGTGATTCCGAACAACAAATAACACATACATGAATAGATGTGGTGTATACAGATAAGTCCATATTATTTCAAGCCGGGAGCTCAACACTAGCATACTAGACGCTGAGGGTAGGTCGCCGCTTCAGTTCTGAGATCGACCATCCAGACAAAAAGATTCCGACATAGTGACAAGCGACTGGGAAAAAGAACCATGGCCAGCCATGGTGGAGGCTCAAGGTCTCCCACCTTCTCATGTAGTCGGGCATCGTTTGATTCGTAGCGACACGCGTCTATAGTCAACATGTCAAGATTGTTTACAGAAGAAGATACAAATGTAGCTGGGTATATTGATCGACTCAACGGAGATCGTCCGCCCCTTGTTTCGACGCCGACGTCGCCGTCCCCGACCCCGGGGGTGACGGATGAAGACGGAGGATTGTCCGCCACCCCCAGACGCTCACATCGCCACCCCACGTGACGCATCTAGCTCGTCGGCGTCGTTGCCATTTATAAGACACAGCGCCCGTCAGAAACTATCTCTGTAACGATATAAACTGCATGATATCAGATCCCGCCAGCATAAACACGCAAGCCAAACCGCCAAGAATGTTTTATGCCTTTTAAACATGTCTCTCTCTATTTACTTACGAGTCATATTCTACCCATAAATTTAAATTCAAAACAATTGAATTTGAATATATTCCAACTTAGACCCATGGAAATATAACTCATCGTGTTCTGTGCAGACTTTTACGGGTGATTAGTAATTTGTAACCTGGAAATAAGGAAACGCAAAATATCCATCACTTGTTGACCTTTTTACATCACCAGAGAAAGAGAATTTGCATTGAAAAGCCGCCGCGTGGATATAGACATGCGGCGAGGAAGCTAGAGGTATATACCCCGTCCGAGCTCTGCGGGTTACACTTCTAGTGTTGTTAGGACGAGAATTGGACCTACTACCTACTCTTATTCATGAGAAGTTATAATAGTTTCGACTCTCCTCCCATCTAGAAAAACTAAACAAAATACTACCTTACAATTTGCGTACGCTTTATAGGTCTAATAAGTTTTAGACTATCACCGCAATGACGTCATGACTAAGGCTTTCTACAGTTGGGTGATCGCCTGACGAAGATTCACCTGTGAGGCTGTGACTGCATGAGCGCTGGTTTCAAACAGTTCTTATTATGGGGCTGGGCTAGCATGGTTATAGTTTGTTGTAAGCCATGTGAGTGGATGTATGGTCATGCAGTACAAGGAATGGGACGTAGTTTTAACTTGGCCGGACGGCATTCCAGGAATAATAAGCCGTCAGGCCGACTGGAGATAAGTATTATGTATAACTGCAGGAGGGAGACATGAGCTAGAGTATTCACACAAAGTATGTTGAAGTCAGGCTGACCCGACTCCCATGGAATCCGATATCCGCGAGGCAGCTACTATACCCAAGCCGGTAGGTTCGCGGGGGAGAGCTACTAAATTGATATTTCACACGCGCAGATTCGCACTTCGGAATTTCTCAGCGCATTATCACGCGAAAGTTAGCACAAACTTTGCGTTCTATGATTATAAAATACAAGTCTTCACCTTCCGACTCATCCCCCCACCCTCTCTCTCTCTCTCTCTCTCTCTCTCTCTCTCTCTCTCTCTCTCTCTCTCTCTCTCTCTCCCGCTCTACCGTACACGCGATTGAAAAAGTTTGCGGTGCAGAAGTATTCGTTGTATCAATTCTTAAAATACTTCGAGAGGGGAAAAAGTCCTGACAGACGATTTTTAAATTCTCGCGAATGGTTTTTTTGTTAAAATCTGTTCTCATTTGGTTCTCTACCTCCATTTCGCCCCCCCCCCCCCCCCCCCCCCGAGCCCACCCAGTCACTCAGCTGGGCCACCAATACGCAAAGCAACCTACCGGCGATAATAACAATAATAATGTGATAGCTATAATTATAAGTATACGGCGCTAACCGGGAATTAGGCTACCTACCATTGTAGTAGCTTCAAGTATAGTTTAGGAGTTGTAGTTTTCCGCAGTCACTAGAGACGAAGTATAGGTACTAATAATTAAAAATAGTCCAGGTAGTAAGTATTAAATTTTTAATTCTATCTTATGATAGGTGCAGAGAAGCGATCCCAGGAATATTCGAATCGTTCAGAAAAGGATGGATAAAGGGACGATAGTTTATTGTGTATTGTGATGGTATATTTGTATTTTTAGGATCAATTTTTGCATAGTGAGCTAACTGGTTTTATTGATTTACTGTTTTAAGTTTAAGTTCATTTGAAATTGTGTATTATTCGGTGTCGTAAGGCAACATGCTTTGGCTGCAGAGAACAAATGAAGGTTTATAATTATTACATGATACAAGCGCGTTGAAGATGTCCCCATGCAAGGTCAGGCAGCCACCCCCGGCCGGCAAATGAGCCACCCTCAGTGCGCATTACTTCCGGTGCAGACTCGCTTCCGGTATCCCGAGCGCGGGGATATGAAAACCTTAGACCTTATTAATAAATCACACAGCCGGGGAGTGATTTAGTGGGTGATTGCAGCCTACACGGGTTCACTGCGGCTACAGTTACGACACGATCACGATACCAAGGGTTCGGTGTCAAGCGCGTTCATCTTGTCGGGTACCAGGGACTCAGAACCAGGGAAGAAGCAGCCGGCGAGTGATTTAGTGGGTGATTGCAGCCTACACGGGTTCACTGCGGCTACAGTTACGTCATTCGTAATGCTTCACCAAAAATGTTTGCTCGAGCGATAAGCGCGCGACTCTGATTCGGAATGTCCCGGGTTCAAATCCCATCCATTGAGACCAGGAATTCTGACTGAAAATTCATTAATATGAATGCAAGCGATTGAGTCCCCTTAAACAGCCCTCGGGCATCCCTTCGCAAATTGTCGTAATTACAATATACCTACTTAGTACAAAATACACAAAATTGCCTCAAAATTACTAACTTATAATGCTTCAAAATTGCATTACTTAAATGTTTAAAGTCATCCTAATTTCTACCTGCCATGTGCAAATCACGGGGGTATTAAAGTGCTAAGTGGCCAAGCGCGCGCGTTTAACGTGAAGCTCATATAGTTGACGCGTCTTGGGAGGCGACGCGTTGAACGTCGGGCGCGTCAACGCGTGAATGACAGGCGAGCGCCGAGAACGCGCGCGTATTGTGCGACCCCAAAGCAACATACGAGGAACTAATCACATTTGATTAAGAGTTGTGTTGACTTGTTCACTAAGGATTAGCCTCCGTGTTGACTTGTTCACTAGATGACTATGAGGGATTTAGTCCTCGAAGCTCGCGAGTTACCCGAAACATGTCAGAACTATATGAAACTATGCTCGCCTTGTAATGAAGTGGCGGGCTGCCTCGGTTACTCAGCTGACTGTTGTTGCGAAAGACATATTTAGTTTATAAAAGATGTGCCAACTTGTCCAGAAAAATGTGCGTTAGCAGATTTATAAACATTAACAACATATCCTTCACAATCTGTCTGTCTGTCCGTAAATGCGTGAGTCACAAGAACTGAACACGACCTCCGATTGACATGCGTACATTGTTGACATTGTCTGTCGTTTAACAAGAAAGATACAGAACGTTTTATGTGACCCTTTACCTCAGGGGGTGGGCTAGCACTTTTAACCATTAACCATTGCTCCCTAATTTGGGTAAAATAACATGTGTGACAGGTTGTCTAACCAAGACTTGGCCCTTTGTCCGAGAAACTTCCCTCGTCCTTGTCTGAAACACAACCATTATCTCTTGAATACTTTCTAAAAGTGGAATAACTATCACAAAACCTAGTAAACTAGATCGCCTTGGCCACTGCATCTCTAAGTCATCATCATCGTATTGTAAACCGCTCTCTTCTGCCGAGCGCACGAGAAGCGAAGGGCGAGGGATTCACGCGGACGATTTAAAAATCATCTCCTCTGCGAGAAAGAAAGGAAGAGAGATTTATTCGCTCAATTAATTCCTCGCGCACAATGCCCGTCTATAAATTCCACCTCCAACTGTGGGAGCGCGCGCGTCTTAACCCTTCTGCTTGCTTTATGGCGACTAAACTGTCGGCTTCAGATAATTGTTCGGAAAGGAAAAATTCAATGGGAAATACTTTTGCTTCGCCTCGCAAAAATCACGATCTAGATATATCTTTTTCAACGTCAGCTAGAAAAATATTGGCGTAGGACGGACGCTTTAAAAACACAACACAGGTCATATAACATCAACTGTAAACATTATTATTATTTACAATGATTTATTATTTTTAACACTTGCGTAATAGGTTGCTAGAAAATACCCTATCCTTTATGTGTTTAACAACTCATGAACCATCGAAGTTAATTTATTTATAAGAACATATATTTATGCAATAACATGAAACAGGTGTACATCCTCGACCAGAAATACATCAAGGTCTGGGTATAGTAGACACAGCTAGACCACGTGATTTACTTATGGTCGCTGGTGTACGTGAGAGTGTGTGAATGTTCACTTACAACTCCCTATCCACACTTGACATGATTGTTCTCTTCGCTCCTGGTTTAGGTTTCAAGTCTACGACCTCTAATAGCACGAATGGTTAACTTTCATTTTACTCCTGACCCTGCCCTGATTTTCTGTGTAATGTATGTGTTATTTTCTTCGTCATGTAAAAAAATAACTAAGAGCTGTGCTGCCGGTCGCTACCTATGTCTACCTCCCGAGCTGTAGCGGCAATATCTTGCGGCGAGTTCTTGCCCGAGCTGTAGCGGCAACATCTTGCGGCGAGTTCTTGCCCGAGTTGTCGAGGGTCGCTGATATTTGTGTGGCGATAATCAACTACTCGGCGAGGGCGGGGAGAAGATGCCTCCCGCCCTCTAATTAATGGAACGCTCCTTAGCTATAGGTGGTACGCAATCTGAACGCCTAGCATTACAACCGCGTTCAGACGTAGCGTATTTAGTTCATTATTATAAATAAAACAGACATTTGTTACCAGAATGAAAAGCAATATTAACATAATTTAATAAATAACATAATATCATTAGACATGAATGGAGATAAATAGAAAACGAGCCTCTAACATGCCCTAGACTCTACAGCAGATAGTTCGGTGCTCAGCGAGGTGATTCTCTTGGTACTTGAGTACTGCAGAGAGGAATCAGGAAAACACCCTTACATATTCATAATATTTAGTTTTGAATCAAGCTCGGATTCCACAGGGTTTGTCCTGCGCCCTGGGAGCCCACGCGGTCCCTATACAGCCAGGGCTCAGAACCAGTCTATATTATACTTTTACCACAGTGGACGGGACTGAGGTTATTTATATGTTTGGTTCCGAGACGTTTCTCAACACTTAAAAAGTATAATTTCCAAAGATTTACATTCATATAACTAAAAAAAACACAATGAAGGACCCGGCACCTCCACCAAAACTCCAAATTCTCTTTGGTTGTTTTCGTTGTTGTTTCCATTCGTTATTATAATGTTTTCTGAGCTCAATACAATTGATATTTTTATTATTTTAATTTTATATCTTTGTCTTTTTTATTTGATAATTTTTGTGTCATGCAGATTATTATATTTTGATGGCATTTAAAACTAGTACATTGCTTGCCGAATAATGTTTTATAGGAACTGATGAATAACCTGTATTTTATCTAAAGAATAACTATTTAATCTAGGCTAAGTATTAATCTGCGGGTGGTAGCACACGATACTCCCACCCCGGCCGGGCGTCTGTTTGATGCAGCAACCACCTGTACTATGCTGTGCGACTCCCGGTCCCAAGATGTCTGCAGCGTGTACAGTGGTTTTCTTGTTAGGCTGAGCGGGGCGGGGGGGGGTGTTAATTATTGCTACACAGACTTAAGTTTCGCTACAGTCTTACATTAGCGACGCGACTTCAGCCGGTTCAGCCACTGAGGAATAGCTACAAATAAACGCACACAACTTTACAAGCATCTTACACTTCATTGTGTTGGATTTCTTCTTTATTTGTAACACGTTAGACTTAATGTTGGATATTATTATATAAGAACTCACAAATAGGCCACGACGTTAACAATCTTTACAAGAGTATTAGCTGCTCACTATTTAATAATAATATGTAATGTTCGTCGACAAATTTCATTCACACACGTTTGATACTACATGATTACGAACTCATGAAATAGAAAGGCTCCATCATAACAAATTCCATAAAATGATTCTAAAATATACATTTTTAAGAATTAAGATTCTGTGAGAAAGGTCAATGAGACCTGTTTAGAGTTTACCAATTCTTAAGACAAGAACTGACGGGCTTTAGTCCAAATCAGAACTTAAAAATCTTCTGCCTATGGCGGGAATCGAATCCTGGACTTTCTGCATTGGAAGCAGGTTTTGCTAACCACAAGACCAACGAGCCACACAAAACGAAAATGTTGAACGTCTGACAGGGGCGCAGTATCAATAACTATTATACACGGTTCTATTTGCAATGTCATGATTAATTGCTGCATGAATACGATCGCACCGAACATCAATTTAGCCCAACGAATATATTATTAACTTTTATCGCTTGCAGAACTTGCAGCATATCTCACACACAATGTAACATTTGGATAAAAATGATTCTCTTAAGAATGTATCTCCAACAAATGACGACTAAAGAAATGTTTGGTACAACCTCCCATACAACGGTTGCCGTTGAGGTGAATCAGTCGCGCACTAACACTGAGCCACATCTACTGTCTGAATGAGTCAACAGTTTAGACGGGTATAATGTTGACTAGAATAGGCTTCTTCTCTAGTAAGACCCCCTCTGTTTTAGCACAACGAGATCCCGCAGTCGACTTTAAATTGCGTGCAGCGTCTTAACGCGTGTAATGAAGATGTTGGCCGAGGTGGAGGAGAAGAGGGGTAGCTACCCCCAACACTATACCCCCACCCCTACCCCGCACACCGTTTGCCTTGTGATTACAACAGCATGAGTGGGAATGAATTCTCATTAAAAAAGTAATCAAAGTTTAGAAGTTGTTGATTTAAGGCGTAGATTCAAACCAAAACGTCGTTTAAAATAGCAATTATGTCCATCTTGCAGTTCAGGGTGTCTCCTTGAATAATTGCTCTTTTATATTTTATCTGACTTGTTCTAAGTTGTTTCCTAAATCTTTCACCCAAGCGTGTAGCCCCTGCTATAAAGATGCTCCTAGGTATAGCCCAACACACGCATGTATAGTTGCTTTCACAGCGCCACCGCAATTACTTGTTTTCCAGTGCTGTGATGAGTCGTGTTATACATTCGTCAACTGGTATGATACTAGCCTGTCTGTACGGATCCTGTGTTGTAGTTAAGTCTAGTTGAGACTTCATCTAGAGTTAATGTTGCTAACATACTCTATGTTTGTAGGAAGCTTGTTCACATGTGGTTTGTAGATGAATGATTGAGGCTAATTTGTTTACAGCTAATGAGCCACTTCCAAAACGGAATAGTTAACAAAACAATAGTTGACAAACTGTTTGAAACTTTAACGTAAACGGAACCTCGAACAAAGACAGTATATCAATACATTTTCTAAACTGCTAAACACTTTCAAACTTCGATTGCGTAGGTATATTTTTACAATCAATTAATGCACATTTGTCAATTCTTTATATTCTAGTTTTGATTTTGTTTCGATAAAATGCTTGTTTTAAAGAAAATTCGGCAACTTAAGAGAAATAAAAATGGCGTAAAACCGATAAAAACAACTATTTGTGTAACGAATTATTTTTAACTGTCCTGAGTGATTTATTTTTTAGCAAAATAATAAGTGTTTGATAAAATACAAGGCCCAAAGTAAGATTCCACAACGGCCGCAGCCGGAGTGACGTATGGGCTACCTACCTCAAGGCAAGGGTTGTTCTAATAAGTGTATGATAAAATACAAGACACAACGTATCAGCCGGAGTGACGTATGGGCTACCTACCTCAAGGCAAGGGTTGTTCTAATAAGTGTATGATAAAATAAAGGCCCCCAAAATAAAATTTCCCCAACGGCCCCAGCCCGGGGTGCTATGGGTACCTACCCAAGGAAGGGTTGTTTAATAAGTGATGATAAAAAACAAGACACAACGTATCACCGGGGGTGACGAAAGGGGTACCTACCCAAGGGAGGGTTGTTTAAAGTGTGTAAAATACAAGACACAAAGTATCAGCCGGGGAGTGACGAAAGGGCTACCTACCTCAAGGGGAGGGTTTTCTAATAAATGTAGTAAAATACAAACAAACGTATCAGCCGGAGGGGCGTATGGGTTTCCTACCCAAGGCGAGGGTTGTTCTAATAATTATATAAAAAAAAAGACACCGCCGCAGCCGGGGTGACGTATAGGCTCCCCACCTCAAGGGAGGGGTTTTTCTAAAAGTGTATGATAAAATCAAAACCAAAGTATCGCCGGAGGGGACGAATGGGCTACCTACCTCAAAGGGGAGGGTTGTTCTAATAATGTAGATAAAATACAAGGGCACAACGTATAGCCCATGACTATGGGGGACCCACCTCAAGGCAAGGGTTGTTTAAAATGTTTTAAAATACAACCCCAAAAAAGATTCCACAACGCCGCAGCCGGAGTGACTATGGCTACCTACCTCAAAGGGAAAGGGTTTTTTAATAAGTTATGATAAAAAACAAGACACAACGTATCAGCCCCGGGGGCGAATGGGGTACCCACCTCAAAGGGGAGGGTTTTCTAATAGTTATGATAAAATACAAGAACAAATATCGCCGGAGTGACGAGGGGTACCCACCTCAAGGCGAGGGTTGTTTAATAATGTATGATAAAATCAAGACACAAACCCTATCAGCCGGGGTGGCGTATGGGTACCCACCTCAAGGCGGGTTTTTCTAATAAAGGGATATAAAAAACAAGACCAACTATCGCCGGAGGGACATGGGTACCTACCTCAAGGGAAGGGTTGTTCTAATAAGTGTATATAAAATACAGACACACGAACAGCCGGGGTGCGTATGGGCTCCTCCCAAGGGAAGGGGTTTTTTAATAAAATTATGATAAATACAAAACACAAAGTATCGCCGGAGTGACGTATGGCTACCTACCCCAAGGGAAGGTTGTTCTAATAATTTAGTACATCAACATCAACTATACAATAATATGTTCCCTTGACACATACTCCTACGAATACACGTACTCACAGATTGTATTATTTTACAATTACAGGTATGCTTGATGAAGTTTCAAATATACTAATCATAAGCATTGTTAAATTAATTTGAATAAAACAATAAATTTATAACTAACTTTCTGGGCCAATAAGCTGCATTTAAATTATCTTAAATTAAATTCTCTCTAATGTACGACTCTGCAGCTAGAGGTTTTGACGGTCGGGTCGAGTCTGGTATTTGGGGGGGTGACCCTATAGTCAAAATAAGTTTGTAGAGTTTCAAAAAAAGACAATGGTGGAGGCGCCGGTCCAGGATTTACATACTTTATTGGTGGAGGTGCCGGTCCAGGATTTACAAACGTTATTGGTGGAGGTGCCGGTCCAGGATTAACATACTTTATTGGTGGAGGTGCCGGTCCAGGATTAACAAACTTTATTGGTGGAGGTGTCGGTCCTCACAACTTTTTATTTGTAGTCTATACAATTCAATGAAAATCAAGAACATAGAGAAGGAATCAGCAGTGTGATCATGTAAAACTCCAGAGATAACGATAGAAAACGATTTCTATCGTTATCTCTAGCTACAATAGATAACTTTTGCGATCACGTAACTACATAGCTAACGTTCTCTATAGAAAGCGATTTCTACTAGAAAACTTCTTTATCGACGTACGATAATAATTATCGACGTACATATTATTGTACGTCGATAAATTATCGTACCTTCACAGCCATGTTCACAGCGTTAAATCGCAAATAAAAATCATTGCAAGGCAGTGAAAAAATGAAAAAAGCGGTAAATTCAAATACGTACCAACATGACGTAAATTCATATCGTAGCCTACGTAATAAAATGATAAAAATATAATAATAATGATGATAATAATAATAATAATAATAATAATAATAATAATAATAATAATAATAATGATAATAATAATAATAATAATGATAATAATAATAATAATAATAATAATAACTATAAATAATATATTAAAAAAATAGTAAAACAAAATGGCCGGGTGTATTACTTATTAATTCATTGCATAATAGTAGCCTTGGTTACAATTTACAAGCCAACTGATTTTTCAAAATTTTATACAATCCCTGACCATCCAGAGAAAAGCTTTATTATTATTAGGTATGTTTAATTGGATGTAGAAAGACAGTAGGTCTTCTTGCACAACCCTATGTTTTGTATGCAAAGTTCATACTTCGATTTCCAAGGCAAAAATACAATTGCCATCCCTTACAGCCTACAAACATTGTAGAAAAGACTTCCCTTGCAGATATGTTGATTGGCCATGTTTCTATTAGCCCACCATTTGGGAAGGTATACTAGGAAGGATAAAGTGAACACAGATAGTGTAGGCCTAAGTTAACAAATAAGCAGCTACCAGTGGTGTCAAACTGTTTTCAAATATCAGTATTCAGCATTTGTATGGATAATGGCACTTTCTCAGACAAACTACACTAATTGTTTTCCAATTTGGGTCTGTAGCAAGCATAAAAGTGTAAAATAAAAAACTTGTCTTATTATACTTTTTATAAGGGAAATGTTGAAACTAGTTCTACAGAAACAAGGCATTTTTGTGTTTTGTGTGGCTCGTTGGTCTTGTGGTTAGCGTATCTGCTTCCAATGCAGAAGGTTCAGGGTTCGATTCCCGCTAAAGTCAGAAGTTTTTTAACTTCTGATTTAGACTTAGGTCCATTAGTTCTTGTCTTAGGAGTTTGTAAACGGTGACTTTGGAGCCGTCCTAGCAACGAAGCACATAATAAATTTCAGAGTTGTTCTGAATCGGCCTTGTTGATTCTGGCGTTGATTCGCGGGTGTTCGCACTGTCCATACCACTGATTGCTATATTTCCTATTAAAAATATCGATCTTTGGTTGGTTATCGCTCACTCGTCGATTGCGTCGGGGCCTGCAGGGTTGGCTTGGTCGCTTTGATTTAAAGTCCCCACTGAAAATCAGTTATATAACTGAGTGGGTAGACTCTAAATAAAATGTATTCATTTATTTATTTACAGTTCAAAATAATTAGCATGTGTGTGTGTCACATGAACACATCTACACAAGTGCCTCAGACTGTATAAATATAATGCCTCTTCTATTCACAGACAATTTTGTGTAGTGTTTTACTAAAACACAATTAAATTTGGTTAGAAATTAAATCTTTATATGGCTTCACTTCTTGTGAAGGACAGAATTGACATTTTTAAATCTAGGAGAGAGGTGTTTTTAAATACATATTTTAATATCCTATTGATTAATGTGGTTGCCATACTAAAAGAATATCAATATGGTTGTAGAGGAAGTAGGAGCAAAATGTCAATGATGCAGATTTATTAGAAATGTGGTAGGCGGAGGCCTACATAACTAGCTACTATTTTGAGGTCTAGAATAATTGTGCTTATGTTTTATAGTTTATAAGCATGGACCTCTTGAAGGCATACTACAAAATCAAATAGTGTCTTTGTTAAAATCAATACGATGTTTCTGTTTAAATACAATAATATTAAAAAATACATCCAAGCAAAAATATAAGTAGGGCCTACCTAATACAGTAGGCCTACCTAGGTACCGTCTACTGTAGATAGCTGTCAAGCCTATACTTACTGTACATAGGCCTAGGTGGACGTACATATTTTAAAGAAATGTTACTACACATAGAATTAAACATTACAACTACATAGTGCTTGAAAAGTTGAAAGCTGCATTCTTTAGCACCATTCACTTCAGTGTTTCTCTGCCAATCACCTACGGTACCTTGTTTAGCATTAAATATGGAAGGTACAAGTTAAGTTACCAAGTATTCAGATTTAAAATAGTTGGAAATAAATTGAAAAATTAAATCATTTATCTCAGCCGGGTATCGAACCTGGGTCTGTCATATCGGTCTTGAATTACATACGTGATTTAGTGTTTTGTTGATTGAGTAGGTAGAGATTCTTTTATGTGTACCGGTAACAGAGAATAGCTGTCCGTAGTGGATCATAAGGTTTGCGTGCAGGTCCGAAGTTTGATCCTTGCTCACGGCCTGGGGTTTGGTCGAACTAATGTAACTGTAGGGCAAGGCTTGGGATAAGTTCTCCGAGCAAGATAAGGGCCTACAGACTAGGGGCATTGTAGACTAGCTTAGACAAGTGATGAGTTAGCTAGGCTAGCCTATGCTAGGCCAATCCTTCTCAGGTTGACAAATGACATGCACTATCCTATCGCATTCATCACAAAGCATATATCGCAATATGAGAACAGCACCTAGCTGGTCTTACATAGGGATGACATGAAATTAACTGCGGGTCAAAGGCCATTGTGTAGGCCCTAGACCCATCCATTATGTGTGTCGGCATAGCCTAGGCTACACCAAGCCCTAGAACCGAATACTAATGCGAATAGTAAGGTTAGAGGAGCCCTGCGATCTAGGCTAAGCATCAAAGCCTCTATTCTACTGTACTATTCTATACTACTACTCCTACCTGCCGGGCTTAAATTGACTAGGCCTAACACTTGTGATATGACTGGTCGTAATTGGCCCTACAGAAAATAATAGGGACTTACTACGCCTGGGCCCTAGGCCCCTAGCGCAGTGTTTGACAGGACTGTCACCCACCAATGTAAAGAAGGTTAGGTTGTTATGCAGGCCAACATGTACACGGCTGACGGCTGGAAACTCGGAAGGCTGTAGCAGCTGTGCCAAGAGGAGGCAAATTCAAAATAGTCTTTTATGAATTACATATTTTCGTACGGCCGTATGGATGCCGGCTACACGGTGGACTAGAGTCCTTGTAATCTAGCCTTCATGGTAAGCTTACGCACAGTATGGGCTAGGCCTAACATACGCCTACGACATACTGAGCAATTTGAAGATTATTTGATAAAGTTATTGAACCTAGATAGTTTATTATTGTTCTGCATACCTTGTTATGTGATCTACGTGTAACAAATAACATCTAAAGTGCATCATTTTATTGTTATTAAATATAAAAGAGCTGAGGCGGTATTGATATGAAACAAGTCCGCCATTTGTAATTTGAGCTTTCTATAGGTGACAACTCGTAACGCGATCTCCTTTGCTCACGCTAAATATTTGTCACTGTAGTTATCGTTGTCTATAGAGAAGTGATGTCACGAGTTACGTGGTCGGACTTTAGGATAGTTGTCACAGAATTGAGATAACGATAGAGAGCTCATGAGCTTTCTATAGAAATCGATTTCTACAAACTTACGTGATCGCACTGCAGGAGACGATTCGTTAGATTCTTCCCAAGTTAAATTAATCTCCTATTTTTACTTGCAGAATTATAACGACCACCTTTTCTTTACTTTACCCGCACCAACTGTCGAAATCTCCACCCGCACAACCCACATTGTGTGTTAAAATTGATAGTTACATTTACTTCCGATTCATTTTTTATTGTCTGGCTTTTTATTGAATGGTATTATGTCTTGGATATAAATTAAAAACTTTTGAGGACCGGCACCTCCACCAATAAAGTATATAAATCCTGGACCGGCACCTCCACCAATAAAGTATATAAATCCTGGACCGGCACCTCCACCAATAAAGTATATAAATCCTGGACCGGCACCTCCACCAATAAAGTATATAAATCCTGGACCCCTAAATATATTTTTATTTGCCCGATAAAACTTCGATCTAGTTACCGGGGGGGGGGGGGGGGGGGAGCGCAATCTCGAGTTGACCCCCAAATACCAGACCTGACCCGAAATTTCTGGTATCCGCACACCATTACTCTAATGTAGTTTTCTCTTTTCTTGACAGGTTACATTCTAAGTTGCACCAAGTGATTTGCTACATCTGACTCGCGTTGAGGCTGGTATTGCAGTACATACGACCTGTCTGAACCGCAAGACGTGATTGACGGTAGCTCGCAGTGATTGAGCTGGTTCTGAAGCAAGAGCTTGTGTAGTCTGGAGACTAACGCTACAGACACCGAAGCTTTACACCGAGGCAAACATCAACTAGGCGCCATTCTATTCCATACAGTCGATGTCGCACGCAGGCTAATTACCCTGCAACACATAGTTTAGTACAACAGCATTAACAACACATACGATAGTGTTCCTTTATAGGGAAGACAAATCATATGGTACACAACTCTTGTGTTTGCAGCTCCAGATTAGGTTCAAGTGATTAAAATCAAGAACATACTGCTTTGTTTAAAAAATGTTTCACATGTTTAAATCTAACTATTTATACGTTGTATTTATCCGCCCCCAACCATTGCTGCATAATCGTATTTCAGCTTCTATTCGTAACAAAAATCTGACAACTAAATTCCTCACTAACGTTTCTCTTATCATCCGCAACACAAGTGCCTAGTTACGTCTGTTTGGTCTCCACTGAGTGATCCTCGTCATACTAGACTCTCTGAACGTGTCTTGGTCTGGCGAGTGCTACGGTATTCCCCAGCCAGCCAGGCCGGGTCTGCCCCCCATGAAGACGCGCACGTGGTGCGTGGGTGTCTACGTCTTCATCCTAGGGTCCCCCCCCCCCCCCCCCACAGTTTTACGAGACGCAATAAACCGCCATTGCAGCTTGTCTGATTCACGACGCGATGCGACCAAGAGCAAAGACGCGGTGATAACCATCGAGTTGCGAATTTTATTTCAATCGTGTCGTAAATATTCTCGGGACTTTTGTTGGGGGAAGTTTTCGAGAATTACGAAATAACGGAAACGTGGCGTCGTTATTGGCTGTTTTGCTTACAAAACAACACGATAAGTTGTTGGTTCTTTCTTCCCACAGTCAGATGTCTTATTTGTTTATTTACATCTGGCGGGTATTGAACAATGATTATATCTTCTAGTTTCTCACGCTATCATTAATATTGGCCATTTAGCTCGTGTGGTCATATTTCATCTTTGAATATCATAACCAACCTAAAAAAATTATAATTGAGTAGACATCAATGTTATAAAAGCGATTGTTAATCGTTTGCACAAATACGTTTGGTTCCGCGAATCATGATGACAATATGATTATGGAGGCTTATTCTTATCGTGGTAAAGTTTATCGGTATATTAAGGATTATTAGGACTACCGTGCATGGATATGTTCATGAAATCTTCATGTTTGAATATTGTGCCATGCCTAATTGAAGTTTGCGGTAAGTTTGTTCGCTTAAGGTGTGGTGATTCAAGTTCCAGTAAGTTTATTTTTATTTATTTAAAGTATCAATGCTCTATCAAGTTAACAACCTCGGATCATCTCTACTACACCGTCATGACGTCACACACCAGTACCGTGTGGGTGCTCTAGAGTACACTATACATGACAACATACATGGATGCCTCCCTGTAGGATCACCAGATAGTCACGTACACCCACCCAGCCCCCCTCCATCACCTGGGCTCTATCTAGCAGCCTCATCTCTAGGAGGTCGTGGTGCGTCTCTATTAGTCGTGATAGGGGGGGGTTCGAACCCGCGACCCTGTTAGTCTCATACGGCTTGAACTACATCTCAACCGTACGAGTCACTCACTGCAGAGACGTTGGATCAATGACATCAAAATAAATCGACAATGCCAGTCCAGGATTTACAAATTTTATTGGGGGAGGTGCCGGCCCAGGATTTACATACTTATTGGGTGGAGGTGCCAGTCCGGGATTTACAACTTTATTGGTGGGTGCCAGTCCAGGTTTTTACATACTTTTTTGGTGGGGGTTTCCGGTCCGGGGTTAAAAAAATTTATTGGTGGGGGTTCGGTCCACACAACTTTTTTTTTTTGTAGTCTATAAATTCATGAAAATCAAGAACATAAAAAGGGAAATCGGGAGACGATCGTTAGTTTTTCCCAAGTTAAATTAATCTCCTTTTTTTACATGCGAAATAACGACCACCCTTTTTTTTTATTTTCCCGCCCCAACTGTCGAAATTCCACCCCACAACCCCCATTGTTTTAAATGATGATTAATTTACTTCCGATTCTTTTTTTATTGTCTGGCTTTTTATTAATTATTATGTTTTGGATAAAATTTAAAAATTTGAGGCCCGGCACCTCCACCAAAAAAGTTTGTAAACCCCTGGACCGGCACCTCCACCAAAAAGTAATAAATCCTGGCCGGCCCCTCCCCCAAAAAGTTAAAATCCTGGACCCCAAAATATTTTTTATTTCCCGATAAAATTTCGATCTAGTTAGGGGGGGGGGGGGGGGGGGGGGGGGGGGGGAGCGCAATCTCGAGTTGACCCCCAAATCCCGACCTCCCGAAGTTTCTGGTATCCCCCAACCATTACTCTAATGTTTTTTCTCTTTTCTTGACAGGTTACTTTCTAAGTTGCCCCAATGATTTGCTACATCTACTCGCGTTGAGGCTGGTTTGCAGTACATACGACCTGTCGAACCGAAGACTTTGATTGACGGTAGCTCGCAGTGAGAGCTGTTCTGAAGCAAGAGCTGTGTATCGGGAAACTAACGCTACAGACACCGAGGTTTTACACCGACAAACATCACTAGGCGCCATTCTATTCCTACAGTAGATGTCGAAACGCAGGTAATTACCTGCAACACATAGTTTAGTACAACAGCTTTAAACAACACATACGATAGTGTTCCGTATAGGGAAGAAAAATCAATGTACACAACTCCAGATTGCAGTCCAGATTAGGTTCAAGTGTTTAAAATCAAGAATTACTGTTTTGGTTAAAAAAAATTTCACATTTTTAAATCTAACTTATTATTGGATGAGCGTAGCGAGCGTAGCGAGCGAAGCGAAGATTCCATTTCACTACACTGGAGAAAAAAATCCGGATGTTTTTTTTTTTTCCTTCTTTTTTTTTTGTATTTTTGTGTGTCTGTGAACACGATTCCCGGGTAAACCAATACTCCAATTGCAATGAAATTTTATGGAGGTCTATGAAATCTCTGAACGAAGAACTGCACGGGGGGAAAATCGATCGAAAAAATTATTTCTCATGAAAATCGCAATTTTACGATTTTTTCGATTTTTAACAAAATTCTTCGATTTAACACCTGCATCTTTGTCCGATTGTAATAATTTTTACACAACCTTTATTTTATGAATTGATATATTCGGTTTTGGAATTTTGAGCGTTATCGAAAGATAAGTTTCTTTAAAAAATGCAATTTTTGGAATTTTTTTGATTTTTAAATTTTTTTGGCTTATAGCACCTACATGCTTTATCCGATCGTAATGATTTTTTCACAGAACCTTAATTTCATGAATTTATATATTCGTGTGAAATCTGAGCGCAATCGAAAAATTATTTGTTATGAAAATCAAAATTTTACGATTTTTTTCTTTTTTAAAATTACGATTAATTAAAAAAAATTAAAAATTAAAGTTAATTTTTATTTAATTTAAAGTAATTTTAAAAAAATCAACTAAGTAAAGATTTTTTCACAGTACCTACAACAGAAAATCCGCATAAAACTCAATGCACCAATTACGCTCATCCAACAACGCGGCGGGACTTAAGCGTTTTCCTAGTACGTTGTATTTATCAGACCCCAACCATTGCTGCATAATCGTATTTCAGCTTCTATTCGTAACAAAAATCTGACAACTAAAGATTCCTCACTAACTTTTCTCTTATCCGACAACACAAGTTGGTCTCCACTGACGTGATCCTCGTCCTTCTTCTTAGTATGAACGTGTCTTGGTCTGGCGAGTGATACGGTATTCCCCAGCCCAGCCAGGCCGGGTCTGCCCCCCATGAAGACGCGCACGTGGTGCGTGGGTGTCTACGTCTTCATCCTAGGGTCCCCCCTCCCCCCCCCACAGTTTTACGAGACGCAATAAACCGCCATTGCAGCTTGTCTGATTCACGACGCGATGCGACCAAGAGCAAAGACGCGGTGATAACCATCGAGTTGCGAATTTTATTTCAATCGTGTCGTAAATATTCTCGGGACTTTTGTTGGGGGAAGTTTTAGAGAATTACGAAATAACGGAAACGTGGCGTCGTTATTGGATGTTTTGCTTACAAAACAACACGATAAGTTGTTGGTTCTTTCTTCCCACAGTCAGATGTCTTATTTGTTTATTTACATCTGGCGGGTATTGAACAATGATTATATCTTCTAGTTTCTCAAGCTATCGTTAATATTGGCCATTTAGCTCGTGTGGTCATTTTTTATCTTTGAATATCATAACCAACCTAAAAAAATTATAATTGAGTAGACATCAATGTTATAAAAGCGATTGTTAAATTTAATGTTAATCGTTTGCACAAATACATTTGGTTCCGCGAATCATGATGACAATATGATTATGGAGGCTTATTCTTATCGTGGTTATGTTTATCGGTATATTAAGGATTATTGTAGGTCTACCGTGCATGGATATGTTCATGAAATCTTCATGTTTGAATATTGTGCCATGCCTAATTGAAGTTTTGCGGAAAGTTTGTTCGCTTAAGTTGGTGATTCAAGTTCCAGTAAGTTTATTATTTATTTAAAGTATCAATGCTCTATCAAGTTAACAACCTCGGATCATCTCTACTACACCGTCATGACGTCACACACCAGTACGTGGGTGCTCTAGAGTACACTATACATGGATGCCTCCCTGTAGGATCACCAGATAGTCACGTACACCACCCAGCCCCCCTCCATCACCTGGGCTCTATCTAGCAGCCTCATCTCTAGGAGGTCGTGGTGCGTCTCTATTAGTCGTGATAGGGGGGGGTTCGAACCCGCGACCCTGTTAGTCTCATACGGCTTGAACTACATCTCAACCGTTAGAGTCACCGCGGACATCACATGGCATGTGCAGATGAACAGTGTAATGTGATGTGTGGGTGCGTTGTATATCAAGTTGACTAATCATATAATAAATCACTTCTGTAAAAATATCGAAATTATTTCAAAGTACAATTTATCAAAAATGATCAAACGAGCATATTATACAAAATCTTGTTCTCAATAAAAAAATGTTCCAGTGTCCATTTATAAATTGAAATCCCGTTTCTTTTCCCTCGTTAGAAGTGGATATTTCAGCGACTTCCCCTAGAAACCCGCGCACGTCGGCTATCTTTGTTGGTCTCGGCCGCGGCCTGGTTGAATGGCTCGTCCGACTCTGAATACCACACACAGGGGCAGGCAAGATCAAAACGCGCGACTCAATGCGCCTAACGAGCAGCGCCCTATTAAGTAATGACGACTACGAGACTGGGGGGGGGGGGGTCACTACCTGGACCCACTTACAATCAGATGAATATACGTGTGGACTATGTCGTTGCCGGCTTATTGCGGAGACAAAGACACCACCCATGAGCTTGTGTTCGGTTGTTGTGCACCGATACACTCACTAGTGCAAGTGAACACACAAAATATTAACATTCTTGAAGAAGCCACCAACATGGGTGGCGAAACGTCGAGCAGTCGAGCAACGCAACAGCCCAGTGATACAGAAGTCATAAATAATAAATGTCATCACTTCTTGAACACTATTGAACCCATATAGATCTCGCCAGTAAAACACAATATAACAATGCTATAAATCACGGCTCCAAACCACAAACAACTCTTTTCTATCACTCAATGTAAGTATGATTATTTTCCTATTTCGAGGCAGTTTGGTTGGTCATCGACTTTCTTTCAATAAATAAATTAATTAATTAATTGTATTTAGAGTCTACCCACTCAGTTATATAACTGATTTTCAGTGGGGGACAGTAAATCAAAGTGACCAAGCCAACCCTGTAGGCCCCGACGCAATCGACGAGTGAGCGATCACCAACCAAAGATCGATATTTTTAATAGGAAATATAGCAATCAGTGGTATGGGCAGTGCGAACACCCGCGGATCAACGCCAGAATCAACAAGGCCGATTCAGAACAACTCTTAATTTATTATGTGCCTCGTTGCTAGGACGGCTCCAAAGTCACCGTTTACAAACTCCTAAGACAAGAACCGATAGACTTAAGTCCAAATCAGAAGTAAAAAAATTCTGACTTTCACGGGAATCGAACCCTGGACCTTCTGCATTGGAAGCAGGTACGCTAACAACAAGACAAACGAGCCGCACACTCTGCACCTATTACAATATGTGTTGACGACACTGGTCTGACAATGCTCTCTATAAAGCTAAGGACTAATGAGTGCGGCGTGTTTTTGTGTGCGCAACGACGAGGTGAAGTCCTGGGGACGCAGATGCCGAGCGGGGATTTACTCTGTTATTATTTGTCAGGCTCGGGAGGGCGGGTTTTTGTCGGGATTATTCAGTTACTAATAAGATGACCACAGCGCAGATAACTCACTCACGTCGGGGCAGGATTAAGCTGACCTTAGCACGAGGACACTATCAGGCAGGACACGTGGCAGGAAGACAGTATCAGGCAGGACACGTAGCAGGACAGGACAGGATCAGGCAGGACACGTGGCAGGACATGGACAGGAACAAGGCAGGACACGTGGCAGGACACGTGGCAGGACACGTGGCAGGACACGTGGCAGGACACGTGGCAGGACACGTGGCAGGACATGGACAGGAACAAGGCAGGACACGTGGCAGGACACGTGGCAGGAACAAGGCAGGACACGGGAGGACACGTGGCAGGACATGGACAGGAACAAGGCAGGACACGTGGCAGGACACGCGGGCAGAAGGACAGGATCAGGCAGGACACGCGGGCAGAAGGACAGGATCAGGTAGGACACGTGGGCAGGAGGAAGCAGGTTGCTGCATAACTTGACACCCGTGGTGTATGCAGGACCTTGTACCAAGGTGAGCTACGGGGAATACTGGGGACAAGCGCTGGTAAAAAGTAACCAACACTTTTTGTTCGTACAAATATACGTGAACTTCTACAATTTAATGTGAGTCGGATGTACCCATGCCTCTCGAAAAACTCTATGGACAGACAAAAGTCGGTATATGCTCTCAACGTTATAGCACCAACTATCCACTATTACCTACGCAAAGCTTATGTACGTCATTGACTATTACATTACATCTCTGATAAAAGAAGCAGGCCTACCATCCCCAATATATTTCAAAATCAAACTTAAAGAACTCCTTTCGTCAAAATCAAACTACTATAATATGAATTATCTGATAACTCGCTACTTCATGTTTATTTTAGTAGGTACTACTTAAATTGTACTGTGTAATTTATCAATTCTGATATTTTATTATGATTACATTAAGGTATAAATCTTTCATGGCATGTGTGTCAACCAAATATCACACCAATAATTTAAGTTGTGTCGTCAGTTTTCCTATATTCGTACAATGTACTTATCTATTAAGGTGTATTAAAATAAAAATTACAAAACAAATATATTCGCTGATTTGGTGGAGGTGCCGGTCCAGGCGCTCATGTCCCGCTAGCAAGACTTTCATGGCCACCTAGCGGGTCTAGTGCCGGGCACGTCCGCTCAATCGCTCGCGTCGCGCCTCTCGCCTGACGTCAATTGAGTACGTGTTTCTCGAACGCGCCGCTGATGAATCTAGCGCCAGCAGCGGAAGAATGCCAGTTATTTGATTAGCGCGGCTGAGTTGTGATAGCAGTTAGGCTGCTTCTCTCCCTGTCGAACTCTTCCTCCGACGATAGACGATTAGAATCAAAGATAATTGCTTTTTAAATGGCCACGTCGTCGGTAACACAAAAGCCACCACTAATAACAACGTGTGGAAATCATCGACGAGCAAGTTCCACAACACGGTTTATTTTCCGCACGGTTTTTGTAGTGGAGAAACGTTTCACGAAGCTAAACGAATGAAAATAATAAAATCCAGAGACATGGCAACACTGCGCGCTGTAATTATCCTTGAAAATCGGATCACGTCGAGTACCAACATAACACATCGGAAGACGCTGGGTTCACCAGCGCACGTTCAAACTAATGTTGAGATGTAAGTTATTCATAACGAAATTAATGACTGACTAACTGAAAAGTTACAATAAATGATAACAGTGATAAATAATTAGCGTTTAAATGGTTATTTGATAACATAACCTAAAAGTTCGAGAAAGTGTTTGATACATTTGTACCAACTTTAAAACTTTAAACTTTAATACTCACAACTGCAGAAAAAATAGGCGAAATTACAATCTGTGAATCCACTTTAGTGATCCAGGCGAATGGTTTGAGTGTTAGGTAATGAGCCTCATCAAACATGATTAGACGAGTGAGCGCAGCGAACGTAGTCTACAACGCTACTCGATCGGGCCTTGGTCGTGATTAATTCTGTTAATGTTAAATGTTAAATGTTTGTTAAATGTCTGTCTGTCCAGTCCCATACGGCCGAACGGCCAAATAGACTGAGCTGAAATTTTAAACAGGCATCCGTGACCAGGTAACTGAGAACTGCTAACAAAATGAGCACAATCTGTTGTGATTTAAACCTGCAAGAAATAAAAAACTGGAAAATTCGTTGAAATGCATAGGAATTATTTTAACGACAATGATTTTCATTTTGAAATAATATTTTTGTTTGTTATTTACCTGGCTGTGAAATGCCGTGTCCAAGGTTAATCGAATGTTGGACGTCAAGGTACCCCCAAATTCCGCTCGTAGATTGAGTAAACCTTGCAATATTTTCACGTATTTCGTACTGGCTATGTTTTCCATAGTATTGTCACAGATGATGGACTACACTGCGTTATATGCATTTCAAAACATGTTAAATAATTTAAAAAATACAATCCAGAAATTACAAAATCTTTCCCGAGCATTGAACCCACGTCTCCCACATTTCGGCTATAAGGGCGCTTTAGCCAACTTGACTAGGAACACACCAAAGTCGTTGTTAGACGAGTGAGCGAGTCATGTGTTGAGTACACGGCAACATTTGCATTTAAGTTTGATAATTATATAGGTATAAATAATAGGGTTTTAAGTTTAGGCAAATGGTAATATTTAAAAACGTGGTGGGTGGAACTCAAATACAGCAACGTCCTCGTCGTGAGTTCCGGATACTGGAAATATTATAATATGTTTAAATCATTTCTTGCTAATAGCTGTACGAATGGGTCAAACAAATCCAATATACAATCTTGATTATGCATTATGCAATATGGCGCATTATGGCATTTCGTTTTACGTGTCGTTACACCGACTAAACTTAAATTCCTATCATTTATACGCAATATCTATCAACTCAAATGCAAACATCGGCCCATAAGCATGGAAGATTTTAACTCCCTGAAATTGGATGCGAGCTCTGGCGTTCGTTTCGGGGACCTATCCTCCTTGCCTTGACCACCACCCCAACGACGACGACCAAGACAACACGATAATGATCAAAAACAATGTCGACCATGATATGAGAACCCCCCCTTTCCTCCCCCTACCCGTGGCTGGTTCTGACCAGCACGGGACTTTCCTCCCCATCCCCTAGGCTAGAGTGGCGCATTAGGACCTAACGGTTAGCCTTAGATAGGGGGAGGAAAGAAAATGTTACCGGGTACTCAACACATGGCTCACTCACTCGTCCAACAACGACTTTGGCGTTTCCCTAGTTTATTGTACAGAGTTAACCACGTGAAAGTGACGCTGAGTGCTCATAAATGCCTCGGCCCATCAAGTCCGGCTAGAACAACAGACATGTTTCAAGATCCCAAGAGTTGCTAAACATTTAACTTGTCGGCGCCCGCTAAGTGTGAATAAAACAGAAGGCGGTGCAGTGATTCAACGCCACCGCGCGATACGTCAGAGGCAGGTTCATCCTAAACACGCAGAGCAGTTTCATTACATCGCTGTGCACGACCTCGTCAACACTTAGTCTTAACCGACTCTACAGCAAACACATTTCAACATCCAGACATTTCAACTGATACCGTCAAGGTTTCCCGCCGTTAGAGGTAGTCTCACCTCCTATCCTGACGTTCAAGAGCATCCGTGTTTTCTCGTGGGCAACCTGCACAGGAACAATCAGAGAGAATCCCTCTTCAGGTGTCAACATGTTAGTTGTAGAATCCCTCTTCAGGTGTCAACATGTTAGTTGTAGAATCCCTCTTCAGGTGTCAACATGTTAGTTGTAGAATCCCTCTTCAGGTGTCAACATGTTAGTTGTAGAATCCCTCTTCAGGTGTCAACATGTTAGTTGTAGAATCCCTCTTCAGGTGTCAACATGTTAGTTGTAGAATCCCTCTTCAGGTGTCAACATGTTGTTGTAGAATCCTCTTCAGGTGTCACATGTTAGTTGAAGAATCCCTATTCAGGTGTCAACATGTTAGTTGTAGAATCCCTCTTCAGGTGTCAACATGTTAGTTGTAGAATCCCTCTTCACGTGTTAACATGTTAGTTGTAGAATCCCTCTTCAGGTGTCAACATGTAAGTTGTGACAGGAATGTCTAATAGACCCAAACCCTGCATTCACAACAACGACTGAAGAAAACCGAAATTTAGTCAGGATATCGAGCCTGAGGCTCCGGGACCCGAGTCTCGCTAGTTACACTTAAAGTGCATATGTCGGTCCCACTGGTATTCATAGAGTGATCGGGTTCATTACAATTCAAATTAATTTTGTTATTATTATTATTATTATTTGATGTTTTATTGGGATATCTGCTTTTTAATAATATGTATTATAAGGATCATCGATTCGTTATTTAATAACTCATACATAGCATTATATTCACACCCTCACTAGTTTTGTAGTAACTGGTAAAAATCGTACTTATTTGATATCTTATTTTTCATGTATTTGGTGGAGGTGCCGGTCCGATGAAGAGAACATGATTTTAACACATGTTTTAGAATTGTTATGACACTTGATGTAAAACGTCAGCGATGCTGTATTCAAGTACATAAATACATTCTAGTGCTCTCAGCCTAAGTTGATGTTCTAGTTCCCTCCTGCTTACTGAAGCGACAAGTAGAAGCCCATGTCGTGACCCTGGAACCAGTCGAGCCAGGGACATAGATATAAGAGTTGAACTTTACTCCTTACACATTTTGATCTCGCGCAATAAAGAGGTAGATGGCACTTGTGGTAATTGATTGTTGGGGTAAATGCGGTGCTTATTGGAGAAATAACGGCGGAAATAACCTTAAGCTGACCTAACCATCCATTCTGCAGATTAGTCGTGGTCCATTTGTCCCGCAATAGATGCTGGAGGCGAGCGAGTCTATATACCGGGCAAGAAGTGCCACACATTATCTGATATTGGCGCGGAATATACAACACATAAATCGTCAACTTTCGTTTCGAGAGGAATGGCAACGTTGCACTTTGAAAGTTACTCCTGCGGTGTTGCATTTCCTGTTCTATTAATACATGTTCTCGTTTCCTCGTTATCTCGAGTATTAGGAAGTATTGATCGCAAGATAAACATTCTACACCCAGATTACATGGCGTCTTAAAATAATGATGCACTTATTGAATGCGCAAAAGAATAAGAATTGTTCGTAATGCTGTATTTCTTGTTGTATTACATTAAAGATTTAATAAGCGATGAGAATGACCCATGCTAAAAACAAATGTATTGCAATAAATGGGTTTGGTAGTGTTATACGTTGATAAAGTCGAATAAAAAAGTGCGAAGGAACGCATATTTGCTAGTGTTCCCCTTCAAGTTGTCAAGGCCTCTAGTTTATTGCCGGGTTGGGTTTGTTTGTTCTGTCGTGTTGGCAATCATCTAGACTGAGAATGTGATTCAGTCTGAAAACCATGCTAATAAACTTGACAAACACTTTCAAGCTCACTAATACAAAAGTTACACACTACAACTTTAGCTTTCGCGTTGCCTGGCTCACAACTTGGGGAAAATACAGGCATCGGAAAAGTTTGAAGGCGATGTTTTCAGTGAATATCGATTAGTCCGGCTTCGTTAACACGGATTTGAAAGACGAGAACTACAGTTGGTTCAACACAACAGTGAACAGAGATAAGTTGATAATGATAAAAACAAGTAATTTTGTCAGTGTTTAGTTGTTTGTTTGTTTGTTTGTTGTTGTTGTTTAGTGTACTATAGTTACTAAACATTCTCTCCAACAATGTAAGCACATACTAGTATTAGTATTTTAATACAATTCAGAAGTTAAAAACCCACCCTGACCGGGGTTCGAACCCGAGTCTCCCACATACCAGGTAGGCGCCTTAGCCAACTAGACCACCGAGACGGTAACGGTTTTTAACTTCTGATTGGATTGGATATTGCTTAAGGTGGGACAGGACCTCGGTATAGTGGCCTATGTTGGTGGAAGGAGAAGCTTGAGAGAGGCCCTGGAGGTGGGACTTTACAAGTGTCGCCAACAAAATATTCGAAAATAAGCCGTCCAATACACACGCAGTTGCCTCGTGTGGCTGTGGACTACACAATGTACTGCAGAAGCTCGAAAGCGCGCGTCTAAAGTCAGCGTAGCGCCAGATCGTTCACACATGCATGCAGCTACTCGGCTCGGGCTCACTCGTCGAACGAGTTAGATCAAGATAAGGGTTAGCTGTTCTAGGAGGGTAGGGTGGCTGAGAACATTAAACCATATTTTTTTCAGACTCATATATTATATTAAAGGTAAAAACTAATCATGTACATATCAGGAAATACCAAAATGGCAATTGTGTGCTGTGAATGAAGAAAGATTCATAAAACTTCCGGACAAAAAAACTAAATGGATTCAAACCCACGTCCGTAATAGGTACCGGTACCAGTACCGCCGTACCGGCATGTAATGTAAAAAAACGTTGCTGAAAGACTTTTTGAGATACCTGGTAACTGCATTTGAACGAAGGGTTGTATGTTTAAATTGCTTTGTAAGTATTCATTTTATCATTAAATTGTAGACGTTTTTTGAGTTAGTTACGGAAGTACCATTTTATGTATAAAGACCAGTCCCTTTGCCCCCACCCCGAAAAAAAATCCCAGCTTAAATATCATATTCGTAAATCATCTATCATTTTTTTGAGTAGAGCAAAAATTACATAAAAAACCACTTCAAAAAAAGCATTTTCAAAAAATTGCTCGGGGTTCTTATGTCCCGTAATTAATTTTAATGAAAATTTCTTTGCAATTAGGTGTGCCTGTCGTTGGATAAGTTTTTTTATTGACATTCTTGCACAAGTTGGTAATGATAAAAACAAACAGTTCGATGCAATCATCAACACATGAGTGCACGTTGCGCCGCACGTCGCGCTAACTTATTATTTTATACATCTTTCTGATTATCAAACCATGTAACTGATAAACATAGGTAAATTCCTATAGTTTTTTACAATCATGTTTTTACTGAACTCGTCCCAAACCCTAATAACTTCCACATAATATAGATAGATAAAATTCTCCCCGCTTGGGATTCCCCACGATTCGTGACTGGTAAAAAAGCAAAGAATCAAACAAACATAAAAACCCCACTAAACACAGAAAAAAAAACAGTCAACTTTCTTCTCCACTCGTCAAATTGAGTCATTGCTTCACACGTTACCCCACTTCCATTGAGCAGGCCCATGGAGTGGGTGTCTCCCTCTCCACACCGCGCAATCATTCGCGATGTCTTTATGTAGTTCTCTGGCGTATGTATCCCGCGCAGACCGCTGAGTCATAGTCCGAAGGAGGAAATAAAACAGATTGTCCGTTTCGACAGGGTTGACACAGCAGTAGATAGGGAACACAAGGAAAAAAAATACGTCAATTGCGAGAATGTTTAGGTTACTATAATAGCAACACTCGACTACAACAATGAATCAAATTAATCGAAATTTAGGATAAGCACACACCACAGGTTGTTCAGGTCGCAAACAAACTAAAACAAGCAAAGTTATAGATAATAATATGAACATTGGTTGGGGTTAATTAGGCAGAAAACTTGTAATGACCGATTGACCGTGTTGTTCAATACAATTATTATTGGTGCTCGTTAGGGAACCGCAGTCAAGCCGAGCACTAGTACACTCGGTCGGGCACCTCGTAAAACTAGCAGCGTTGGGGTGTTTTCGAATATCACCCAGCTGTCAAGAAACATATTACATGATAGAAAACTGTCATAATCGAGTGGGGTATGCACATTCTTTCTGGGTAAAAAAAAGGGAGTTGAAACTCGCTCAAAATTAGGTGCCTGTCAGGGCGCCGCGCAGCCAAGCAGCGGTGTGCTAACACTCGGGCTACTATAACTAACTAATAGACCCTAATTCCAATTCGAAAACCAGACGGGTAGGTCTACACTCTACAACGTTCAAATTTAACATGCACGTAATAGTGATATGGGCAATTTGAAACAAAAGCTGAAAAAGTTACCTGAAAGCGTTGAAATCAAGGTTTTATATAAATTTAACTATAGAAACTAAAGAACGATCTATACAACAATGTATGTAAACACAAATAAAAAAATCCATCTAGTGGGGTATCGAACCCTGGGTCTCCCGATTGCCGGTCGAATGCTTTTCCCATAAGCTACCGTAACGGTTTACTTCTTTACATCTGGATTGTTGGTACATTGTAGATCTGAATAGAAAGGAAACAGTACTGTGACGATTCTGCTGCTTTTGAACTGACCTTTCTAAACACGATTTAGAATGTCATTACCTAACGCAGGTATGAGCGAGGTTTATTTCTCAATTGGAAACACTCCCTGTAGGTGTAATCAATTTTACAGAAATCATCCAGAAATCTATTCAGATCTAAAACATGTACCAACAACCTGGATGTTATGAATTTAAACGTCTCGGTAGCTTAGGGGTAAAGCACTCGACCGGCAATCGGGAGGACCGCGTTACGGTACCCCGCTGGGAAGGATTTTTTTATTTCTGGATTGATTTCTAAAAAAAGCACATAGATTATTTATATGATGCTCCATTTTTTGGTTTTTGAAAACCAAGTGTTGGGAGGGTGTTGCTTTTTTTTAATTGATTTTTACGTCATTATTATCTAAACTTCTACGCTATGATCATAAATTTACTTTGCCCGTGACCGCATCGTGCATATTGGGTCGCATAATAAATTGCACGCACTATTTCGAGGCGTAGGAACCTGGGAGCGGGCAGGGGGGGGGGGGGGGTAAAACCAAAGTGGTAAAATATTAATCCCAGAATTTCCGTAGTAAATAAGCACATCCACTTATACAATTTGACAGCCACCTTGCCATATGTTTGCCTGTATGGTTTCGTTATTTAATTAAAAAAATTACTGGTTAAAATTTACTGTAATTGAGATCACATTTTCTGTTTCCCGGAATTCGTTTTTGTAAAGATATTTCGTTTAGAGAATTTTTATTCTAATAATATTGAATGGACACTTTTGAAGATTGACAATAATATGTAACTTTATTTCCAAAGGTTAACAACACCACTCACAAGGTCAATGTAGTAAAAGCCTAAAGTTTGCTCTCATATACATTACGTGATGAGGGCTCGAACAAGTGAAATTCTGTATAGTACATAATCAACGCCCTGCAATGCACAACCCGCCACTGCATGACGTATAGTGGAGTGGAACACCATTTCAATGAGTTCAAGAGAGCAGTCAAAAATTTGTATTTTCAAGTTTTCATATTCAGATCCAAAAATGTTACCTTGTCTTTTCTGTTTCTTCTAGAATCTAGGCTGAATAGATATGTATTCTAATGAAAACTATAGAACGGACAGAGTTTGTTGTTCTTATTATGGTTGTTGTTACAGAATTTGCTATGTATAGTTGCATGACACAATAAACATTATAAACACTTAATAATTAGTGAGTGATTGGAAAATACACAAAAAAGTAAAACAATGATTTGTCATTACACACGTCGGGAGTGATTAAAAACGCGCGATGCACGGCCTGGGACAGTCTCATCGGCGAGATTTGAGCTCGAGTCGAGGGGAGGGGGGGACTATTAGATTCAATGCGTTTGTTTATATGTATTATCTGTGATCTGTTGGGCGCAGCGATTTATTGCTTTTCTAAATCTAGAAATAATGCGGTCAGTGAATAAGTAAATGCGAATACTGCTTGTACAGTGTACGGATTTTAATTTTTAGCCTAGATGTAGTCCTTTATTATAGATTTGATTATTTCCCCGGGTATGCACACAGTCCCGCCCCTGTTTTCCAAATGTTTGTCTATGATTATTTATTAAATCAACGCTATACACACCAATAATAAAATAGAAGTACCTGTAAGACCGAATTAATAACGCCATATCCAAATCTCAGTTGGTTGGAGCATCAGCTCAGACAGCGGAAGACTGGGGTTTATCCTCAGTTGATACAAATTTTATATTATGTTACCGTTATCAAAGGCTAAAACTCAGGAACTTTAAATCGTTATAAATGACTTGTTACAATAAACATTACATATCCAGAAATCCAAAAAAATTTAAAAAAAGTTTTTATTGTGTTATGTGGTGGTCTAGGGTTAAGCCGCTCACCTGGAATGTGGGAGATCCGTGGTTCGAGTCCGGTCGGGGCGAACTTTTTTTAAATTTTTGGATTGTATTAAATAAATAACAATTACATATTATACCACCACGGAACAATATTTACATTTTTAGATTGCCTTAATTGCGCTTCTGCGCATAACAAAACGAGTTGTTTGTGACGTGGCTCAACCAACAGACTAATAAAGAAACGCTCCTATAGAACCAAATGATCCCGGGGTTTGAGCCAAAACGAGGCATTTTTAATTCGAATCTTTGAATAGTAAATTTGGGTTTTGTACCATATTCACAAAGATTGCGATACATTCTTTAAAGTAAATATATTTTCACATCATGTGTGCGGCGTGATCTAATTATGAACAGATGGCCATTGTAAATCATACTACCATATTTTAGCATTGCTTTTCATCGAAGATATGTATGACCTATTATGATTTTGCTATGTACGTGTTTTCATTGGGCTCATCTTGACAAAATTAATATAACCCGTTGATTGAAGCAAAACCTTGCACACATCTCAATATGTCTTATATTGTTACGTGTTCTATAACAAATACGTTTTATAGGCATATAGCTAGGGGGATTAGCCTAACAATTAGGGGTTTTGTGGTAGGGGGGCTGAATTTTGGACTGTATACTCAGAAAAAAACATTATAAGAAAATTGCCTCGAGGAGCCATGAAAAAATCCACCGGGTTTAAAAGGGGTGGAAGGGGGTGAAAAAATGGCATTTTCAAATATAAAAAAATTCAAAAATCAAACTAAATTTGATCCAAGATTACAAAATTATTACATATTGTAGATAAAAGTCCAAATTTTTAATAAAAAAAATATATATCACCATATATGTATATATAACCAGATTTTGCACCCTTTGTTTTTTTTTAAACAAATTTACCCACCTGCTGGGAGGATTAGCCTACCAGTCACGGGTTAAGGATAGGGCCGTGAATTTTGTCTAAAACACTCAGAAGAATGATCTCAAAAAATTGGCCCGAGGAGCCCTCAAAAAAGTTGCTTGCTTATAGGAGAAAAGGGGGGGTGTACTAAAAGGGTTGATAAAACTAAAATAAAGAAATCCGTATTCAAATATTATTTTTACAAGCCATTTTAATGTGTATTGTAGATTAAGGTCTAAACTTTAATTTAAAAAATCAAAATGTCACCATAAAGGTAAATCTGGTCAGATTAGCCCCTTTTCCCATTTTCAAAAATTTCCTCAATTTTAAACGAAAGTGTATCGTGCGACCACTCTTTTTGTCACAAAATTCTCTAATTTTACGAATTAGGACGAAACAAGATTTTGTGATGCTTTGGGTACATTTTTACTCAATGGACTTTGATCTCATTTTAACAAATTCACTCAATTTTAACGAAAGTGTATCGTGTGACCATTTTCGTTTTGTTCAAAATTATGCCAATAGTAAGAAAAAGGATAAAAAAAGTTTTTTAACACCTTAGGTACAGTTTCACTCAATGGATTTGACCCCATTTTCAAAAGTTTATCAATATTAACGAAAGTCTATCATGTGATGACTCGTTTTGTCTCAAATTATCCTAATAATACGAATTAGGACGAAAATAAGATTTTGTCATACACTTTGTCATAATACTTTTGAAAATGGGGTCAAAGTCCATTGATGGAAACTGTACCTAAAGGGGTTAAAAAACTTTTTTTTATAATTTTTCTTATAATAGGCATTTAATTTTTAAAAAACGAAATGGTCACACGATACACTTTCGTAAAAATGGAGTGAACTTGTTAAAAATGGGGTCAAAGTCCATTAAGTGAAACTGTACCTAAGGTGTAAAAAAATTTTTTTTTCCTTTTTTCCTTTACTAATTGGCATAATTTTGACAAAACGAGTGGTCACACGATACACTTTCGTTAAATTGAGTGAATTTGTTAAAATGAGATCAAAGTCCATTGAGTAAAAATGTACCCAAACATCACACAAATCTTGTTTTCGTCCTAATTCGTAACATTAGGAGAATTTGTGACAAAAAGAGGGTTCGCACGATACACTTTCGTAATATTGAGGAATTTATGAAAATGGGGAAAAGGGGCGCATAATCTGACCAGATTTACATATATGGTGAAATTTTAATTTTTTAAAATTTAAAATTTAGACCTTAATCACAATACACATTAATATGGCGTTGTAAAATAATATTTGAATACGGATTTCTTATTTTAGTTTTATCAAACCCCTTTTAGTACACCCCCCCCTTTTTCCTAAAGCAAGCAACTTTTTGAGGGCTCCTCGGGCCAATTTTTTGAGATTTATTCTTCTGAGTGTTTTAGACAAAATTCACGGCCCTATCACTTAACCCGTAACTGGTAGGCTAATCCTCCCAGCAGAGTGGGTAAATTTGTGAAAAAAAGACAAAGGGTGCAAAATCTGGTTATATATACATATATGGTGATATATATTTTTTTTATTAAAATTTGGACTTTTATCTACAATATGTAATAATTTTGTAATCTTAGGATCAAATTTAGTTTGATTTTGAATTTTTTTATATTTGAAAAATGCCATTTTTTCACCCCCTTCCACCCCCTTAACCGGATGGATTTTTTCATGGCTCCTCGAGGCAATTTTCTTATAATGTTGTTCTGAGTATACAATCCAAAATTCAGCCCTCTACCACAAAACCCCTAATTGTTCTTGTATTTCACTTTAATCCGCTTGACTAATATGCATTGTGTGGTGTTCTGCATTAGTTAAATAATTTTACTCATGGCCAATGAAATCGTTTTTCGAACATAAATAACCCCCCTGTCACTCAAAAAGTCGTATCGCCAGAGTGCGCCACTTGCTGGGGCTGAAAAGGCCTAAAATAGCGGCAAAACATGCATTCGTAGTTCAGTAGTTTAGCGGTAACTACACACACGATCTTGATAATTTTTTTTTTATTTTGAAGATAAATGTTGAAATTAGAACTTATGTTTTGTACTTTTTCCATAAATTTTTTTGTAATTTTTTTATAAAGCTCTAAAGTGAAGGTAAATTTTCAAAATATTGACCAAGTTCGCAATTTTTTATAAGACCATGTTATATTCAATTTCGAAAATCGACAAAACATAAGTCCTAGTAAATTTTATCGTGAATAGAATAAAAAAAAATTATGCCGATATGACAGTTGTGGGCCGAGTTCTAACTGAAATGCTGGGACACTGCATCGCACCGATATTATAGCTACTCCTGTGCAACCTTAACGTCTCATATTTATGCAACTTGGCTTGCATTATAGATCTGAATCGATTGAACAGAGCTGCAACGAATATCTGTTGCGTTTGAACTGACCAAATAAACAGTATTTATAAATAAAATAAATAAATCCGTATTAAGAGTCTACCCACTCAGTCACACTACTGATTTTCAGTGGGGGACAGTTACCCAAAGCGACCAAGCCAGCCCCGTAGGCCCCGACGCAATCGACGAGTGAGCGATAACCAACCAAAGATCGATATTTTTTTATTGAAAATATAGCAATCAGTGGTATGGACAGTGCGAACACCAGCGGATCATCGCCAGAATCAACCAGGCCGATTCAGAACAACTTTAAATTTATTATGTGCCTCGTTGCTAGAACGGCTCCAAAGTCACCGTTTCCAAATTCCAAAGAGAAGAAATGATTAAATTTTGAATTGATTTATAATATCATTTCCTAACGCAGGTATAACCCACACAGCATGCAATTTCTATACAATATTTAAATTAAGTTGTCAACGTACGTACAATGTTACGTCCATTTTAAACTTTATTTCTTGGTTTATACAATATTTTAGTGCAACATGTTTAGGCGATTCAGTTTATGTTTCTTGTGGATATTAAATGGATATCTGTACAATGTTTGTTAATTTTATTCGTTACTCTAATTTTCTTTGACTTCATCAAATATCTATGCAATATTTATAGGTTATTCTTCTTTCATTATTTCAAGGTCGAAAAGTGACAGTTGGTATTGTCGCGTTAGTCTGTCATTATTTCAAATCTCAACGGTCAAAAGTTGCAGCTGGTATTGTCGCGTCCTGTCTGGTCTCATTCGACTAGCAGTCTTCGAGAGAGCAAGACGTGTGTGTACGTGTGGTCGTGTGTTCATCTAGGCTTAGCTTGAGATCGAAAAGCAGCAGAAGGGTTCTAATACCGCCAAAAAGACAAAATTATTCTACTTTTATAGCTATTATTTATATCTTCTATTATTCTAATGATGGATTTCATAGTAATGTCGTCAATCTAACAGTTATAACGTAAACATGAATAATACCACTGAGTATAAAATATATAAAACAGTCATAAACATACAAATTAAGCGTGTGTGCGAACTCTGGCGATTTTCACTTGAACACCTTAATTTAAACTTCGACTTATAGATTCACCCAACTGTTGTAAAACCGGAACGACACGTGCTAGGCCTGGTATTCGTGAGTGATTTCAACATTCCTACACGTGTGTTTCTTCCTGTGCCCACATTTCACCCACACAACAGGCGTTTTGGCCAGTGGAAACTTCCTTGAAGTGATTTAATACGCACAACTAGACACACGTGGCTCGTCTTACCTTTTCTACTACGGCAACAATTTACATGTTGCACAAGACATCACAACCACGCTCGCCACGACTGACGAGGCCCAGAGGAGATCAGATTCCTCTTCTGACAAACCGTTCAAGCAGGCAGACGAGCGTCCGTTTACATCTTCAGGGCATTGGCCTACAGCAAGGACCTACCCAGCCCTACCCAACGAAGGCCATTGAGAGGATGACCAGAGCTTCTAGGCGCATTACATGTGTACGTCGTTTCATGCGATGCGACGAAAATAGTATTATTAACCATTCCTCGCTATGGATAAGACAATAATACTACTTCCATTGCGTCACGTTGAGCATGACCGACACACTAAGACGCGCCTTTTTATGTGGGTTTCCAAGCTTAACTCCCCTCCCCCACCAACCCCTGGATATACCACTCTATTCAATGTCCAAGAACAATATTATTTAATCTTCCATAAATATTTGGGAAAATCTATATCAAACATCTATAGATCGTACTACCAATATCCATAAACAACAACAACATACAACAACAATATGTACAGACCATCTTTCATAGTTCCGACTTGGGACATTTGGAAGGGTATACAATAATGTATAGATAGTACTGGATATTGTATGGATATTCAAAATGTTTGATGAAAATATTGTATAAACGTTCTATGGAAATAAAATGCTGTGTGGGAAGCGAGGGATTATTTCTCGATTTGGTTAGACGGGAAACTCTCCCGTAGGTGGAATTGTTCATATTTTTATACAATTCAGAAGTTTAAAAAAAGTCTACTTTCTAATTGTCTTGGTTTTAATAACGGCAAAATAAGTTTGAAAATGAGGTTTTTCAACGATACAATTCCCTGTAAAACGTTGCTAGCTGTTCTTGTAGTGCAATTCTCAACATGTACCGCATAGTATTCTTGGGACCGGCGCCTCCACCAAGTATATTACGAAATAATGAATCTAGAATAATTCCGTGCTCGAACACTTGATATTGAGAGTGTCCGTGCGAGCGATCAATGGCTATTGTAATCAGGGTAGGGTCAAAATCTTGGAAGTCCATGAAAGTTGGCTGAATGAAAGAGTACCTTTAATAAAACAGCGATTTTTTTTTTTTTTTTGGGGGGGGGGGCCGGACATAACCTCACTATCGGCTATTATATGTCGTTTTTTTGACAATAGTGTAGCCAAATACGCTAGTGCAAAATTAAATTTTGTAAATCGGTTTTCTGGATATAGTTCCTTAACACCTTTAGCTTCAACTTCAGCCACAAGGTCAAATAGATGTCTGAAATAATAGTAGGTTTACGATTATTTTTGCCAGACGATACAAAACTCGAAAAAACTCGTATTTGTACCGTTTGACAAAAAAAATCGTAAACCAACTAATATTTCAGAAATCTATTTGTCCTTATAGTTGAAGTTGTAGCTAAAGGCGTTAAGAAACTATATCCAGAAAACCGATTCACAAAATTTAATTTTGCACTAGCGTAACTGGCTACACTATTGTCAAAAAAACGACATATAATGGTCGATAGTGAGGTTATGTCCCACCCCCCAAAAAAAATCCTGTTTTAAGTAAGGTCCTCTTTCATTCAGAAAACTTTTCAGCCATGTTTCTTCAAGTTTGAAATTATCGGCCAGAGGTGGTACAATAGCCTTAAGGGGGCGAGTTCCCCATGTGAGGGGGGTAGTGTATTGTGCGTACGTGCGCGCCATGTGATAGTGCGTGGCGCGGCGCATCAATGTTGCAGCAGATGAAATATGCACGTGTGTGGCTCCGTGCGGACCATCTTAGACGCGCGGCTCAGCGGCAACACCAGATACATAGTTGGATGAGCGAAACGAAGACTTCAATTTCACCGACCCCCAAAAAAATTAGCTCGGGTTTTTTTTTTTTTTTTTTTTTCTGTCTGTTTGTTCGCTCTCTACCGGGCAAACGGCATATGCGATCTGGATGAAAATTTGACAGGACCTTCGAAATCTCTGAACTTAGACTTGCCACGTTTTTGGGTACAATCGAAGAAATATTTCTCATGAATATCGTACTTTTACGATTTTTTCGATTTTTTGGGCGATATTTTCGTGCCATTTGGGCCAATTCTGACCAAACGGGTGAAGCTAAAACGTTCATATTATACATGGACATTAAGGTTATGGTGATTTAGTACATTTTGGAAGAGAAAAGTTGAAAACGTTAAGCGCCTGTCAGACGATTGAGAAAATCGCGCGAGTTGGCTCGCGCGAGTAACTCTCTGGGAGTAGGCCTACACTTGTTTACATGGAACTCACCGCCTCCCCGTCAGACGGTGAGCCAGCTCGCGCGAGCTCGCGCTCGCTACGAAAAATGTCCAGCTTGTTCAACTTCCTAGCAAGTCGAGGTAGCGAGAGCCAATCAGAACCCACTACCATAACACGTGACCAGTGAACACCAATAGGTGGCGTTGTTGTTACCTTCATTGACTGTCGTGTGACAAGGATGGTAATAAACTCGCGCGAGCCAACTCGCGCGATTTTCTCAATCGTGTGACAGCCGCTTTAGTCAGAATCTATAGAAATAAAGCTTTTAATATAAGATTTTTGGTTTTTTGTACGATATTTTCGTGCCATTTGGATCTGACCAAACGGGTGGGGTTTCAACGTTCATATTATACATGGACATTAAGGTTATGGTGATGTAGTACCTTTAGAAAGAAAAAGTTGAAAAAGTTAGCCAGAATCCATAGAAATAAAGCTTTTAATATAAGTTTTTTACGGTTAATAATACCAATTGACAAGAAACAAAAGAAACTTGACAACATTAACCTACAATGCGTAGGCAGCAAAACAAAGCACTTGCAAAAGTAAAGATATCCCAAGCAAACTTAAAACTTTAAAAAGCTCATCCATCAACGCGGCGGGACTTTAGCGTTTTCCTAGTGCAGACAATATAATCCAGGGAACCAGATAGCCAAGGATAATAACTTATTAACATGTGCATGTAAACTTAAAAGAAAATAGTAACCAATGAAGCCTACTGCTCCGAGGAGTTCCTTCATAAGGACTTGAATGAAATATCTTTAATAATACATACGAGCTTCATTTTCATGTGATTGTAATTTTGTTATTTGTCAGGCGACACAATCTGTAACAATTGTCTTTGTTTCACTTATCAATCATCAATAACAATATTGAATTTATCATCAATTTATTTTTTATATTCTTGACTATTGTCAGGAAGTTCTGTGCTATCAAAGGGTCAGCTTTAGTTCGTGATTGTGTTGAAACATTTCGACCACCGACAATCCTACTCAATTAGGATGATCGGTATTTCTCAAACTTAACGTAGATGGGCGTACCTACCAACCTTTGCTTGAAGCTTCACGTACTACGTTTGTCAACTAAATGGGAACTAGTTGTTTCCGCGTAGGTTTTATTATGACTGGAAAAGTTTCGCTTCAAATTTCCGGTTATTTCGTGAATATTATTGGTAAAATGAATTCTACACCAATGAGTGGTACTTTTGTCTGAATGAAAACGAATAGTTAGGCAACCCTTCTTGTCCAGCTTTGACGAATTAAACCGAGTCTGATTGTGAAGCCAGGTGTAAGTATGACCGACGCGCTAGCAGACGTGTGTGGCTCGGCCGGTCACTCAGATCAGACGTCGCGTCAGTGATGGAGGAAAAGAGGCGGTGAGAATAGTGATGAATAATTCACAGGGTCGTGCTCGGGAGAGATCGCGCGAATCAGCTCCTGACGGGCAGGCGCAGCGCTAGCACGCAACAGCCAACACAATCACAAGCATGAGACTATCTGAAACTACCTGGGAAACAAGATCGCAAAGTATCCCTACAATAATAGATTTCACCTTTCTGAAGGAATAGCCAGCCAGAGACCTGCGTCGAGCAGCATGATTCATCTTTACGCAACGTGGCTTATCTAGAAGAGTGAAGATAAAAAGCCCGCGTGACTTCTCAAGTCAAGTCGCATCTTAGGCCAAGCCTGACGTAGTCGTGCTAAATGTTGCACATTGGGGCGAGTAAGTGGAATCTACAGACTGTTATGTAGGAGATAGCAGTACACTCGATGCGGGACGAACATTGGAAGCCAGAGCTGCCTCTTATTTGTACTCATGGTAACGGGCAAGGTTAAGGATAAGTGGCAGGATTTGCAACTTGCTTTTTCGAGCTTGTTTTCTCCATACACTTCTGATAAGAGTGGTGTGTAAAGATGTCTTAACGTGAGGCCTTGTCTTTCATAGTTCATTGAATCTGAGCATTGGTGTTGCGCACTTACCAAGTTTTTCATCTATGTAATATCAAGTGTGTACCTCCAAGCAAGCTACACGAGAAAGTTTAGCTTTCACTCACAATCTTGTATATAGTAAAACAAAATTGGATCTAAACATTTAGCTATCTCTAGCCACAGATTACAAAGTTACAATAAACGGACGCGCCGTTTCATTGTTCCCCGTGTATCGCAGAAGCTCCATTGAACGTGTTACTAGATGACGTAATAACGAAGTGTCCGATACCCTGGCTGAAAGGAACAGAAAGTTGATGTCTTCGTTACCATGGTAACGTCCGCCTGGTCACTTAGTCCGAACACAGGACACAAAGCAGCGTGATCCGTGCCGGCTGACAGGCCAGAAGAATAAACCTTGGATGTTCCACCGCTGCCACGTGTTGTCTTGTTGGCACTGCAGGAGGGGGGGAGGGGGGCACTGGGGGGGCACCGCAGGAGGGGGGGGGGTAGGAGCAAGTGCGAGCATTAGATTGAAATGCGTATTATAAATAAATAAAATATAATACGATGATAAGTAGAACGTGTTTATCAAGAAGACATATCAAAGTGGAAGAACGTAGAGTTTAGATAGAGGTAAGAATTACCTAAGCGGTGTACGACCATTTAGAGTTTAGAGTAAAACATAACATTAGTGAAACTTAATGCTAATTGAAACATAATGTCCAGTCTTGCGATGGGATATCCTGCATGCATTGTGTCTATCTGGGATGTTGTTGATACGTGTCACCCAGCAACCATAATATTTAGTGGTGGTGAATAGAGGCACATTCGTGACGATTACAGATCGTTTGACGTTCACGTGAAAAGTGTTGAGCTGGGTAATATATAATAGGTTGTCTTTGGAGCAACGTCTGCTGTGGGTTACCTTGTACCTGGTGACAACGAGAGCGGCCCAAGTGTTGAGATGTGATATTCATACCCGACGATGAATTATGCAGATCTGGCCCCTGGCCCGGAAACAGCGTCGTCTCGTGCTGATCTGCCGTCATTATCGCGCCAGTTTGCATAAGGAGTGTTTAATTATAACCACCCCAGGGTGTTGTCTGGAATTAGGGGTTGCTTGAGTTACATTAAGACGGGGGAGAGGGTTGAAGATTGATTCAACTCTAGGCGTTTGACACTTGCCTTTTACTTTATCATGTACGTGGTTGGGAGCCTCGTCTTAGAACCGACAGGTCTGTTTGTCATCTGGCTTGGTCCTCAGTCAGGGGGAGGGGCCACAGTCTTCGGGATATGTGTACATACCTTTGAAATTAAAAAAAAATTTAAATGCAGACGGTTTTAAAAAAATCAAGTCACTTAGCGCCATGTAGGCCTACAAACTCGCCTGCATGCTATATATTTATCGTCGCTTAATGCACGCAGTTCAAACAGACGCTGAGTGAATGCGCCTCAGTCTAGTGGACCAAAGACCTTAATATATATATATATATGCTTACACAAACGTGCAGACCTTGGTAGCCTGTGGAGCTATACTGTCAGCTGGTAGGTCTCATCAGTCAGCCATCACATCAGTGTACCTAGAGCCTAACCCCTAGCGCATTCACTCGGCGTCTCTCTGAACTGCGTGCATTTATAGCGACCACAAAAGGCACATTCACGAAATCACCTCAAGATATGTAGCACCCCTAATGATGTAATTCCAAACACACGAGCCACGACGAATTAATTTATTTTAAAACAACCGCGTAACCGGAGTAGAACAGAGAAACACAAACAACTTAGAAACCCTAGAGATACGTGACGTCACGGGGCTGGAACAACACACTCACATTTCCTGTGAAAGAAACCCGCCAACTGTGAAGCTGATTGTTATTTGAATCTCAGTCCTTGGGCTTAGTTCACATCTCATGCAGGACTTAACCGTATAACTTACATGTGGCGTAACAGTGTTGATCAACTGACAGAACAGAGCACAAAACGTCGCACAGCGTAGCAATCTGAGTGCATAACGGCCTGTAGAAAGACGTAGTGTCGCTTTAATAGAAATCTTTGAAAGTATGAGAACTAATTTACTATTTCTTTATGAGCAGTGATTTAGCCTAATTTATCGATATTACTCAACTATGCATACACTTTAATAAAACAAGTATTTCCCTTGCAATCAAGAGCGATATGATACCACGTCTCTCAGTGTTTCAGATTCTAGGCATCTCTCGGTGAATCAACCTCAATGTGTGTACTGTAACATGGACGTAAAACAGCCGCGTGATTACCTTCATATTATGAACCGATATGTGAGCGCGTTATTGAAACGTATTTGGGGGGTTGCCACTCGATATATCATTGAATTCCAGCGAGACTCGGGTATCGGGAGTCGATAATCGATATTATTACTATAGCGATACGGGCGGTTGCGTAGCAAGTGTTATAACGTTATTAAATAAGTTTGTAATGAAGTGATAAATAGCAGGTTATCTCCAAGCAATTAAGTTGTGAATAATAACCCGATAACAACTTGCAAAATACTTGCGCTAATAACCAGGACAAGTTACTCTCATCATTCAGTTCCTAACTCTCATTTTTTTAGCCTGTGAAGTGGTGATAGTTTGTTAGGCGTTGTCAGGTAAACCGTGTGTTTTCAGCCTGGATGTGCGTGGACTTGATTGTAATGTCTCGACTAGCTCGTAGAGCACTGATAATATCATCAAATATGGAAATAGGAATAGCTTCACTACTAATATCGTCTACTCAAGGGATATATGGGCGAAAACAAAATATGACGAGTATTTCGATGAAGTTCCACCCCGACTCACCGCCGCGCCACCAGCGCTAACAACAGCCACATCCTTCTAACCGACAAGGAAGTTCACCGGGAAACTTCTTAACCTACTAGGGTCCAATAGTTACATGCCTAGAGCTTATTATATTGTTTTACCAACCCCGCCTGAGTTAAATTCTGGACGTAAATCGTATTAATAGCTGGTATCATCGAGGGTTGTCCAAGTCAGGTTAGAGAGGTATATCTAGTGCCCTGTACAAGGAGTACTCGCACACAGATATAGCAGACACATTACCAAGACAGATTCATGCTAATATCTGGATTATGTTAGTTCCACAGTCGCAATAATCATTTTCGACCCCGGTAAACACGAGTGTTGCACTTACCCCGTGAGTCCGATAGTTCGACTCAGCTTCGTCGGTTTGTTTGTTGAGGCACCTTCTCGAGATCTGAAACCACAACAAAACAGGTATTAACATATTTTCTCATCTACTTCACAACCCTTGAGACATCGTCGATTGCGTCGGGGCCTACAGGGTTGGCTTGGTTACTTTGGTTTTAAGTCCCCCACTGAATCTAGACTCTAGATGCGATTGCTTTCATCTATTAGGAGGTTCACATCGCCTTCGTCACACGCAGACGCCCTACTATTACCACACTTTTATTCTGCAAGCCTTTTGAATTTGAAACAATGTAAATACTCAGCGTTTTACGCTGGTATTGCACTCTGCGAAACCATGTTGAGAGTGCGAAGCAGAGAAACGAACACATTTAATTGTATTGATAGAAACTATTAAAACTACGCGAAGTTTGAATATTTCACGGCCTTGTTATGTTGTATAGTCAACTATGACTCTAGATGTTCTACATCCCGGCAAATAATGTTGGAACATACGTTTAATAGTTTGTAGAACCTTCAGCAAAGAATAACATTATTTTAATTTAACCAATCCTCTATTTCTAAGTTTAGTGTAATTGTTGTGGAGGTCCTCCAGCTAGATGGTGCGACCCGTCAAGCAAGGTTTACTATAATCTCCAAGTTTATGGGAGCCTCACAATCAGTGAACCTTGGCCGTTACGAACATGTCTCGGAGGAACCGAATGTTTCAGCACCCAGGGTGCAAGATGTGGTATATTCACCTCGTCAACACTGAAGTGCTGACAGTGAATGCCGAGTGGAACGGAATGGGTTTATTAAAACGTGTCTTAATGACCAGCGAGGGTGGGGCGAAGCCTAGCACCCACTTCAAGGGCGACCTAGCTCTCCGTGTGAATAGGATAATATGAGCAGGAGATATTCTGTACACATTTAGTTGAAAGCCCTAGTAGATGTTCTGAAATGTTATTAATCAAGATTAATAAAGAGTTCGTTCACGAGTGTGGCTCGTTGGTCTTGTGGTTAGCGTATCTGCTTCAAATGCAGGAGGTCCAGGGTTCGATTCCCGCCCAAGTCAGAAGTTTTTTAACTTCTGATTTATACTGAAATCCATCAGTTCTTGTCTTAGAAGTTTGTAAACGGTGACTTTGGAGCCGTCCTAGCACCGGGGCACATAATAAAATCAAAGTTGTTCTTAATCGGCCTTGTTGATTCTGGCGTTGATCCGCGGGTGTTCGCACTGTCCATACCACTGATGCTATATTTCCTATTAAAATATCGATCTTTGGTGGTGATCACTCACTCGTCGATTGCGTCATGGCTACAGGGTTGGCTTGGTCGCTTTGATTTACTGTCCCCCACTGAAAATCAGTTATATAACTGAGTGGGTAGACTATAAATACAATTTATTTATTATTTTACTCTCAATATAGAAATTACAATTAAATTATGTAATACAAAATTAATGTATTATATATACTTCTGTCTCTTTTTTTTTATATATAAAATAGTTTGCAATAAAACTAAAAGTAATTCGAGTACAATGCTGGCATCTATACTCCTGGTTGATCGCGCTGTAGTCTCCCGAGACGAGCGAGACGCCGGCCATGCAACGCCCCGGGTTGAGCCTTCGCTCATTATCTTGGGATAAAGTGAACCTCACGCGATGAAGAGGGGACCCGCCTTTTATAGCCCATAGGATGATACACCTTGCGCACTTCACGCACAGATTTACGGCGTCATTTCCACTTTTATAGCGTAAACAATTCGAGGCTATCGCTGCCATCATATCGATTTAGTCAAACTACGGAACAATATAGGCCTACTATAACACATTACAGCTATAGCATCCATCTTAAGACCTAGTTCAATAGCATAACATAAACATGGAAGGAGGAAGGTGTGGGATTTATAGACCGCTACCTATACATAATAATAAAACTTAAAACCACGCGTTTTAAGTGTCCTGAGTTTTATCAAGTTCATTGCTCGGGTTGCTTGTGATTAAGTCCTACTTAAAGTGAAGAAAGCAAAATATTCAAAACCAGTTTTTCAATTGAATTTATTCTAAAACGTGAAACGAGGAAGATGGGATGAATCGTATTCATCAAGCACATTGTCCCCACTTAGTGCGCTAAAAAAATATTCAAAGTTGCAAGATGACATTTCAAACCCCATCCCCTATCATAACGTAGTCAGTTGAAGTTGGTCCTTGCTCCTGCAACATGTTGAGCCGGTGTACGTATAAGGACTCACGCGCGCAGTACCCCGGACATCAAGCTTCATGTTAACTGCGCAGGATTCAACAAGATCACAGTTATGCGAGCTGAGCCACACAAATCAAGCAGTAAAACATCTCCTTGAAACGAATGCCTTGTTTTACAGCTCTTCACAGCAATGCACAGTCGTCACCGGAGGTCGTTGCTTTGTCGTAATTTATAATGTATTCATAAAAACCTTAGGTTGGGCACAAAATGAAACTTTGTGATAACGACGGTCGGTCTGCGTTTTGTTATCACAAGAATTGAAACTCTGCTTTCGTTTCATCGTAGATTAAATAATTTTGACGTGTCTTTTGTGGGGTCGTGGATGGCGGGGGTGGGGCTGATTGCCCGGTATTCAACTGCCCCCCAGAGTGGATTAGCAGACGAGTGTCGCTTTGTGTCCAGTCTTACTGTCAAAACAAAGACCCTCTTCCCTTCACAATCAGGTTATCTGTCCACGGCGAGGCGTGAGTGCAGTCGGTGTAGTGTGGAGTGCACTGGTGGCGTAGGCTGTGGAGTGGGTGTAGTATAGGTGAGTGGGTGGGTGGAGTGCTCTAGTGGCGTAGTGAGTGACTCAAAATTTCGGGTCAGACCGGGTATTTGGATCCTTCTCGATGTCAAAAAAGGTATCTGATTGTCGGGTAACAAAAATATGTTTTGAGTGAATGGTGGAAGTGCCGGTCCAGGATTTGCATACTTTATTGGTGGAGGTGCCGGTCCAGGATTTACATACTTTATTGGTGGAGGTGCCGGTCCAGGATTTACATACTTTATTAGTAGTATATTTAGCATTTAATGGATAATTTAACTTAATTGAATATATTTAGCATTAATGGATAATTTAACTTAATTGAATAAATTGACCATCACTGTTTTACCATTATTTGTAAATGTGTCCTCTATCACTCGATCGGATGGACGGATCCCTTGATGGTCAGTTTCCGCCCCCTCCCCCTCCTCCTAACTCTAGCCAGCCAGCAACACACTCAGAGGTCCTCCGTTGCCATGACTACCGCGTGGTGATCATTACAAGAGATTTATACCGAGGAGTCTTCCTGGAGGCAACGACTTCCTAGCAGACCTGCGGGAGAAGAGCCACAGGCGGCGACCACCTACAATACGACATTATCATAATGTCGATGATAGGGGACTTAACGACGCGACAACAACCGTGGGATGAAGAGAACCAGCGACTTCCTCAACTAGGGGAAGAGGTGAAACGGTGGAGTTTTAAGTACGTTATTATTACCTCACGTAGTGGTTTGCAACAGATGTATCGGTGATGCTGTCGGAGATAATTTTAAAATACACTTTGTTTAGTTAGTAAGTCAAGTAGAATGTGAGGTAGCAGTGGAGGTGTATGGTTTTAGACCAAACACTTATGGAGACGACAATTTTTTGTGTTCATAGCTATGGTATCTAAAGTATCCAATGCTTTGGTGACTATTTGGAGTCAATCAGCGATCCAAAAACTCTGAAAATTTGTTAGATTTGGTAAAATAAAATAATAAAACAGGTTGGATATAGGTAAAAAAAGCTTTTTTACAGATGTGTATAATCTTTGACATTTAATCTCTATTATTTTAATGTTTATTTTTAAAATAAATCATTTGCTGCAGTTCACCCAAACCTTTCCACTCCTATATGTCTCACCGTAAGACTATTGGCTGGAACAATTACAACAAACTAACGACCATGTGATTGTACTCAAGGGTTGGACACGTGGGTTGGACACGTAAGTTGGACACGCGGTTTGGACACGTTGGTTGGACTTGTGGGTTGGACACGTGGATTGGACACGTAAGTTGGACAGGTAAGTTGGACACGCGGTTTGGACACGCGGTTTGGACACGTGGGTTGGACTCATGGGTTGGACTCATCGGTTGGACTCGTGGGTTGGACTCATCAAGCTCGGTGCACTGGACTAAGGGCTCCACATTCAGTATAGTATTGAGCATCGTTCCTCATTAGAGGCCAGATGTGATGGATGAGCATCATCTTGTTAATGCCAGATGTAAGTGGTGGTAAATTGTCGGGTCATTCTTTCCCTCCGCGGAGGTAAATCACAAATATTAAAAGTGACAAGTGGGATAACTGGAGGGGAATATACCCCGTATGTCAGAGTCGGGCCCACAATGACCCAATCAACGGGGGAGAACTCCTCGCCGGCCTCGTTACATTCTCATGATGATGATGACGATGATGATGATGATGATGGTGGCGATGTCTTGCGCGTTTACTTACATGCCCTGGCAAGAACCGTGCTAAGGAAAGCGACGACTGCGTAATGTTTGTGGCCGAGCCAGGATGTTCAAGGAACTACGGCCTCAACTAACCTGACGTAGGCTACTATTCTGTTCTGTGTCGGGGTATGCAGTACACTTATTTTAGGTTCCTGGTCAACAGGAATATATCAACCTTCCGCACGGTATAACCTGATTGATATAACCGCTTGATCGACGACTGATTGAAACTCAACAAAGATCAACAGCAACGGGAATCGAACCCTGGTCCCTAGGAGCCAATTTATCTACTCGCACAACAACTATGTCAATCGACAGCGACAACTTATTAAATAGAACCCCAGGGCTTATTATGCACTCAAAGTTGCCATTATACCACAGCGCTACGCATTACATATTTACTTAGTTGTAGGAGGAGTACATTAGTATATATGGTTGTAGCTGTCGATAGAAAAGTTATCGTTTAGCTAGAAAATAGACACCTAGCTAGAATGTCTTATTCTGTATGTTTGTGCTGTAGTTCACATGGAATCATCAGTCATCACTAAATTGAAGCAGGAATGCAACATGTTTATACCAATAGCATTTTTTTTTTTATATATGTAAGTGCTAATTCTAACCCCAACCAGGTTGAAGTACATCATCAAGGCTATCCATCAGCTTGGCGATGTGGTTCATGTGAAAATCACCTATATAATTACTCTTTTACTCATAACCCATGAGATCCAGCGAGATACTCGCCAAGCGAATGAGGCGCAAGACAAACTGACATTTGATTGAAGTATCGCATGCCTAATCTCCTGACAGCCGCATGCATTAGTTGGAGAGGGCATTGTCTTCTCATTGGTCAGCCAGAGGCCAATCAGAAAGACAGGATTATTGATCGGTTACTAGTGATCCACTAGGAAAACAGCCTGGTTCACGCGAGATAGGGAAACGACTCATGTTTCATGTGCTGATTACACACTCGGTTTACGAGCATGGCATAGGTTCAGGAGCGAGTTTGAGAAAACTAGATGTATTATTTTATTTGCCAGTTGTCGCCTGAACGATTCCAGCCACCGACAGTCCTGACTGAAGATTTTATCCTAAGTCGTCCGCAGTCATAACGAGGAATGCGGTCATACAAACAACCGTCGGTCATTCTTACTCGAGTGTCTTCGTACCCTATGGAGAGGGTGACATGCGCCCTAACAACACCTCACTGCGTGGACTGAAGGAGTTGAACTGTGGTGTTTCTTTCTCCGTGTCGTTGTTTGTTTCCATAGGTTCTTACAACATGGAAGCTCAGCATGGTTCGTGTAATGGTTCGTGTATTGTCTGGTGAGCTTAACAACTTTGTCGCAGCCGACTGCGAGAAGCTCCAAAGAGTTTAGTTTGAACAACTCACGTTCGAAACTCTTTGGTCTGCACTCAACACGGATCAGACATCACAGCCCGAACCTCCGGACAAACGGCGTTATTTAATAGAACAAATACTGATGCAATACTGCCTATATAACTTAGATCGTCTGAGAGAAGTTTGCATGTTTGGCTTAAGAGAAGCAATACACTGATTCAATTAGTATATATAAAGTTCGCTTAATGTATACATTTTACAATAACTACGCAATTTATCTTAGAAACTGATATAATTACTTGTTGATTGTTACTTTATTATTAATAAAGTAATATACAAGCAACAGGTGAATATTTTAGGGTAGTGTGGGTGAAACACCCTCCATCAGACTGCACCTCCCTACACCATGTCGCGTGCATTCTGTTCGGTTGTATGGAGTAGCTTGAGGCATTAACGTTTCCCAGTCACCCCGTGCATGAGCTCTTAATCACTCAACTCTTGGCCTGTAGCAAGCTCAGTGTTGATCTATCGCTTAAGATCACCCCTCGCATAAGTTTGTTTTCTAAACGCGGAGATTCAAGTTTTTGTGTTGTGAGTGGGAGTGGGAGTGGGAGCGTCTCGAGATTTCTGCCGAGCGTACATTAACGCATTAGCAAGAAGGCGATATCTTGGAAACAAGCGCTCGCTTTTTGTCACTCGCGCTTCCATTATGTTGACGCGGACGATGACAAGGAGTCTGTTGTTAGGCTGGTAGCGCGGCCAGACGTCAACCATCGCCTGAATAAACGACGAGCTTTAGAAAGACTTGCCGCTGTGGCCGGGCAAAGCCGCGCGACTTTCACTCGTGTATAGTGAGAGAGACGATGAGAGAGATGCGATGATAATATCAACATAGCTAATTTTAAACATTATTACGCTTTAGTTTGTGACACAGCTTTCAAGTTATGTGAATGATAATGCATAATGTTTTATATCATTGCGTTTTAAAATCAAGATACAACAAAATAAAATATACTAACATTTGTGTGACGTTTTTTCAAACTGTGACTTCAGATTGGTTTGTACCACATGAACATTCAGACAACTTAGTGGCAAGATATGACGCAAAAACATTTTGGTGGAGGTGCCGGGTCCATCAATTTGTTGCTAGACGATTTTAAGATTAAATTCTGAGAGGGTTGTTTTGAAATACTTGTGAATTAAGATGTCAGTCTGTTCAGTTAGTCACGGTCCTAAGAGAAACATGGAATTAGAACGTCAATCCATCACGTGACGGGTGGAAGCTTTCAGGGTCGACTCTTACAGTATGTATAACGACGATGTGTTGGTGCGCTGAAAGCTTGTTGGTTGAGGAAGCTGCCACGGGGCGCGCGAGGGGAGATTAGACGGGCTTATCACTCCGGAGAAGTCGATAGCAGTCTTTTACACTGCACTGCACTTGAAATCTCAAGCAGGGACGCTATTCAGAGCGAAACTTTATGTTTCGTTTCCGTACTTTCCATTCAGGCGTAATTGCATCGCTCGCGTAGTTGATGTGGCACTCGGCTCTTCAACTCTTGTGTATACAAAGATTAGTTGAGGGATGGGATAAACATTATGTTGACAGATGCGAGGTAAATACTGTGTAAACAACAGTTGTCGGACTAGAGTTGGCCTAGTTCACAGATGCGGGTTAAATGATCAAAACAAGAGGAAAGTGTGCAGTATTCCGTTAACGATATCACTAACATTTACTAGCAGATGATGCATGATTAATAATCTAATGTTTTCTTTCACACATTTTTAAGAAATGTGTAATGTACCATAGGCGAATCGAAGACAACAAACTTTGCTTGTAACTTAAAACCTATAGTAGTAATTCAATAGTAAACTAATCATATGCGCACATCTTGAGTCAATCGTACGACGGAAGTGGTGGAGACAATGTATGTAAATCCTACCTTGGCATTCTACTTCACACAATGACCATTATTTAAACCAACATCAAAACTGGAAAATACATTTTAAAGCATTCTTTTAAAATAGTATACTGCAGGATAGTTATAATATTAAATGGGATTCTATACTTCTGATTGTTAAGCGAGCGAAGCGAGCGTTTCCATTTGACTCTGCCGGAAAAATTAGTCACTGGTTTTGTTTTTTTTTTTGTTTTTTTGTTTGTTTGTTTTTTTGTTTGTTTGTATGTCTCGCCATAACGTTCGAACGGAGGCTCGGATCGAGTTGAAATTTTGACCATCCGCAAGCTTCGTTCTCGATTGAATGCCATTAGTTTTGTGGCAAAATCGTTCAAAAAGTTAAAAAGTTACATTAAAGTTAATTGAAAGTTTTTTTTTCAAACTAAACGGCGACAAAATCTGAGGTAGCCAAATCATTTAGAATGTCCGTCCGGTCACGAATATGTTAATTTTATTTTGATCCGATAAGTAGTGTAGATGGAAATTGCATTATAACAAAAGTAACGTTGCCATGGCAACGAAAAGACGCGCGAAGTTTCTAATGCACTGCCACCTAGAAGTAATCAAAATACTTTCGAGGAAGCAGTCTATTATTTGTCAACAAAGAGTTTAAATAGTTAACCCAAGGAGTCAGGTTCTCTAGATGGCGGTGGATTTTATCCACAAAGTAAAGGATTACACACGGGTTTACCCAAATACCTTGGCAATAATAAATAATTTTGGATACATGGCCCTGTGGACAGCGAACGTCGCAAATTTAAAAATATAAAAAAATGTGCAATGTGGGTCTAGCTATAGCACGTGCTCGCTTATCAACGCGTCCAACTGAGCGTTTCCTAGTATTAAATAATACAATTCTTTTGACGGAAATGTTTCCCAAATAACACAATCGAAAAAAATTATATTGATATCGATGTGCGACAGAATTATCAGAGATAATATAAAACTGTTCTATGTATGGTTTCTAGGAGAATGAACCGTGTATGGAGGCTAGTCCTAGATAAAGTAGGAGTGATGTCCGGTGATGGGGGTGGCTCGCTCGTCCAGCGTCCACTAGGCGGACCGGTGTTCATAACGATCAGGGAACAAGGAGTTAGTGGAGGGACGACCACTTGATTGGAAGAAATAGCCCATTCTGTATCACAACAAGCCGAGCACGCTTCATTGGCCGTGTTGACGGTTCGTCGTTCTGATGTACTGAGCCATTTCAAGACGCACTAAAAACCTTAGATGTAGAAGAATGGACCATTACTTGGATGATACATTGTCAGTTTTATATCCCAACAGTAACAAATTTTAATTGTGTGTAAATTTCATTAAAAGTTCTTCTTAAAGCTGGCCGTTCTGTTGTTCACGGTTCGCTGCTAGTTGTATTATAAGGCGTGAGGTTGGTTCACATCAAAGAGCGGAAATATTAGAATAATAAACACAAATTCCTCGTCCGATGCAGAAAAATATCGCTTGATTTGTGGAAATATGTAGAGGAATTGCGTAGACATCTGTATGCAATTCGCAAAAGTAAAACAGTCGAATAGATTGTACAAAAACTCTTGTAGGTCGGTCTAATTTTATCGATGAATCAAGCTATCTTGTTCATGTTATCTGAACATGTTTTAAGAATGTTCGCATTTTCGTATTCGCAGTCACACACTGCTGGCATTAAGAAAATATAATCTTTGATACTTAAAAAAGTACACTAAATTATTAATAAAAAATCACAATTGTTATATTTTTGTATTGCTCTAGTTTGTATTATTCTTGTCCTATTGTAGAACTGTTGTAGATAAATACAACACACGAACAAAACGATTACATAGTTCCTTGAAGCTACAGTGGCTGGCCCTAACTTACATTAGATCTCGGTCTAGATAAGGAGGTCTGCAGTGCGATCATGTAAGCTGTAGAAATCGATTTCTATAGAAAGCTCATGAGCTCTCTATCGTTATCTCAATTCTGTGACAACTATTTTAAAGTCCGACCACGTAACTCGTGACATCACTTCTCTATAGACAACGATAACTACAGTGACAAATATTTAGCGTGAGCAAAGGAACTCGCGTTACGAGTTGTCACCTATAGAAAGCTCAAATTACAAATGGCGGACTTGTTTCATATCAATACCGCCTCAGCTCTTTTATATTTAATAACAATAAAATGATGCATTTTAGATGTTATTTGTTACACGTAGATCACATAACAAGGTATGCAGAACAATAATAAACTATCTAGGTTCAATAATCTTCAAATTGCTCAGTTTGTCGGAGGCGTATGTTAGGCTTAGCCATGGCCTAGGCTAGGCCCTAGCCCATACTGTGCGTAAGCTTACCATGAAGACTGGATTACAAGGACTTTAGTCCACCGTACAGCCGGCATCCATATGATCGTACGAAAATGTGTTATTCGTAAAGGACTATTTTAAATTTGCCTCCTCTTGGCACAGCTGTTGTGGCACAGCCTTCCGAGTTTCCAGCCGTCAGCCGTGTACATGTGGGCCTGCAAACCAACCTAACCTTCTTTACATTGGTGGGTGACAGTCCTGTCAAACACTGCGCTAGGGGCCTAGGGCCCAGGCGTAGAAGGTCCCTATTATTTTCTGTAGGGCCAATTACGACCAGTCATAGCACAAGTATTAGGCCTAGTCAATTTAAGCCCGGCAGGTAGGAGTAGTAGTATAGAATAGTACAGTAGAATAGAGGCTTTGATGCTTAGCCTAGATCGCAGGGTTCCCCTAACCTTACTTTTCGCATTAGTATTCGGTTCTAGGGCTCGGTGTAGGCTATGCCGATACACCTAATGGATGGGTCTAGGGCCTACACATTACACAATGGCCTTAGACCCACAGTTAGGCCTAATTTCATGTCATCCCAATTTAGGTGCTGTTCTCATATTGCGATGTAAGCTTTGTGATTAATGCGATAGGATAGTGCATGTCATTTTGTCAACCTGAGAAGGATTGGCCTAGCATAGGCTAGGCTATAGCCTAGCTAACTGATCACTTGTCTAAGCTAGTCTACAGTGCCCCTCATCTTTAGGCCCTTATCTTGCTTGGAGAACTTATCCCAAGCCTTGCCCTACAGTTACATTAGTTCGACCAAACCCCAGACCGTGAGCAATGATCAAACTTCGGACCTGCACGCAAACCTTATGATCCACTACGGACAGCTATTCTCTGTTACCGGTACACATAAAAGAATCTCTACCTACTCAATCAACAAAACTCTGAATCACGTACATGTACTTCAAGACCAATATGACAGACCCAGGTTCGATACCCGGCTGAGATGGATGATTAATTTTTGAATTTATTTCCAACTATTTTAAATCTGAATACTTGGTAACTTAACTTGTACCTTCCATATTTAATGCTATACAAGGTACCGTAGGTGATTGGCAGAGAAACACTGAGTGAATGGTGCTAAAGAATGCAGCTTTCAACTTTTCAAGAACTATGTAGTTGTAATGTTTAATCCTACGGTGAAGTAACATTTCTCTAAATATGTACCCACCTAGGCCTATGTACAGTAAGTATAGACTTGACAGCTATCTACAGTAGACGGTACCTAGGTAGGCCTACTGTATTAGGTACTTATATTTTTGCTTGGATGTATTTTTTAATATTATTGTATTAAAACAGAAACATTGTATTGATTTTAACAAAGACACTATTTGATTTTGTAGTACTAGTATGCCTGCAAGAGGTCCATGCTTATAAACTATAAAATTAAGCACAATTCTAGACCTCAAAATACTGTAGTAGCTAGTTATGTAGGCCTACCACATTTCTAATAAATCTGCATCATTGACATTTTTGCTACTACTACCTCTACAACCATATTAATCTTCTTTTAGTATGGCAACCACATTAATCAATATGATCTTAAAAATGTCAATTCTGTCCTTCACAACGAGTGAAGCCAAAATTATATAAAGATGTAATTTCTAACCAAATTTAATTGTATTTCAGTAAAAGACTACACAAAATTGTCTGTGTAGGGCCTAAATGTTAATAAAAAAGAGGCATTATATTTATACAGTCTGAGGCACTTGTGTAGATGTGTTCATGTGACACACACACACATGCTAATTATTTTGAATTGTAAACAAAAATGCCTTGTTTCTGTAGAACTAGTTTCAACATTACCCTTATAAAAAGTATAATAAGACAAGTTTTTATTTTACACTGTTATGCTTGCTACAGACCGAAATTGGAAAACAATTAGTGTAGTTTGTCTGAGAAAGTGCCATTACCCATACAAAAGCTGAATCCTGATATTTGAAAACAGTTTGACACCACTGGTAGCTGCTTATTTGTTAACTTAGGCCTACACTATCTGTGTTCACTTTGTCCTTCCTAGTATTGCCTTCCCAAATGGTGGGCTAATAGAACATGGCCAATCAACATATCTGCAAGGGAAGTCTTTTCTACAATGTTTGTAGGCTGTAAGGTATGGCAACTGTATTTTTGCCTTGGAATTCGAAGTATGAACTTTGCATACAAAACATAGGGTTGTGCAAGAAGGCCTACTGTCTTTCTACATCCATTAACATACCTAATAATAATAAAGCTTTTCTATGGATGGTCAGGGATAGATATAAAACTTAAAAAATCAGTTGGCTTGTAAATTGTAATCAAGGCTACTATTATGCAATGAATTATAAATATACACAGACATTTTATTATTTTTTTACTATTTTTTTTAATTTGTTATTTATAGTTATTATTTTAGAATTATTATTATTATTATTATTATTAGTATTATTATTATTATTATTATATTGTTAGTCATTTTATTACGTAGGCTACGATATGAATTTACGTCATGTTGGCACGTTTTTGAATTTACCGCTTTTTTCATGTTTTCACTGCCTTGCAATGATTTTTATTTACGATTTAAAACGCGGTAAATGCGTGAAGGTAAGAAATTATGACGTAAAAAATATGTACGTCGATAATTATTATGTACGCGATAAAAATTTTTTCTATTTGAAATCGTTTCTATAAGAACAGCTAGTATTTACGTGACGAAAAAGTTATTATTGTAGCTGAGAAACGATAGAAATCGTTTTTATCGTTATTCTGGATTTTTACATGATCGCATGCAGTCTCTAACGCAAGACGACTAAGAAATTTTAAAATAGATCCCCAAAGTTTTAAGATCAGTATTGGCACTTAACCCGACAAGCTGATCTGGGAAAACCAGATATTTTGGCCCTTACCAAAAGGGGCCCCCGCCTCCACTGAGCGCGGTTATACCTGTGAGGGCGCCGCGGAACTAGGCCGCTGTACTCACGTAGAGTGCAAGGACCAAGTCTAGTCCCCTGCTGGGCCGCGGTGCTAGGCAGGTACAAACAGTCCCCGCATTCAGACAGTATTGGGATTGGTTTCCCCTACAGGGGAAAAGGGTTTTTTTTCCCGTTGGCCCGGGGGAAAATTTGGGGCCCAAGGTTTGTTAATGTAAAAGGCATTAAGAGATAAACCCCTTTTAAAAACACACCCTAGCATGTAAGGAAACCTTTTAATCCCGAAACTAGCGGCAAGCTCTGGTAATCGTCGTCGGGGATAGCTCCCTCTCCCTTTGAAGACCTCCCCGACGACGACGACGACGACCATGACAGCACGAACGATGACAAAGACGATGATGACCGCGACGTGAGATCCCCAATGAAGTATGTAAATCCTGGACCGGCACCTCCACCAATAAAGTATTACATCCTGGACCTGAACCTCCACCAATTTAAAATTTAAAAACCTGGGGCCCGGGGCCCCCCAAAAAGTATGTAAAAAAGACGGCACCTCCACCAATAAATAGTAAATCCTGGGCCGGCACCTCCACCCAAAAAAGATGTAAAGTGGACCGGCTCTCCACCAAAAGTTTTAAATCCTGGGTCGGCGCCTCCACCAATAAAGTATGTAAATCCTGGACCGGCACCTCCACCAATAAAGTATGTAAATCCTGGACCGGCACCTCCACCATTTCCGCAATAACAATATTTGCTTTACCTGAAACTCTACAAACATTCGTTGACTATGGGGGCCCCCAAAACTTGACCCGATGTGATGTTTCGGATACCGGTACCCGCACCCCACTTGTTTGTGCAATGTGTGAATGTATACTAGGAACGCTTAGTCCACCTTTTGGATACGTATGTCAAATCCTGTGTTATCGGATTTCCTTAAATAAATTATGTACTAATCTTTGAAATGGACTCCACAATTAAATTATAAAAAATAAGACCTAAATTTATAATTAATCGTAATTCTAAAAAAAGAAGAAAACAACACAAAATGGGTTTTTATGAAATATTCACTCGTTGACTAATTACACTAACATATTAATTCATAAATTAGGTTCTGCGAAACAAATCAACAAACGATGAGCATGTGTGTTATAAGTAAAGAATATTGTTTCTAAAAGATAGCCCGTAAAATTGTCGATTTTTCATGATAAATATTGTTTGCAATTACTGACGACTCAAATTCACAAGAATATCCATAAATCTCATGTAAAGGTTCTGTGCAAAAAGTCAATTAAAATGGATAAAGCATGAGTGTTTAAAGTCAAGAAATTTTAAAAATCGAAAAAAATGTAAAATTGCGATTTCATAGGAAAATAATTTCCGGTTGCGCTCAATAAACGTGAGTTTAAGTATCAGAGATTTTCGAAGGCCGTCATAATTATCTCTCGTGAGTACAGGTTTAGCCGAATGTGCGACACAGACAAATACAGAACTTGATAGGACTATGAAAGAAACGTAAAAAAACAAATAAACATTCTGTTTTTTCTCAGTGTGGTGGAATCGCGCTTCGCTGCTAGTGAGCTATCAAAAAGAATGAATTTATTGTATTTTCTCTTTGGTACGCTCTCAAATTGTTTTTATATTTACTTCAATCTAAGTTTGTCTAGCAATTAACTGACAGAACTGGCACTATTTAAATAATTACTATCAGGCTATTATGTGAAATTTATCTACTGGACTAGCAAGAGAAGAGAAAGAACGATGACAGTGTTTCCAACAAGAAACTTCTCAAACTCGTCTGACAAACACGTCACTTGTTAGTAAAGATGCTGCAAGACACAATGGAGACGAGATCGAGGAGCGCGTTCATAAAGAGGGAAGTATCAGTTCTTATTTCCTGCCGTCACTGATAGGCGTGCTCGGTTGCAAGAGAATGCGGGAGCGAGGAGGGAAGATAGCGACAGATTGAAGAGTGTGAGAAGCTCATACACGACACGGATCGGGGACTCAGACAACGCGTAGTGAGGGGGACTTGCAGAGACAACAGCTCGAGGAAAGACTCGAGAGGTACAAGCCATGTTAACAGCCCCCCCCCCCCCCCCCCCCCGAGCGCATTCTAGACTTGATATGATGGAATTACGTGAGAACGAGTACATGCTAACAATTTAATATGGATTTATCGAAAGAATGTACTTTGTTTCATGGACTATGATGTACCAAGTTTTGATATCTTATGTGTTTGATAAGGTGATTTAATGACTCGTTATTCTAGAGACACGTTCAATATATTATCTTGGGGTGCCAGATAGCTACATGAATGTTTGCGTCACTTGGTGGAGGTGCCGGACTAGATGCATAGTATAACGATGCTCGTTGAATGAGGTTGATCCTTGAACTGTTTTACCAGCAACTCTGACATTTACTCTCATCCCCGTGAATCTCGTGGGTGGAATCAACAGCCGTCGTGCATTTCTAGGGGATAACAAGACGTCACAGAAGATGATACAACGTGTGATCTAGCGTTGCTTTAGAACACAACATATCGGAATAACAATAAGGTAGTTCAACAATATTCCACTTATTACTCATTTTAGAAGCTATAAGATAATATTTCTACTCATCATATTATGGTGCGTCGATTATGTAGGTAAATCTCCCCATTCTTTACCCGTCACGCTGGTCATTCCATATCCATATCCATATCCTTATCCTTATCCGTTACAACCTACATCCGGGGTTATTCACTTCTCGTATTCATATTATGCCTCTTTATCAATAATACTTACTTCTTTCTCCACCCCAAAGTATATTCTCGAGTGTCCCTCTTCATACTTAGCACATCATATTTTCTCCCTGCACTGTCCAACCAATGCAATCACCCGGCAGTAACAGACAGGACTCTCCGCCACCACCCTGTTATTCCGCCGGCCTGTTGCCCGGGAACCCTCATCTCAAAGTATCCATAATGTATGAGTACTTGTGAATCCGCGTAGATAATTAAACGAGTGGGCCACACAGCCTCTTGCTATCAATAGCAGCCGCTTCCACGTCCAACAATACGCGATCGTTTCTCTGGGTAAATTAGCTTTCTGATTAAATCATTACTCCCCATACATTGTGACGGGCGCGCGTTGTTAGCATGTAGATACTGAGCACACAGACTCTTTACACGTCTAATTGTAAACCCTTGAGAAATAGATCTTCTTCCAGATCGTGTATGAAATCATTTATCTTACAAAATGGGCTCCTTGCGTTGTTAGTTCATTGCTTTCCTTAATAATATCCCAAGAATAAGTATAGATTCCCCTACAGCGGTTCTCTTTGATAAGTTCTCTTTGGCAAATGAAATTGATTAAGCTTTCAGTAAATATAAGTTGCTTTCTATCACGGAAGTGGATGCAATAATATGCATACAATAATAGTTCTAGTATTGTTTGATAGTTTAATCGAATCAGTGTCACATGGCTTCGGCAGTGTTATCAGCAATGTGTTAAATATGTTTCATAAGTCGGGATCACACTGGCAGCGCTTCTACTTATTTTACGTTACCACATTCCCTGACTCTTCAAGGTTTCCCGATTCAAAACCCAAGTAATAAATTTTATAGATGATCGGAAAATTAAAAGAACTTATTTTGCCATTCAACGTTATGTTTTAACATTGGCTGGATTGTTAAATCAGGGACCAGGACATGTTATTTTATTTTGTGGAGTAAAAGTATTTGAGGGGAAATGTGAAATTTTAGAAATAACTTACAAACAATTTACCTTATTTTTATCAGACTTTTTTACTTGTATTTATTTCAATTACTTTATCATGTTTTATCCATCTTTATGTTCCAGCAGAGAGGGCGAACATGGTTTACACGCGCACGTCCAAGCCACAGGTTCGACCCCAGCACCCGCAGTTCCTTCCTAGCGGTCTGTAACCTAGCTGGCCACACCGACCAACTCAGAAGGAAGAGACCGGGTTACAGAACAAGGTCTAAGCAAACGCAATTATTCGATCAGCCGAATGTCTGATCCCTTCAACATCCGAGGAGTGTGGTTTTAATTCCCAACCCCCCCCCCCCCCCCCATGTGTTCCTCCCCAGCCCGGGAGACACAAGCGCCGGCGACTGATTTACATGGAAATCGTATTTTTTAAATCTACTTCTTCTTCTTCTTCTCCTCCGACAATAACAAGGGTAGGAGATGTTGCTGTTACTTCTCTGTCACCGTCTTCCGTGGTCACTGCAGCACCCCATACTGCAGCAAGTGTTGTGTGGGTGTGGGACATAACGCAGAACCCTGAGGTGAATAATTCATAATTTTATTTTTTAAATCCATATTTCTATGTCTGATGAACAAACACTGACTAACGCACCAAATTAACTTTGTAAACGTGATACAGTGGCCGGGTGGCGGTGGAACAATGACGTGCGAATGCGATTATAACATTCAACCAATCAAAGTTAGAGCCACATGAATCAAACTGATTATACACTAACGATGTAATGATATAACAATGTATCAAACGGTAAAAGAACAACATGACCAGTACAGGGGCTCTAGTTCTAAGAAAGGTGCACCCTTATATCACACGGGCTGCGTAAAGGTTGGCGCTATCTGATTCTGCATCTTATCTCATTCTCAGGGTTGAAATGGAACTATCCAAAGGACTATTTTGAAAGTTCGATTAACATTTGACAGTCGAGGAGCGTTAATACGAGGTGCGATTGATATAGTCACGTCATAGAAGAGAGAGCATAATAGCTATATACGCTCCAGGCTACGCGCGCGCGTCAGACGAAGCACAGCACTGACAGACGAGTGAAGTACCCGTTATCAACGTTTATTTCATTTGAAGTAAAGAGCACGTTGAACTTGAGTAATATCCTACAACTTGTAACGGTTCATTGAACACAGAAAGTTATAAAATGAATTGGGTTATAATTTGCCTTAGTTATATGTTCATAATATTTAGTTTAATCGGTCTATTGCATCTGTCCACTAGATTCATGGTATATTATTATTTCTTCCCCTAACCCGGCACCTCCACCAAACTCACTAGACGTTGCTGATCAACAAGGAGAGAGACGGGATATACTATCTCGCACCACAGGCAAATACATTGAACGCGTTATTAAATACATCGTCTTTACGTACGGTTATATCCAACACGTTTTATTGTAGAGTAGGATTCACACAACTTTGAATGACCTTTTGACACTGTTCGGCGGCCATTTTTCATGTGAACCACTAGAACAAAATTAGAGGTCTAATTGAAAATGTACTTTTAAAAAAATTAATGAATTATACACGATGCATTATTATGTAAAAATACTAAATTATTGTTTACAAGATTAATTTAATGTAATCTGGACGTTCAAATTCATTAAAAGTAATAAATAACAAACAAATGTCGAGTCATTATTCGTTTTCACAGTTGACAACAATGGTTTTATTTTATTGACCAATGAGCGATCTTCCCAATACCACTTTCATACAATCAGCTAAAATATTACTAAAGGCCTGTCGTCTGTTCAGCACAGATAGGCCCTAGCCTACGTCGTCTGCTTTAATCTTGTTTCTGACTAATTTCTTTACTTGGTTGCTCTTCTGAGTTCTGGGCTTGACTAATTATTAATTAATAATATTTTAATGTTATGTAGGCCTAGCCTAAGTATTGATGAAATGAGTACGTCTATCAATTGTCTTATGTTGAAGTAAAGTAGGTCTTTAAGCCATGCACTAATAGGGCCCGCGGGGAAAAAAACAGTCTAGTAAGCCAACCAATTAGGTAGGGCCTAGGTACCTAAACAGTAAATACGTACAAGACAACGGTTATAGTTTAGAAAAAATACTTTTAATATTCCTTTTGGAGGTAGGGCTATAAATACTAGGCCTAGGCCTAGGCTACACTACCTGGGTTGGGCCGATGCTAGGCTACGCGTAGCCCTAGGCTAGGCCTAATTTCCTCAAATTGAACACATATCACAAGAATTTCCCGGTTTTATCAATGTAGGACTAGATCAAGCTAGCCTAGGCTGCATCATAGATAGGCTGCATGTTGAAGCTAGGCCTTTGCTAGGCCTAGGCTTTTGCCCCCCCCCCCCCCCCCCCCCCCCCCCACCAACCGCCAAAGAGAAATTGCATAGACTAGGCCTAGCCAACGTAAATATATTAGTATCCTTGGGTAGGCTAGGCTAGAACGAAGTGTATAATAGTATCCTTGCCCTAGGGCCTAGTTCAATTTTTATGCAAATAGAATTGTGATGATTAATATAAAATAACAATAATATAAGACAAAGAATTTTAATATCCAAAAGAACTCAGTGACAAAACATAACACGCAATGACAGTATCCTAATGAAACATAACCTCCAACGTTTGGAATGGTCTGTTGACATACACCTAGTTCGTCACCTCGCCACACGCACGCAGCGCACGGAGTTGAAAAATGATGCTAGCAATTTTATTTTTCCTGTGTTGGTTATGCCGATTTAAACAAATGCAACTTTGAAGGTCGTTCAATCTAGGCTGAATCCTACTCTATTGTACGTGAATTAATTAAAGTACATTCTTTTAAAACATCCATATTTTCTTTATGTACTCGTTCTGATGTAGCTTTTTATCTAAAGTCTGAAAAGCGTTTCACTTATATCTTAAAGTTTACTCACAAAGAATTGCATTTTGAAATGTATGCGACATGTTTATGTTGATATTATTTGCACTATATCGCGAGTTCTGACTTAATAGAGGCGACAATGTTCTAACGTAAGAGGGCTGCAGGCAAGACGGTGAAACACAGGAGGGAGAGAGGGTGAGTGGTAGCTACCGTAGCAAGGAGGCTGGGAGGAGCCGCTCACTTCGGAGATAATGACAGATGTGTAGAGGATTGCACCCCAGCCACATAGTCTCCTGATTGCTGGGGGTTGATGTATTGCACCTCGCCCACACGCACACGCACACGCACACGCACACGGACTCGGACTCGGACAATAATAACACACATAACAAAAACTTGTAGAAATACAGCCAAAACCTTACACACTCAAAAGGAATGAGATCTAAAAAAAGGGCCAAGCTCATCTACCCTTCCACATAAACGTACAGTGTCCCATAACAGCATCCTCGAAAAGCTTGGCAAAATAGAATTTGCGATTATTAATTTAACGTAATAGTTTATCCAAGTTCTTTTTTTCTAATTAATTTAAACGTAATAACATGCAAATTCTATTTTGCCAAGCTTTTCGAGGATGCTGTTATGGGACACTGTACGTTTATGTGGAAGGGTAGATGAGCTTGGCCCTTTTTTTAGATCTCATTCCTTTGAGTGTGTAAGGTTTGGCTGTATTTCTACAAGTTTTTGTTATGTGTGTGATCTCATTACTTTTTCAAGTTCCATTACAAAATTATTTGTTAAAATATAATATTTTTATCAAAGTTGATTTAAATTCTATGGTATTAGCAGTAAAAATATAGGATGTAAAATATCTAGACCCGGATTCATGTACATCCTGGGTATAGGTGGTATAACCATGGTATAACGACGGTATAAGGACGGGGACCCAATTCTTGAGTTCGTGGGAGATGAGTTGAAAACGCAATTTGAAAACGAAGTCGTTTTCGTTTCGAAGGAATTGGTATTCTTGAACGGTATCGTGGAAAACGTCATGGGTTGTGAGTTGAAAGCATGGTTGAAAGAGTATCACGAAATCCAAACACTTTAAAAAGATTTGCGTATAACAAAGAGCTCGAAAAAGTTCTATATTTATTCTAGATGGGAGTGCCTTCATAAACGCGGGCCAATCGAAAGACGAGTTGTATGAAATGATTTGATTGTTGCAATTATGTAAACAAACAGATGAGCAAGCTCATAGAACAATGTTGTGCTGGCATAGGGGTTTGGGTAGGCTTGTCAAACATGTAATGTAAGTATGAATTTTACTATCCTATAGCCAAATGGAACTTTAGACCTACACTTTTGCATTATAAATAATTTCCACATCTGGGCCTAGGCCAGGGACGGTTTCGATTTGTTTTATGAGAGTATAATGACAACTTTTCTCGTTTCACACATAGAAGCAAAATTTAAAATGTCCGCCATTTGTTAACGTATCGCACTTTCCCCCCTAACTCTGCTTATACCCTCAACAAGTGTCAAGTAACTATGGTTACTTGTTGATTGTATGACAAGTGTTTAAGGCTTATTTTAAAACCTTTTTTGGAAGCCTTCCAACAAACTTTTTCAACTTTTTTTTTTCAAAAGAGACTATATTTCTATAACCCTTTAAAGTCCATGTAAAATATGAACATTGTAGTCCCACCCGTCTGGTCAGAATCGCGGCCGACGTATTAGATGTTAGCAGTAGCAGTATAGCAGTAGCAGTAGCAGTACCATAAGCTAACATCCTTAAAGTGATTTGAGCATGTTTCAAGCCATTTTTTCACCAAGAAGGAATAAACGTACCCCAATAAAATTTGGCATGTGTTGTCAGGTACCTAAATCCCCTCGAATGTGATAGTTTTCAAGTTTACATCACGTTACATGACGGCTGGGTAACACCTCAAAATCACCCCAACTCTGCTTGGTGTATAAGGTGCTTGAGTGTGTAGCGCACCCGCGGCTTGGCTGCGGCGCCTAACGGGCACCTAGATAACAAGAGCTAATAATTTCGTCTATACATTGCGATTCTAACAACAGTTTAAACGCAATTCTGTTCTTCTGGCAAAGATAAAATCTAAACTTTACAGCTTGTCAGGCCCCCAACATGACTTTATCTCCCTAGGAAAGCCGATGTTTTTTATCATTATAGGGCTTTGAGAAAGAATTAATCGTGACAAATTCGAATTGTCGATAGGAACATCTCCTTTAACCTCTTTCCCCTTATTCTCCGAGAATTGCAAAGTTGAATGTAAAATATGAAGGTGGAAAATTAAAATTAGCTCGAGTTTTGTTTAAAGAAGATGAAAAAAGGTTTAAAAAGAAGCTCATTAGGGTACGTATAAAAATAACTGCCTTGTAGATTATGAAGGAGGCCGCGTCATATTTTCAGGAGATTTACATCTGACGTCGTTTTAACTTCTTAAAACTGTAGGAAGAGAAATAACATTCAACACGTTTTATAAGGGTTTATAACGAGAACTTGGCCAAATAATGTGATTGGCGTTTGTGAATGCACGGAGCTTAAATTATAATATAATGGATTATATATGAAATAAAACCGTGATAGTTTAACAAACTATACAATAAAGCTAGTTGGGTGCTTAAAGGCGGAAAATATTATTTAGTGGTGAAAATGTATTCACGGGTTAGAATTAAATGTACATAAACAAAACAAAGATAATATCCATTCTAGAGCAAACTAACAAAGGACTAAACGCTAAACGTGGCCCTATCTCCTGTACAATGCCCTACATCCGCTCGCTGTAAACCCTTACTGTAACTTAACTGATAACACATATGACATGGCTCATATTAAATAGTAGTGATCAAATCAAGTCAGTCAGTCTCCTGTTTCTAGAAGGTTAAGAGTCAACTATACCTATTTGAAACTTTTTTGGGAACTTTTCCTACTTCCAGTTGTCATCTGATCAATACGCAATTATGCTTACTTGTCAAGCAAGGATATGGTCACTCTTCTTTTGACAAATATTAATAAATATTATTGAGCATTACGCACAAATAAATTCCGAAATTTACCAATTTTGATGATTTTACAAAAATCCAAAATCCTAAAAATTAATTTACTTTATTTAGCTTTTTTGTGATAGTTTTTTTTTATGTGCCTCTATATAGAACACTATAATAAAATAAACACAACCATAACATATGAGCAAAAACTGCTAACAATCTGATAAAACTGGATTCGGGAAAAGTTCCAGAAAAAAATCACTGTTATAACTCTTATAGAGAGAAGTTGTTTTCATTAAATGCTGGCTGAACGAAGTTTATTCCAAACGGATGGAAGAAAGACGTTTGATCGTCTCGAATTATTAAAGTTAATTATGTTTTATTATTTTCTTTTAATCAATGTTGAAAGAAATGCAACTCGAGATGAAGACGAGGAAGAGTGAGATGATCAAGTTTATTCCCTGATGTTCCGAGGGCGAGGGGTGAGCCGGGGGTGGGGGGGGGGGCAGCTCCGCAGTGTGGGGCCACGTGGTTGCTGTCAATTAACAAACTCTCCACTTGGCTTTGGGAAGTATAATAATTTTAATTAAAAATGTTCGGCGTGAGGGTTCCTGTTTAATAAAGACGATGTTGCCCTCCGCCCTGCCGTTAAGTACCGTTAAGTACCGTTAAGTTACGTTAAGTTACGTTGTTAAGATAAGTTACGTCAAGTCACGTTAAGTTACGTAAGTTTATAAATGGATATTTATAATTAAATTGTTGTGTCTGCATCTATGTGATTAGATTTATTTAGTTGTCCTCCTTTGTAAATCAGTTTTTTTTCCTGAATTGGATAGACGTTAATAAATAAATTCAAAATAAATAAAAAATAAAAAATAAGAGGAGTTCCGGGTTCGAATCACGCTATTTAATATAAACTTACCTTTCAGTGACATATCGTGTATAATTTGCATCAATTATTTATAAAAATAATAAAAGTGATTAATTGTTTGATATTGTATTTCAAGGGAAGGAAGTTCAAACGTCGTAATTAACTTTGTCGAAATAAAACTTTAATTTATGCCGAACTTGTGCCCGCAATGCAAGCTTGTTGTCATTGTGAATTGAGTTGACTTCACACGTGAATGTGAGTTAAGTAGAGGGGTGAGCTAGCAGGTATAGACGATATTGTATTGGAGTGAGTTCTATCGGACGCAAGTGACGTTGTGTCAGCTTATCGTTATCGCCCAGTTGTTAGACCTCTCGCACCTAGAATCTCAATCAAGCTATTGAGAATAAACACAGATTGTGTGAGAACGAGATTCAACCCCAAGTCAGTTGTAACTAGCGTCTCGTCTTAATCTTGTGCGGATAGATTAATTACACCAGATATAATTAATCGCGTGAGTCTCGTCGTCGGCAAACAATGGTCACGTGACCGCGCTCGCGCATGCGCGTGTGAGCATCAGGGAGCTACGTAATGGAAATTGTTTACGAGTGTTAGACATCTCAGCGGCGCTCACAAGGCAGTTAGACAGGCAGACGTGTGGGGGAGAGTGCACCCCCCCCCCCCCCAAGGAGAATCGATGCGGGGCATTTGCATGACTCCAAGTGAAACAATGTTGTCAGAGACGTCGGGAACTATTTCGTGAACAATGACAAGGTGGTTTCGGAATTAATAACATAGGTTGTGTTGAAATACTAATGTTTTGGAAAACAAAAAATTCTAGACGCGTATAAATATAATGTACAGAAAGACGTTTTCTCTCTCAATTTATTGTCATGATGATGATTATTTCACTTGTACGATAACTATTTCTAAGATAAATACTTAATGTATATTCTTGCGATACCGTGTTGAATTCAGTATAGCCGAGAGATGATGGGAGCACATTATTCACGCTCTCCTGGCCGAAGTCTTCACAATTCGCTTTAACGAAATAAAAATCATGAAAGCGTGTATTCCCGGGTAGAAAGCCCCGCAGTCAAGTTCCTTTTAGCCGCAGCATCCTTCTTGTTGCTCCCTTTATACCCGCACTCATTAGACTAATTAACTTCTTTTTGATGGATCGGAATTAATTACCGCAAGTAACTGGATATTTTTAAACAGTCACTTCCGATAATGAATAGTTAGCATCCGCGCCTCGGAACCTGGGGCCGCTCATCGCAACGCTGAGGGATAGTTGTTTGTGGCCACAAAGTTAACAAATAAACTGTACTGGTTGTCATAAAAGTTTCCCACTTCATTAACATAGGCCTAATCCCAATAATTTCAAAATAGTATGGCCTCCAACGAGATTCCTGCAACTCTCAGACGAATTGATTAATGAATAAATCAAACTATATAAAATGGTTGATATTCAATTATGCGTTACGACTGTAACCGAGAAGTATAAAATACTAAAAATGTGAACACATGGTGTCGGTGCCAGTGGCGGACCTAGGCGCCCGCAGGGCCTGCAACTGCCTGCAAGGCCCATTTAGGGGGCCCCGTTTAAAAAAAGGAAAGAAAACAGTATTTCAACCTGTTTTTGGAAAATGTTGTATTTGTTTTTGTTGGTTAAATTACAGTTTTGTGAATCCAGCGGTTTGAAGGTGAAATCTAGCGGATATTTAGGAACTTTTAGCGTCCACAACACAACAACAACACACAAAAACTACATTTTTTGGTTTTGCATTCAGCCCACAACTTTTTTTCTAAAACGCACCAAACGCACTCTAAAAACCTGATTTTAAAAAATTTCGCCTGCGGCACTATTATTGGGGGGGGGGGGGGGGGGGGATTCGCCCCCCAAGCCCCTCGTACTTGGTTCCTATATATAATACCCCCGGGATATAGCCCCCCCGGCCCTCTCCCCGGGATGAAAAGCCTGAATTTAACACTGAGCCTATGTATGTGTGTATGTTAGGGGGCCCCCCATAGAAATTTTGCGGTCGGGCCCATGAAACGAAGTTCCGCCACTGGTCGGTGCTGATGTTGTTATACCCATCTGCTAGCCCACTCTATGCGCTCGGCACCCCCTTGTGAACATTATGCGCCATCTATGAACGATACAGGGTACTTCTAAGTGCTTCAAAGCTAGCAGTGTAAAGAACAAATTGGCGTTTCTCACGTATTTTATCGTTTGCGTCAAGATAACTCCTAACTAAAAACAACTTGCCATCCTAAAACATCCTATACAAATATCAACATAATATTATCTTGAAGTGAGATACATTCACCGTTTTGATCGTAACAAAATGATAATACTTTTAAATTTCCTGCTGACGAAACATTTCTAGGCATCCAGTGTCCCGTACTGTGTTGAGGAAGTTAGCCTACTCCCAGCACCGCAGTGTTGGCTCGGCGCTAAGGCGGTCTGATCGAAGTCCCGTACTGTTTGAGTGAAGTGTAGCCTACTCCCCCCACCGAAGTGTTGGTCGGGCGCTAAGCGCGGACCTTTATTCCGGAAGTCCCTGACGTGTTGAGTAAATTTAGCCTACCCCCACCCGAAGGTTGGCTTTGGGCGCTAAGCGCGCGACTCTGATTTTGGAAATCCTGACGGGTTTAGTGAAGTGAGCCCTCCCCAGCACCAAAAATGTTGGTCGGGCGCTAACGGCGACTTGATTCCGGAAGTCCTGACTGTGTTTTGAAGTGTAGCCTACTCCCCAGCCCGACAGTGTTGGGGCGCTAGCGCGCGACTCGATTCCGGGAAATCCCTGTACTGTGTTTTATGAAGTGTAGCCCCTCCCCCCACCGACGGTTTGGGTCGGGCGCTAAGCCGCGACTCTGATTCGGAAGTCCCGTACGTGTTTAGTGAAATGAAACCTACTCCCCCGCCCGACAGTGTTGGCTGGGGGCCCAGCGCGCGACTCTGATTTTCCCGGGAAATCCCTGTACGTTTGAGTGAAGGTAGCCACTCCCCCCGCACCGACAGTGTTGGCTGGGCTCTAAGCGCGCGATCTGATTTTCCGGAACCCGTACGTGTTGAGGGGGTGAGCCTTTCTCCCCACACCGCATGTTGGCTCGGGGGCCCAAGCCGCGACTTTTGATCCGGAAGTCCCTTACTGTGTTGAGTGAAGTGTAGCCTACTCCCCCGCACCGACATGTTGGCTGGGCTTAAAACGCGCGACTCTGATTCCCGGGAAATCCCGTACTGGGGTTTTATTTTTTAGCCTACTCCCCCGCACCGACGTGTTGGCCGGGGCCTAAGCGCGGATTTTGAAATTCGGGCCCGTACGTGTTTTATGAAATGAAGCTACTCCCCAGCACCGACGTGTTGGCTCGGGGCCCAACGCGCGCTCTGATTCCGGAAGTCCTTTTGGTTGAGTGAAGTGTAGCCCATCCCCAGCACCGACAGTGTTGGGTCGGGCCTAAGCGCGCGATCTGATTCCGGAAATCCCCTGTCTGTGTTGGTGAAATTGCCTACCCCCGCACCCACAGTGTTTTGGTCGGGGGCAAGCGCGCCCACCCGATTCCCGGGAAATCCCCCGACTGTGTTTATGAAGTGTAGCCCACTCCCAGCACCGCAGTGTTGGTCGGGCTCTAAGCGCGGACTTGATTCCGGAAATCCTGTATGTGTTGAGGGGAAATGTAGCCTATCCCCCGCACCGCAGGTTGGCTCGGGGGCTAGCGGGGGGCGGAACTTGTTCCGGGAATCCCGTACTTGTTTAGTGAAGTGTCCTCTCCCCGCCCACAGTGTTGGCTGGGGGCTAAAACGGCGACTCGATTCCCGGAAATCCCTTACTGTGTTTAATGAAGTTAGCCTACTCCCCAGCCCCCCGCAGTGTTGGCTGGGCTCTAAACCGCGACTCGTTCCGGAGGTCCCCCTACTGTGTTGGGAATTTTAGCCTACTCCCCAGCACCGACGTGTTTGGCTGGGCGTAACGGGGACCTGATTTCCCGGGAAATCCCTGTACTGTGTTGAGTGAAGTGTAGCCTACTCCCCAGCACCGACAGTGTGGGTCGGGCGCTAAGCGCGCGACTTGTTCCGGAAGTCCCGTATGTGTTTAGGAAGTGTAGCCTATCCCCAGCACCGACAGGTTGACTCGGGCGCTAACGCGCGACTTATTCCGGGAAATCCCCGTACGTGTTGAGGGAAGTAACCTACTCCCCAGCACCGAAATGTTGGGTGGGCGCAAACGCGCGACTCTGATTTCCCGGAGTCCGTACTGTGTTGAGTGAAGTGTAGCCTACTCCCCCCGCACCGACAGTGTTGGCTCGGCTCTAAGCGGCGACTCTGATTCCGGGGGTCCCTGTCTGTGTTGATGAAGGTAGCCTACTCCCAGCACCCCGTGTTGGCTCGGGCTCTAAACGCGCGACTTGATTCCCGGAAATCCCCGTACTGTGTTTATGAAGTGTAGCCTACTCCCCCGCACCGCAGGTTGGGGCCGGGGGCCCAACCTGTAAATTTTGGGTTTAGTGAAGGGGGAAACCACTCCCCAGCAGCAGTGTTGTCGGGCGCTAACCGTACTGTGTTGAGTGAAATGAAGCTACTCCCCAGCCCGACAGTGTTTGGGACGGGTCAAGCGCGGACTCTGTTTCCCGGGAAATCCCTGTACGTGTTTTAGTGAAGGTAGCCTACTCCCCAGCACCGACATGTTGGCTCGGGCCTAACCCGTACGGTTGATGAAGTGAAACCTACTCCCCAGCACGACAGGTTGGCTCGGGCGCTAAGCGCGCGACTCTGATTCCGGAAGTCCCGACTGTGTTGAGGAAGTGTAGCCTATCCCAGCACCCACGTGTTGGTCGGGCGCAAGCGCGCGACTCTGATTCCCGGAGTCCCCGTACTGGGTTTTAGTGAAGGTGCCATCCCCAGCACCGCAGGTTGGCTCGGGGGGGTAAGTGCGCGACTCTGATTCCGGAATCCCCGACTGTGTTTAGTGAAGTGTACCTCTCCCCGCACCGACAGGGTTTTGGGTCGGGCCAAGTGCGCGACTCTGATTCCCCAGTCCCCGTACTGTTTGAGTGAATGAAGCCCACTCCCCCCCACCCCAGTGTTGGCTCGGGCGCAAGCGCGCGCTCTGATTCCGGAAGTCCCTGTAATGTGTTGAGTGAAGTTAGCCTATCCCCAGCACCCACAGTGTTTTCGGGGGCCCAAACGGCGACTCTGATTCCGGAGGGCCCTGTACTGTGTTGAGTGAAGTGACCTATCCCCGCACCGCAGGTTGGTCGGGCGCAACCGTACGTGTTTAGTGAAAAGCCTACTCCCCCACCGACAGTGTTGGCTCGGGCGCTAAACGCGGACTCTGATTCCGGAAGTCCCTGTACGTGTTTTGGGGAAAATGAACCTTCCCCCCGCCCGAAGTGTTGGCTGGGCGCTAAACGCGCGACTCTGATTCCCGGGAAATCCCAGTACTTTTTGAGTGAAATGTAGCCTACCCCCAGCACCGACATGTTTGGTCGGGCGCTAAGCGCGCGACTCGATTCCGGGAAACCCTACTGTGTTGAGTGAAGTGAAACCCACCCCCAGCCCGAAGTGTTTTATCGGGGGGTAAGCGCCACTTGATTCCCCGGGAAATCCCGCTGGTTGAGTGAAGTGTAGCCTACTCCCCAGCACCGACAGTGTTTTGGTCGGGCGCAAAATTTTTGGGCACCCGGGCGTCCCTGCTGTGTTGAGTGCAGTGTAATCTCCCCCGCACCACAGTTTGGCTGGGCGCTAAGCGCGCGACTTGGGGGGTCCGGAAATCCTGTCTGTGTTGAGTGAATGTACCTACTCCCCCGCACCCACAGTTTGGGTCGGGGGCTAAGCGCCGACTCTGATTCGGAAGTCCCCTACGTGTTGAGTGAAGGTGCCTACTCCCCCCACCACAGTGTTTCTGGGCGCTAAACGCGCGACTCGATTCCAAGTCCTTTTTTTTGTTGAGTGAAATGTAGCCATCCCCGCACCGACATGTTGGTCGGCGCTAAACCCGTACTGTGTTGAGGAAGTGTAGCCTACTCCCCAGCACCGAAGTGTTGGGTGGGCGCTAAACCCGTACTGTGTTTTTAGTGAAAAGTAGCCACTCCCCCCCCCGACATGGGCTCGGGCGCTAAGCGCGCGACTCTGATTTCCCGGGAAATCCCCGTACTTGTTGAGTGAAGTGAGCCTACTCCCCCCCGCAGGTTTGGTCGGGGCTAAGCGCGCGACTCTGATTCCGGAATCCCTTATGTGTTGAGTGAAGTGTAGCCTACTCCCCACACGACAGGTTTTCTCGGGGGCTAAGCGCGCACTCGATTCCCCGGGAAATCCCCGTCTGTGTTAGGAAAGGGAACTCCCCGCACCGACAGTGTTGGCTCGGGCTCTAACCGCGATTGATCCGGAAGTCCTGTACTGTGTTGAGTGAAATGAAGCCCACTCCCCACACCCACAGTTTTGGGTCGGGCGCTAAGCGCGGACTCTGATTCCGGAATCCCTGTACTGTGTTTATGAAATGAGCCTCTCCCCACACCGACAGTGTTGGCTCGGGGCCTAAGCGCGCGATTGAGGGTCCGGGCTCCCCTTTCTGTGTTGAGTAAGGGTAGCCTACTCCCCCAGCACCGACGGTTGGCTGGGCGCCCAAGCGCGCGACTCTGATTCCGGAAACCCGTACGGTTGAGTGAAGCGTAGCCTACACCCCGCACCGACATGTTGGTGGGGGCTAAGCGCGCGCTCTGATTTCCCGGGAAATCCGTTGTGTTGAGTGAAGTGAAACCTACTCCCCAGCCCAAAAGTTTGCTCGGGGGCTAACGCGCGACTTGATTCCCGGAGTCCCCGTACTGTGTTAGTGAAGTGTAGCCTACTCCCCAGCACGCCCCGTGTTTGGGTCGGGCGCTAAATGCGGACTCTATTTCCGGGAAACCCTGCTGTTTGAGTGGTGTGCCTATCCCCGCACCGAAGTGTTTGGGGTCGGGGGCTAAAACCGCGACTCTGTTCCGGAAGTCCCCGTATGTGTTGAGTGAAGTGTACCTACACCCCCCGCACCGACGTGGTGGCTCGGGGGCTAATGCGCGACTCATTTCCGGAAGTCCCCGACTGTGTTTATGAAGGGAGCCCACTCCCCACACCGACATGTTGGCTCGGGGGCTAGCGGCGTCTGATTCCGGGAAATCCCGGGTTCGAACCCCCGAGACCGACAATCCTGACTGAAGGTTTTTTTGAGGTTTTCCCCTGTTAAAGCGAAATTAAAGGGATTAAATCCCCCTTAATCTAATCGGGCCTATCCGCAAATACCCCGTGAAGAGAGTCACACTGGTTTAAATCGTGTGTATACCCTACAGCGGGGATCCTACAAAAAGTGATTTATTTATTTACACCCCAGCTCTAGCAAGCAGCAGATAAGCATGCAATACTCAGCTGGTTATCGAGGCGATTATACTGTCCAGCTATACAGTCTGGGGGTTATATCTTCCGTAAAACGTAAAGAGGCATAATTAGAGGGAGCGCTTTCATTGCTTCAGTTATTCATAACTCAATTAGTCAGGTCGGGATAATCTTTAGCGAAGGAGAGGTTTGACTTACGAGTAATCTCTTGAGGTTGGCGGGGTTTAACTAGGGGAACTTCCGTGTTTCAGAAATACGTCGATGTTGTAAGTTGAGATGTTTTAGCGACTAGATTGACGTAGTAATGACCAAGAGTTACATCAAACAGCGCAACCTCGATAAGCTGCAGTCTACACCTCGGACGCATGGGCCTTGCTTATACTGTATCACAACACTAAGAACGTGGGTTCGAAATACTCGTGAGACATTAGTTTTTGTAATCGTCCTTCATCGTCAACATATCACTGTTAATCGTCTCGAATAGCCTTAGTGCATTATAGAGACGTTAAGCAAGAAAAATCATAATCTTTCTTTGAAATTATGCTTGGAATATGTGATCAAGGTAATTCCTATAGTAGTAAACTAGGAAAACGCTTAAGTCCCGCCGCGTTGTTGGATGAGCGTAATTGGTGCATTGAGCTGCCATGTGTTATGCAGATTTTCTGTTGTTCTGTGGAAAAATCATTACTAAGTTGAATTTTTTAAAACTAGGAAACGCTCAGTTGGACGCGTTGATAAGCGAGCACGTGCTATAGCTAGACCCACATTGCACATTTTTGTAAATTTAAAAATTTACGACGTTCGCGTTTCCAGTATTATTTATTATTGCCAAGGTATTTGGGTAAACCCGTGTTTAAATCTTTACTTTAAAATCCACCGCCATCTAGAGGATCTTGACTCCTTGGGAAAACTATTTAAACTCTTTGTTGACAAATAATAGACTGCTTCCTCGAAAGTATTTTGATTACTTCTAGGTGGCAGTGCATTAGAAACTTCGCGCGTCTTTTCGTTGCCATGGCAACGTTACTTTTGTTATAATGTAATTTCCATCTACACTACTTATCGGATCAAACTAAAATTAACATATTCGTGACCGGACGGACATTCTAAATGATTTGGCTATCTCAGATTTTGTCGCCGGTTAGTTTGAAAAAAAAAAACTTCGATTAACTTTAATGTAACTTTTTAACTTTTTGAACGATTTTGCCACAAAACTAATGGCATTCAATCGAGAACAAAGCTTGCGGATGGTCAAAATTTCAACTCGATCCGAGCCTCCGTTCGAACGTTATCGCGAGACATACAAACAAAAACAAAAAAAACAAAAAAAACAAACAAACAAACAAAAAAAAAAAAAAACAAAACCAGTGACTAATTTTTCCGGCAGAGTCAAATGGAAACGCTCGCTTCGCTCGCTTAATTAAATTAAATAAATAAAAATTAACTTTAATTTTTTTAATTTATTATTATTAGAATTGTTAAAAAAAAAAAATCAAAATTTTTAAATTGCGCTCAAATTTAACACTTATCTATTAATTCATAAAATTAAGGTTATGTGAAAAAATCATTACAATCAGATAAAGCATGTAGGTGTTATAAGTCAAAGAATTGTTTTAAAAAAGAAAAAACCCGTAAAATTTCGATTTTCATGAGAAATAATTTTTTTATTGCGCTCAAATTTCACACGAATATCTTAATTCATAAAATAAAGGTTCTGAGCAAAAATCATAACAATCGGATAAAGCATGTAGGTGTTAAAAGTAGAAGAAGTTTTTCAAAAATCGAAAAAATCCTAAAATTGCGATTTTAATGAGAAATAATTTTTCGATTGCGCTCAAAAACGTGGCAGTTCTAAGTTCAGAGATTTCGAAGGCCTCCATAAAATTTCATCGCAATTGGAGTATCGGTTTAGCCGGAATCGTGCGGACAAACAGACAAAAACACAAAAAAAAAGAAAAAAAAAAGAAAAAAAAAACATTCCGGATTTTTTTCTCCAGTGTAGTGAAATGGAATCTTCGCTTCGCTCGCTACGCTCATCCAATAAACAAACAAAATTAATAAATAAATTGTATTTAGAGTCAACCCACTCACTCAGTTATATAACTGATTTTCAGTGAGGGACAGTAAATCAAAGCGGCCAAGCCAACCCTGTAGGCTCTGTCGCAATCGACGAGTGAGCGATATTATATTTGTAATAGGAAATATAGCAATCAGTAGTAATGACAGTGCGAACAACCGCGGATCAACGCCAGAATCAACAAGGCCGATTCAGAACAACTTTGAATGTATTATTTGCCTCGTTGCTAGGACGGCTCCAAAGTCACCGTTTACAAACTCCTAAGATAAGAACTGATGGACTTCCAAACCAAAAGTAAAAAACTTCTGACTCTAGAGGGAATCGAACCCTGGACCTTCTGCATTGAAAGCAGATACGCTAACCACAAGTAGTATCAACAGTTGTTAAAATCTACGAACTCTGCAACAAGTGTCAATATCAGTTGGAGATTTGTTGACAATATGTTGCGTAGGTTGCTGTGAATAAGCCCTTGGAATCCTCGAGCGATTTTCTTCATTCTTCAGGTAAATTCTCCGACCACGTGTTTCGGTCTGTCAGACTTTACGTTCACCCTTCTAAATGTCAGTGGTTGAGTTCCCTGTTTGATTTCCAATACCCCCTGTCTCGTGTAGTGTAGTCGTGTCGTATCGTATAAGTAGACAGGCTTCGCTCAAGACATCTTCAGTCCAGCCATCATCAAAGAGGTTACAAGTCGAAGAAGCTCTTTGATATTTAGAACCCGGCCGGCCTCGCGGATAAACGCAGGCTTCGATGAACAGAAGGAGAATTTAATAAGCTCGTGTGATTCAAGTCTGATGCAGGATGATCACGGGTAGTCTGTGCCAGAGGATAGTAGACGCACACCAACGGACAGGAGTAAATCTAGTGGCGGTCGCCGTTCAAATCAGTGTGCACGACAACAGCTGCAGCTCACAGACGGACAAACCAAGAGGATTTATATTATGTACCCTGTGATGATGATGATTTCTGTTGCTAAACGTCTCATATCAGTGCACTAAGGCTATTCGAGACGATAGTGGTGATAGATGACGATGAAGGAACACCCATATGCCCAATGCGGGATTCAAACCCACGTCCTCAATGCCACGCTACGGATCACCACCCTGATCGTAATGTGCCACCGCGGACGGATGTTAACTGGAAGAAATATGTACTTCTCTCCACAATTACAACTTGTGCATGATAAATGTAAAAGAAACGTGAAAATAATATAATACAAACAAGATATTTTCTGCCAAGGTCTCTAGTATAAGTTCTTTGCACCGCCGTCTTGAATCGCCGTATGTACACCCAAAAGCAAAACCCCTAGATGCCTCTCGTCCGGCATCTTCCCAGCAGTCACTCATATCTGCTGGGAAAACATTCTTTATTATTCTCAGCTAGTGAATAAATAACTCACATTATCTTCGCCCCAGCGAGTATGAAGCTGCCCGCGACCGCATCGACTCGATGCAGCCAGGGAGTCTTTGTGAAGCTAACCGGAAGCTAATTGGGTTTCGTTTGTGAGCTATTTAACCGCGTTATTTACTCGGGTGGGTTCTTGCTCCACTAAACTCGGAATCTCTCAGACAAGTACAGACCTTCACTTGTATTTGCAGAGAGTTTCGACCATGGATTTTAATCGCATTGAATTTGTTTCGCAAAATTAATTAAGAGTATTAGTAAAACGAAACTTGTTGGATGGGCTATTTAAAGGCATTGAAATTAAAACAATATTAAGAGTAAACCAAAAAAACCCCACATAACAAAAACTTGTAGAAATACAGCCAAACCTTACACACTAAAAAGGGAAATGAGATCTAAAAAAGGGCCAAGCTCATCTACCCTTCCACATAAACGTACAGTGTCCCATAACAGCATCCTCGAAAAGCTTGGCAAAATAGAATTTGCGATTATTATTTAACGTAATAGTTTATCCAAGTTCTTTTTCTAATTAATTTAAAACGTAATAACATGCAAATTCTATTTTTCCAAGCTTTATGAGGATGCTGTTATGGGACACTGTACGTTTATGTGAAGGGTAGATGAGCTTGGCCCTTTTTTAGATCTCATTCCTTTTTAGTGTGTAAGGTTTGGCTGTATTTCTACAAGTTTTTGTTTGTGTGTGATCTCATTACTTTTTCAAGTTCCCTTACAAAATTATTTGCTAAAATATAATATTTTTATCAAGTTGATTTAAATTCATGGTATTAGCAGTAACAATATAGGATGTAAAATATCTAGACCCGGATTCATGTACATCCTGGGTATAGGGTATAACCATGGTATAACGACGGGATAAGGACTGGACCCCAATTCTTGAGTTCGTGGGAGATGAGTTGAAAACGCAATTTTAAACGAAGTCGTTTTCGTTTTCGAAGGAATTGGTATTCTTGAACGGTATCGTGGAAAACGTCATGGGTTGTGAGTTGAAAGCATTGATATTAAATAAACCCCTATATAGGTGTTAGCAGTCTCCTTAAACCTCCGAAAGGGGCGCGAGCGTAGCAATTGAAGACTCAAGGCCCATTTAAAAGAGGGTTTTGGTGTTTTTATTTGTAATTTTGTTTTTTTTAATGCAATAAAGTATTTTACTGGATTGTTTGATAGGGTTTTTTTAGTTTGTGCAGAATGGTATTAAAAAAAAGAAAAAATAGAAGTGATTGAAGGGGGAATTTATAATCTTTGGTTTAAAGGTAGTAGCTTCCCTGTCAACCTGGGGGCAATCTTGAGAACTATTTGGCCAAAAATCGTCCATTTGATTAACCATTTTTAAATGTCCTTTTTAAAAAGAGGCTTTAATTTTTCCCGGAAAGTGGACCCCCATGCTGGCACCCCAATTATAAGGATGTCTAGGGTTAAAAGAGTATCACAAAACCAACACTTTAAAAAGATTTGCGTTATAGCAAAGAGCTCGAAAAAGTTCTATATTTATTCTAGAGGGCAGTGCTTTTCAAAAAACGGGGCCAAATCGAAAGAAAGTTGTATGAAATGATTTGATTGTTGAATTTTATGTAAAACAAAAGTGAGCAAGTTCATTCAAAACAAGTTTGCGGGAATGGGGGTTGACTAGGCTTGTAAAACATGTAAGTAAGTATGAATTTTATAGCCCTATAGCCAAAGGGAAACTTTAGACCACACTTTTGCTTAAAAAATTTTTTTCCACTTTGGGGCCGGGCCGGGGACGGTTTCTGATTTGTTTTATGGATATAATGACCCCTTTTCTCGTTCCACACAAAAAAAAGAAAAATTTTAAATGCCCCGTTTATTTGTTTCGTATCGCACTTTCCGCCTAACTCTGCTTATACCGTCAACAAGTGTAAAGGGAAACTATGGTTACTTTTTGATTGATGCAAGTGTTTAAGGCTTTTTTTTAAAATTTTTATTTGGAAGCCTTCAACAAATTTTTTAAACTTTTTTTTCAAAAGGACTATATTTTTTAAACCCTTTAAGTCCATGTAAAATATAAAACATTGTAGTCCCACCCTCTGGTCAGAATCGGGGGCCGAGATTGATGGGGCAGTAGTAGGCAGTATTGGCAGTAGTAGGCATTTTAGTAGGCGTAGTAACCCCTTAAAGTGATTTTGAGCATGTTTCAAAGCCTTTTTTTTCACCAAAAAGGGGAATAATCGTACCCCAATAAAATTGGAGTGTTGTGGGGACCAAAAAAACCCCTCGTTTGTGATGTTTTCAAGTTCACTCACGTTACATACGGCTGGGTAAACCTCGAAATCACCCAACCTGCTGGTGTATTTAAAGGTGTTGAGTGTGTAGCGCACCCCGGCTTGGCTGCGGCGCCCCAAGGGCCCCAGATAGCGATCGAAATTTAAAGGCAAGAAGAAAACGCAAAAATAATATAATCAGAATATCCCCACTATGAACAGTCGTCACCCTCAAAGATAGAACCCATGTTACCGCGGGGATCGGGAAAGTTTTTTTTTTTTGGGTTCGGGGCGTTTCACAATAACACTTTCCCAACCGTCGAAACATTTGAATCGGGTTTAGTAAAAAAATTGTCCCTTTACGAAATTTTTAAAGATTTTGTTAGTTCTTAAAAACCCGTTTGAAAAAACAAACAAAAGGCTACTTGAATAAACTAGGCCGTTTGCGAACACTTTTTTAGGGGCGTTTATGGATAAACTTCTATGGTTGTTTGGTTTTTTAAAACCTTTATTTTATGAATTTTGGCTATTTTTTTAAAATTTTTTTCAAAAAGCAATAACCTCAATGTCAAGTGAAATAGAACGTGTAGCCCCAACTGTTTGGTCAGAATCAGCCCAAATATCACGAATATATCGCATTCCTAATCAAAAAAAAATCGTAAAAGTACAAATTTTCATGAGAAATATTTCTTGTATTCCTCAAAGGTTCATAGTACAAAGTAACAAAAATGCATGTATTTAAATTTAAAAATTGCATAAAGGTGCATTTGAAGTAATGTATAATCAATGACATTTAAAAATGATGCACACAATAATTATTGAATATAATATAATAACAATGTTATTTGGGAGAGCCGTCGGATAGGAACTCATGAAGCGAGTAATATAGTATTAGTATTAATAGTTTTAGGGCGCTTTAACAGCTAAGATTATTCGCGCTTCCAAGATAAAACAATTTTAAAAGGGTGTGAGTACCACCATGTATACTTCTTTCAGAAGGCAGGAACGTAAGGGGAGACGCGGGGTATTATAGGATGTTTTTAGCATGAGGACTTGAGAAAAGATTTGAAAGAACTGTTAGAGGGGCATAAGCGAACTTTATGCGAGAGGTTATGTTTGATGGACTTAGGCCCTTTCTGAAAACTAATGATTCAAAACATTTCTCTAGTGAAAATTGTAAAAAAAACCCTTTTTAAAAGTAGAAAAGTGGGGGTTTGGCCACACGTCATTAATTTTATCAACGCGATTATAGAATCGTTGTTTAGCAGCCATATAAAATAAATAAATAAATTGTATTTAGAGTCTACCCACTCAGTTATATAACTGATTTTCAGTGGGGGACTTTAAAAACAAAGCGACCAAGCCAACCCTATAGGCCCCCACGCAATCGACGAGTGAGCGATAACCAACCAAAGATTGATAAATAGCAATCAGTGGTATGGACAGTGCGACACCCGCGAATCAACGCAAAATCAACAAGGCCGAATCAGAACAACTCTGAATTTATTATGTGCTTGTTGCTAGGACGGCTCTAAAGTCACCGTTTACAAACTCCTAAGACAAAATCAGAAGTTAAAAAACTTCTGACTTTAGCAGGAATCGAACCCTAGACCTTCTGCATTGGAAGCAGATACGCTAACAACAAGACCAACGAGATTAACATAGTATTAACAGAGGGGTAAGAGAGGAGTGAGATGAAAAATATTATTTTACAAAAATCATAACCAAATTCATATTTGAGTTTCCCGCCATAGATGAGCCATCTTAGGTTGCGTTATCCTGCAACTCGGGAAGCTACTTGTGGTGCCAAGGTCCTCTAAGATCTCGCACCTGGCGGAGGCTCGTCTAACTCGCTCGTGTGGCACGAAGTTAGGTCCGTCGCAACCCGTTCCACAACTGTATAGCAGCCATCACGGTGATTGCACGAGAAATAGAGAGATTTTAAAAATCAAAGTGAAACTTCTACTTAGCGAGCCCTAAAACTTGACACAAATGACGATTTCGAGGCCCGAAAGAATCGCGTGCATTCGAGATAATAAAATTGGACAACCCAATAATAATGAATACTAATTTGTTGTAAATGTAATTTATAAATGAAATAATTTTAAATACCGCTAGTTATATTATTTATAGTGTAATGTGCTAGGATATCCATCCGAGACAATTTTCGTTTTCCGATTCTCAAAGTCTATTGTCTACAAAGACTCGCGCGCTACTGATAATGCGGATTGCCGTGTAGCGAGCGACGCGACGCGACAGCCCGACGAACTTACATTTCCTACACTGCGATGAACAAAATCCGGAATGCTTTCGTTTTTTCTTTTTTCTTGATTTTGTCTGTCTGTTACACGATTCGGCTAAAACGATATTACGATTGCGATGAAAATTTTATGGAGGCCTTCAAAATTCTATGAAATATAATGCACGTTTTTGAGCGCAATCAATTTTTTTCTCATAAAAATCGCAATTTAAACGATTTTTTCGATGTTAAAATAATTCTCGACTTATAACACCTACAGCATTATCCGATTGTAATGATTTTTTCACAGAATCTTAATTTGTTGAATTAATAATATGATGTGAAATTTTAGTGTCAAGTGGTCACCACGCAGAAAAATTATTCTCATGAAAATCGCAAATTTATGATTTTTTATTTTGAAAAAAACATTCTTCGACATATAAACACCTAACTACATGCTTTATCGATGTACTTATTTCACAGAACCTTAATTTTATGGATGTATATTAATATTGTGAAATTTCGAGCGCAATCAAACAATTATTTCTCATAATAATTGCAATTTTACGATTTAACGCGTTTTGCATAAACATGCCCAGGTCTTACATTTTAATTTATTGTTTAAGTGAAAGGGGTTTTAGATTAAAAAACCAATTACATCTAAACATTCACAGACGGGATTTTATGATTTCGTTTTGTTTGATAAATATGATTTTTTCCCTTTGCATTGTGAATATGTAGGTTTTTTTAACAAATCTATATTTCCATATCTTTAAATTAAAAAACCATACATCTCATCAAAAAAGTGTCTGGTGATTTGTCAGGATCGACTTGTGAGCCATTAAAAAAATAAATATCCTTTATCTAAAAACTGTAGCTAGAAGTAGCGGAAAAATAGTTTAGCAAATTGGGCTAGAATAAAAGTTTTGAGAGGAATAGACATTATAATGTTTATTATGTTGTTTTTGAAATTTAATTTATTAAACATGAATTCACTGGGCATTTATAACTGTTATCTAGGTTCTGAAAAATGACTAAAATTGTGATGAATTACACACTCTATTACAGCCTAGATTAGGCCTTAATATAAGTCTGTAAGCCATTTTTCCATGTAAAAGAGCATACAGCGCTAAGAAAAATTCATTTTTTCAAGCTTTAGCATTATATCAATACTATAATAAATTTATGTATTCAATAATAAAAAGTAAACTTAAAAGAATTAAAAACAATAATAATAATGTAAAAATTCGCCGTTTTTTCATTCATTTTCAACAGTGAAATACCCCTTAAACAATTACGCTCATCCAAACAACGCGCCTGAAAATGTTTGCGAAGCTTCCTAGTTTATACAAACATTGCTGCTGCACCAAAGCAAAATCATATGTGATGATAATAGTTACACAAATAATCATAAAAACATAGTACATGACGGTATTTTCAAGGTAAGGTGCGTGTGAAAAATTGACAATGTGCCGAGAAATGCTCGTTTTAATGGAAACGACGATATGTACAAACTAACCATATATAAACGTTATAGTGGAGCATTTCCACCGTTATTCCAAATCATGGTATTCAACCTCGTTGACAACTCCATTTTTTTTTTTTTTTTAATATTTAGCTCATTCATATACAAAGTGCGTGAAAAAGTACTATATGTTCGGGAAATGTCCGTTTTAAGGGGAAAACGACAGCTGTACAAACATAACCACTATATGACGTTATAGGCATTCATCCTGATCACTTAAATGGTATTCAACACTCGTTGCAACCTCCTTTTTTTAGGTAATCAACTCATTTAGTGAGGGGCAAAGTGCGTGAAAAAGTCACAACATTCGGAAAAAGCTCGTTTTAAAGGAAAACGACGACATGTCCAAGAATAATCACTATATGGACGTTATAGAGGCATTATCCTAATTACTAACGTGGTATTGAAAGTCTTTGAAAACCCCTCAGTTTTGTAGGAAATTTAACTCACTAGATGCAAAGTGCGTGAAATTAGTACTGTTACTACATTCCCGCCTCTAGAATTAATCACCAAGATGGCTTCAAATTTCGCGGCTGCGACGACCTAACCTAGAGAGTTGGGACGATCCTCCGCTAGGCGGAGATCGAGAGGACCTTGGGGGGTTGCTGTTGGCTACCCTGTCCAATTCTGTTTTTCAGTTTCAGCTGTCATCTAAAACATCTGCTTCACCTTGTTTTCCTGGGTTTATGTAATGACGTTATAAATAAAACCAAGGAAGTGATAAGGTAAGGCATACATTTAACTTAAACTGGGTATGTACAATCTTACCATAAATTGATTATAGGCCTAGGGCCTAGGTCTTCCTTTTTTTCTCCCATAAATCTAGAAGTGGGGTTATGTGTCTCTTTGACCCAAATCCGTGGCATACTGCTAGGCCTAGACCTTTGTGTTTGAAATATCACTTTGTTAAATTATTCATACACAAAGGCTAGGCTAAACATAAGATCTAGTTTGGGTATAAATGTTCAGGCTTAAGCCTAGGCTAGGGCTACTCTTCCTGGCGTGTGCTTAAAGGCCCAGGCCAAGACTACCTAAACCTAGAAGAGAAGATAGATGGTGGGGCCTAGCTAGGCCTAGGCTTCTACTCCTACTCAGTGTTGAAAACTTATTTAAAAAAGAAGCATGTTAAAAGCTACTCGCCCTCTGAAAGTTGGCCATAGCCTACCGGTAGCTAGGTAGGCCTATTTTTTAACCTAGTTTGTACTCGTTGAGCTACCGCCTACGGCCTACCTATCAGTCGTCTTAAGCTTTTCATATTCCATCAAGATTCCATCATTCTTATTCATTTTGGAGCACTCTTGTCGCAAAGGGCGGGTTCAACTTTAAACCCAACTTTCAATCACACTTTTTGCCCAATAAAATCAATGGAAAACAACTACAAATTAGAAATAAGTTAATATTAAGTACGTATAGTGAGTAATTAATAGTAAAAAACTTCGAATTACACGAATAATGTCAAATAATTTACATTATTATTTATTGAACATGAACTTTGGGTCTCACTCTGATCAACGCGCCATTTGGATTTTGGCTATGTATGTCATTGTCATTTACTGAGTAGGTGTACCAACCTTTTTTTTGGCGATATTGTGGTTATTGTCTAATAAGTAATTTATAAATATTCATTTTTATGTTAAGTAAACAATTAAATAGTCGAATAGAACGGGGTTTGGGGGCGGGAGCCCCGGCGGGGGCCCAGGGGCTGGCCCCCAGAAGAGAATGAGGTACAAAAAAAACAAACACGACAGGGACCGGGCAGGACAAACAAAAACGGACAGAATTAAACGGAAGTTTGGTGTGTTTTGGTTGGTACGTCGGAGAATGGAGAGACTTGCTAAAAGGGCCGCCGTGATCTACTAATAACAGTGAAATAGTCTGTGAGTAATATTGTGTTACCTATGTAATTGTTAATTTTGAAAAGTGGTAATTGTTAAAAATTGTTGATATTGAATTTTTACACATTTATTTCTAATTTGTAGTTTTTTTCCATTGATTTTATTGCGAAAAAAGTGTGGTTAAAAGTTGGACCCGCTTAGCGACAAGAGTTCCCAATTTTGGTTTCATTCTCTAGTTCAGGTCGATGCACAATGGCCTGGTATCGATAATGGGAACGGGCAACGGGAATACAGTAACGTTAAGGACTTCGATGCACATAAGCTTGTGAAGTTGATTGTTATATTGTTATTCCACTCAATTTGATTTTATTTATTTTTCATTTCTCATTCTCAATCAGCTGTTAAAATGGTACACTTTTAACAGGCCATGGACAACTTACATTCTGATAAGTTCCGGTAGCCTAATGTACAGAACTGGAAGTTTGGAAAGTTAAAACTCGGCAAAGTTCCCATTGTTGTGATAGGGACATGGGAACGGGAAGCTTTATTGTGTACCGTGACATAAGCTAACATTATTAAACTTCCTTCCCGTCATTGTAAACGGGCAATTGAGCATCGACCTTTAGTTTGATTGGATATTGCTTTACGTCTCATATTTATGCAACTTGGCTAATCGAGACGAAGGGAGGGACGTAAGGGGATGACGCGGGGGGGACAAGGGGGGGACAGGCCTGTGCTGGTCAGAACCACCACAAGCGTATGGGGAGGGCAGGTGTTCCCCACGTCGTGGCCGTCTCCGTCTGTGTCATCATCCTAGATAGGGCCAAAGACTAATTTGGTTCTTTATTTTCAATAGCAGGTAGGCTACAGGCTAACCGCTATTAATTAAACAGGCTATAAAAATGTAGGTTTCCGTTAGTCCTACCGGTAGCCTATGTATAGCCTAATATTTTTATTGCGTTTAGGTTTCTTTCGGGTCCACAGGGGCCCCATTTACACCATAGAACTTCCTATGCGCAATTGATGCCATTTGCAAGCTTAGGATGTAATAACATTTCACCAAAAGTATCTTATTGGATGACTTGCCATACCAGGAGGAAACAAAAATCACATTTTTGAAGAAATTCATGTTATGGGCATACCTATTGATTTTTACTTTACGAGACGAATTAAGTAACCTTCACAGTCACAGTCCCCTAAAAATTTATTTATTTATCAAGGAAATATTTTGTTTATTTATTTATTATGCTTCTTTAACAATTTAAAACAGTTTGAAACACGTCTGTTAGATTAAGACTAGCCTAAGGCTTACTTTAAACAAAAACAATCAGTAGGCTAATAGCTAAATTTATAAGGTAATTAAATAGAAATGAATTTAAATGTTTACTGACCTATCCCTACATTTTAAGCCCAAATTTAAAGCACGCAAACCCTTAGGCCCTAATCGTTGCATTTAATATTTTCAGTAGACTTCCTCTGATATAATTTTGCTTGTACTCCTGTGGGACATAAATGGATAGTACCTGGATCTTGCCTTTGTTTTTCAGTCTAACGGTGTGATGCAGAGATACTACATCCCCCTACCAGTCTCCAGCAGATCTAAGGAAAAAGGAGCTTTCCCCTCGGAGCCAAAGATGACTGGCTGGAACGGATGGAGATTTACAACGACAACCTCATTTGGCTATTGCGATTAGATCAAAAAACGTAAGCTTCGTTTTTCCTATGTAGACCTAGGCCCATAATGGTGGCTTTAGTTTTGTAATTTTTCTGACAGTCCCGGGATTCAAATTTGCTTGTAAAGTTCACACAAATTTTGCTGAAATGATCTTATTTGACACGAGATAACGAGACAAACTGAGCTCTTGGTTCTAAGATTCAATACTTAAGCCTAATGCATTTTTTGGGTGAGTGCTGCAAGACTTCAATTTCACTTTCCCTGAGTTTTTTTTTCTGTTTGTTTGCGCTCAATATACATGATAAAAACAAAAATCTTGGGGAAAACCGCGTCGATTTTCGACGCGGTTTTACCCCAAAATCCTTGTTTTTATCCTATGAGGGGCCCCGAAAACCTACAACCCAATCCATATATATATTTTATTATAATATATATATATATATATATATATATATATATACCTTCAAAATCTCTGAACTAACTGCCAAGTTTTTTGGTACAACCTTTTGGCCTAGATGTGGTTGCGTGATCAATTTTTCACTCACGTAACGTTAACGTAAAACTCATTTTCTGTTCATGCAGTCACGCACGAATAAATAATTTTATTTAGCTTTTACTCGCTCAGACACGACAAACTAGCATTATCAGCAATACGCGTACTCACGATTATTATTTCAATTGTTAATATTTAATACAATCCCGAAATTAAAAAATCTCCCGATCGGGGTTCGAACCCGGTCTCCCACTTTCCGGGTGGAGCCTTAACCAACTACACCACCGAGACGGTAACTATTTAACTTCTGTATTGTCGTTACCATTATAGAACTTGAATGGATGGAACAATAAAGCATCAAAAAAAACTGTTGCTGTTGAATTGACCAAACAAACATATTTATAATGTCATTACCTTATGCAGGTATGAGCGAGGGTATATTTCTCGATTTGTTTTTATAAATATGTTTGTTTGGTCAACATAAACAAACATATTTATAGGCCTAATGTGACAATGTCATTACCTTACGCAGGTATGAGCGAAGGTATATTTCTCAATTTGTTTTTATAAATATGTTTGTTTGGTCAATTCAACAGCAACAGTTTTTCGATGCTTTATTGTTTCATCCATTCAAGTTCTATAATGTAACGACAATACAGAAGTTAAATAGTTACCGTCTCGGTGGTCTAAAGTGGGAGACTCGGGTTCGAACCCCGATCGGGATGGATTTTTTAATTTCTGGATTGTATTAAATATTAACAATTCCACCTACGGGAGTGTTTCCCGACTATCCAAATCGAGAAATATACTCAATTGTTATTTTGAGGAGCATCTAGTATGCACCCTTCTAATCCGATCGCCACCAACCTGGTCATGTTCGCACTGTCAGATGGCAGACATCCTGTCCTCTCCTCTCGAGGGAGCGGTGATTGTGAACAAATAATTAACTTGAGATGAATACAAGTGACTGACAGACAATAAATTCGAGAGATTGTTGGTTTATTACTCTCTCGTCTGCGTATTCATGGCTGAATTTTAGTGCAGGGTGCGACTCAAGGCAAGCTAAGAAGAGGGTGGCCTGGCCTTGCAGATATGAAGGGCTAGTTCCGCGCTGGAGCATTTAGTGTCGCGCACGGTCACGCGTGTCACAATACATGCGTGATAGTTTTACTAGGAAAACGCTTAAGTCCCGCCGCGTTGTTGGATGAGCGTAATTGGTGCATTGAGCTGCCATGTGTTATGCGGATTTTCTGTTGTTCGGTGAAAAATTATTACTAAGTCGAAGAATTTTTTTTTTATTAAATTAAATTAAATAAAAAATTAACTTTAGCCTATTTTTTTATTTTTATTATAGTCGTAATTTAAAAAAAAAAAAAAGTAAAATTGCGATTTCAGAAATAATTATTCGATTGCGCTCAAATTTTACACGAATATAATGAATTCATAAAATTAACGATCTGTGAAAAAATCATTACAATCGGATAAAGCATGTAGGTGTTATAAGTCGAAGAAATTTTTAAAAAATCGAAAAAAATCGTAAAATTGCGTTTTTATGAGAAAAAAATTCCCGATTGCGCTCAAAAACGTGGCAGTTCTAAGTTCAGAGATTTCGAAGGCCTCCATAAAATTTCATCGCAATCGGAGTATCGGTTTAGCCGGAATCGTGTTAACAGACAGACAAAAATACAAAAAAAGAAAGAAAGAAAGAAAGAAAGAAAAAACATTCCGGATTTTTTTCTCCAGTGTAGTGAAATGGAATCTTCGCTTCGCTCGCTACGCTCATCCAATTATTACACAAATTCACGGTACTTATTCAAAGCATTCACGCTCACGCACAATCATTTCTCATGAATATCATACTTTACGATTTTTCCCCCGATTTTTAATGCAATACCTATATTGTGATATATTTGACTCACGACCGGGCAAATGGCTACTCCGATTTTGATAAAACTTTATGGGAACGTTTGAAATCACTGAACTGAAATATGTTATGATTTTAGGGACAATCAAAGAAATATTTCTCATAATGGTAGGAACGATTGGTCAACATGACTTCGCTGCCCTGCACATTTTTTGCGGCTGGCAAAACGAGGCGCATGTCGGTTTTTTGTCTCTTTCAGACTTGCAGTCGGTCGCCTCGCATTGTTGAAGGTAGACATGGTTGACTCTTGCTCTTGTCTTAATAATGACGACAACAATGATGGCACTAATATTCTAACCATGTTTTAAAACTGAATTTGTCTGAAAGGAACTTTTAATGCATTTAGAACGATGTACCGGTAAGTTAAAAAAAATTATTAATTTAAAAATGAAATGAAGTAAATAGAAATGTTGGGCTAAATAAAATAAGGTGTTATTTTCCCAACCCCAGTCACCTAAAGCCTCATGGTATGTGTGTCTTACAGCTCTGTTTCCCGTCTCCAGGTTCTGGTTAGAGCTAACGAGGAACGACAAGGCGATGAAGGCCGTCATCTCGTTCCTACAGGAAGCTACCCCGTACTACATGCTCGACACGTTCCCCGAGGACGACGCTCTCTGGGAGAAGTTTCACCGGGCGAGCCACCTGGTCTTCCTGATATTCACCCGCATCACCACTCCCTGCGAGTCCCTGGTAGGTATGGAGGGCTCGCTCCCTGACGTCTGCACGTAAGCCTAGGCCTACGTACGGCGAGTTACGCTGCCTGTACAGTGTAATGTAGCATGAAGATCATTGCCTGTTATCAACGTGATTCTTTATTTGTGTACGATTATTGCAAAAGTTTCCAGAGACGGATGGAAAACTAGTCAGTCGGTAGACCTTCATTAATTCATTCTGGAATGACCTTCAAACCAACTTGTAGTACAGTAGGAAAAAGCGTTTCCAGTTTCCACACATCGTAACGTTACAGGATCTGGGTAATTTGAGTGCTGGAACCTGTTCTGAATTTTACTATCTATTGTCATCCCTACTTTTGTACGAAATTATTTATAAAATAGACAACTTTTGCTACTTTTTCGGGGATGTGCTTGTCTAGGTTGACATTCCTTGCTAAACTCGAGCAACGCTCTCATATCTCCGTTGGTTTCATTCTAGGCGGAGAACATTACGCCGGAGAAGCTCGGCGAACTGATCTACAACAACTACCTCATCACTATTCCTATTCTCCTGGACTTGTGCGTGCTCTACGGGCAAGACAACCGGGCCCAGACCAGTCAGATAGTCCAGACCATCTTCCAAGTCCAACCAAAATACAAGGAAGACCTCATTAAAGCAGTGCCGTACTTTTCAAAGGTGACTCTTCAAAGTTTACTCGAGCTACGCAATACACCATCTGCTTCTTGCAGCTAGGCCCTACATCCTGAGTACTATGCTTAATATAGCCACTTTGCGTTTCAGTTTGTTTGCAGAAGTTTTGATACGATGAATGTAACTAATTTTAGTGGTGTTTAGCCCAATTTTATTCAAATGTCAAATATTTTCTTGGTTTGTTTTGTTTCTAATCAAGTCACTTCTAATTTTACCTGTTTCAATACCCAGTCAACGGATAATACTTCTAAAGGGCCTTAAAGCCCGCAGTCAATGTTTGTGTTCTGTAGGTTTACAAATTACTGAATATTATGGGTCCCCGAATTGATTAGATGATTACTTAAAATTACGACATTTTAATTTTCAAATAATCTTAGAAGTCAAAAAAAATCAAAGCGTTACTCAATTTTTTTGCATTATTTATTATTCGTCTCATCACTTTTCAAGATATACAATCCAATCTTTGGTCAAGAACGTAAACATATCGACTGTTTGGGGCGTAAGAGATGTTCGTTTTCTTTTAGTTAACGATATGTCCAGCTGTTGAAAACTTGCTTTCAAAAGAAACTGATGGTGCTGGAATGCTTCTGTAAATGGCTGTTCTCTTGCAAAATTTAGACACTACTATGATGACAATAAATCATTTATTATTATAATTATTACTATTAAAACATCTCCGCCAGTCACTTATCGCCATTGGCCGATTACAGTGAATGGTGATACGCACAACGGCGGTCTTCATTGTACTGCACATATTGTTCGGCTCTCGTCAGTGTCGGTTACGTCACTCGAGCTCAACACCAACAAAACTCGAGCGCTAATTATTGATGAATCACCTACTGCCGCCGCTGCGCGCTGACGGTTGAAAGACTGACTGTAACTGGTGCGAAAAACAGTTCATGTACGAGTAGGTACCCGACGGCTCATTTATTTACCCGGGTTATTATCAACAAGCAGGTACCCGTTCACAGCCCTAGTTAGTAGTTACCAGTATAATAGCCTACCTACCCTAACTCTATACCAGTGGTTCTCAACTAGTGGTCCGCAAATAATCGATTGTAGGGATGTCAAAAAGCGTGTATTTCACTAAACGTTTACACTCTACTCAAAAAAGCGTGTACACGTTTACGTCTACAGGCGCTATAGCTGTGTTTACTTTTAGTTTTTGATAGACATATGTTCTACGAACATTACTTGTTTTCTGCATAATAATTGACCCCCACAAGCACCAAGTAATAAAGAGCCCTTCCGGAGTCCCTTTCCCTACACTACAAGTCGAGAAGACGTATAATTTGCGAGTTGCCGGATGGATGGGAAGGGGGGTGGGGAGAGTACTCGGGCGGCTGACGTGGCGCTTGCTGCTCTGTGCACTGCCCACGTGCTGCTTGCTGGCCAGTGGCCGGACGCACACTGCACAGAGCGATTGAAATGACGTGATCAACTACAGAGTAGGCGTAAGAATATTTTTTGAAGATTAACGAAATAAGTAATTGAAGATATAGTAATTAGTAAGATTTATTTTGACAAATGAGCGACCATGCAAGCGATCATTACAACACAGTAGTTTGGCAACATTTTGTAGGCCTACATCTTGAGTACCTGCAAGAAAGAAGGAACGGCAAAGCCACTTGCTTTGTTGATTCATTGCCGACTACGATTTTCGATGACTCAATGCAATCGAGCCTCGAGGTGAATAGGAGAAGGGGTCGAAATAGGAGACTATTTCGCCGCTCGCGCTTAAATTGACTCACGAGAAAACATCGTTCGGCGGGTCGCACACAGGATAAAAATCTGGCCCCATGGAGAAGACACGCTGAAGGTGGCGCTCCAGACCCTGAACAGCAATTATCCGGTGAAATTCACGTGGAACTCTTCTGGGCAGAAAGTCAACTTTCTAGACATCGACATCCACTTGGAGAATGGGATCATCAGGACAGGGGTTCATCTCAAACCTACCAACCAACAGCTGTACCTACACAGAGAAAGCTGCCACCCTGCCCACACGAAACGTTCCCTACCCTCCTCGCTTTCTGCCCGCGGTCGCAGAATTTGTTCCACGGAACAGGATCTGGAGTGCTACCTCCAGAAGATACTCCGTGCTTTCGTTAACAGAGGTTATTCGGAGGAACAGGTCCATCAACGACTGACCAGACAGCACACCGTCACACCACCACCCACCCAACCTAACACCAAGACCGACATCGTCCCGCTAGTCACCAGGTGGCACCCTGGTCTCCAACGTTTAAATGCCATCCTTCAAGGGGGGAGTCACATCCTGGCTGCGTCACCCATGACTCAAGATCTCAGCCAGAATATCCCTAGGGTGGCATTTAAGCGTCCCCCCAACCTTGGTGACTTATTAGTGAGGAGAGATCTACAGAAGGTCCAACAAGGAGAAGCGGTCATGCACGGTTCCTCCCCTTGCCACAGACCCAGATGCAAGACGTGCCCCATGCATGAACCAGTCAAGACCTTCTCTGCCCACCTCACTAACAAGACCTATGACATACGCAACAACAACAACTGTGGCACGAGCAACATCGTCTACCCAAATTCGATGACCCGATGTCCCGCCGAGTATGTTGGACTTACCCATACAACCCTCCGAACCCGAATGAATGGGCACAGACAGGATGTAAGAGAGGAGAACCTCGAGAAACCTGTGGCATTGCATGCCAATGGGCATGGCCTTCCCTTCGTGACCTGTTTCACAGTTTGTGTCATCAGGTCACTCCTCCCACTGTACACGATGGAGAACTGAGAAGATGGGAACTGGCCTACCAATGGATTTGCAAATCGCGCCACAAACCTAACTTAAACCTTAGGTAGTCCTCCCTCTCCTCCTCTCTACCCCTCCCTGTCACCCATTCCACACACCCCACTCATCTTTCACTTCACCCCACCCCCACCCTAGCCAATGGCTACCTAGCTTTAGTTTTTCACCTCAGTAACTCTTCTCTACTCACTGAGGAAGGTCACGTAGACCGAAACGTTTGAAATGTAGTGTTATTTGTTTATTTGTGTTTATGTCTTCTATCACGGCGCGCCTACTCCACTTCAGGTAAGCTGTTGGTCTCCTACCCTATCTCTACATGTTTCTCACATGATCCAGCCTTTTGGCATTCCTTTCATCACACCACAATTACATAAAAACGTTTACCGATCACGAAAAAACGGTACACGTGTACACGTACCATCCCTAATCGATTGCATTGTAATGTTTGGTATACATTATTTATTGATTTTGAACGTTCAAGCTATTGGAGCGTAAATTAAAAGTCAAAATTAACCTCATATATTCACATGGTAACATACTTGATTACATAGGCCTACGTATGACACAGATCAACATCCCTGTCAAATCACGCTACATTCCATATATTTTTTAAAAATAAACTTATTATTCATTACATTTTTACTGATGGGGTTGTTTTGTAGCACATTATATTTCAAGTCCTGAAGAAGAAGAAGACAACATGGTCTTTGAAACGTCGACAGAAAAATATCATCAATCGTTGAATTCTACCACTACAAAACAACCCGATCAATAAAAATATCATCAACCGGTAGCGACACACTTAAAAGTTTTATTATGTATATTCATTGTTTCGTAACGTTCGATCATACAACAAAAATATTTATCAATTCAAAAAGTTGCCAAGTTGTGAGAAGAGAATCTTCCCCAAAGTGAGTTAAGTTAAGCTGAGCTTGGCCCAACTCAAATGCGCGCAATCAGGTGTTTATGATTTCTGCTCAACAGTTGGTAATATCATTAGCAAATTTTGCATGAATGTTAATAAAGTACTTTTATATTGATATCCGCACTTGGTTGCAAAAAATACATAGGCCTATTATAAGTCCCAAATGCAAAAAATGGGAAATCCAAAACATGGATTTCAATTCTGGAAATTTCCACCAAACCATTTATCTTACGATAAAACCAAATTAACTTGCGCGTTCACATTGATTTAAAGTTTAAACGTTGATATCCACTATCCAGTATGCAAATTTGCATTTAAAAAATCCGTACACTTGGAATAAATTCCCGAAGTTGATTAAAATGGAGTAAATTACAGTTATTTCACTAATTTTTAATTCAAAATCAATTAATTAATTAAGGAATAGGCTACGTGTACTAGATATCATAAATTTCTTCTTTAATTAAGTGTGAAATTTGATAATGGCGTTATTAACCGTTTACCCAGAAAAAAACAGAAAGATGAGCGCCTAACCTCGTCTCCGCCCCAGCCTCAGCAACTCCTCTTGAGTAATCTTAATAATCCGCAATCACACTTACTAATCAGTTGCTAAGAAATAACAACCTGCTGATAAAAAGAAGAAAATAGCTATACTAGCCTACATACTACATCAATTAAGTTTTCATACCCCATTGAAACAGCTTGGTAGACCAGAAATCCTCCTAGTGTGATGTTTGGCAAACCTTGGTCCCATTGTTGCCAGTTTACTATTGAAACTCCATGGTCCAACGGTGCAGTGATACCTGAAACATTCATTGGGCATTACTAAACTTAGCATATAGATGCACAATAAAAATCAATCATTTCTTCAATTGAAAATAAATCAAAACAAGAGTTGTCTTTTGAAAAGAATTAATTACGGTATTAATTTCTCAGCTAATACTAGCCTACGTTAGGCTGCAGAAAATCTTTTTTTCTTGCTACTACATAATATCAAAAAGCTTGTGTACAATTTGGCGTAATTGCACGCAAAGCTTTCCGCAGGTCGCGCCACCGTACAGTACTGCTATGAATCATGAACATAGTCGGCCGTGACTGAATGTCTCACTCCACGTGGTTCCTTGGGCACAGCAGCATGGATCATCTAGACTCGGCTTGTACTAAGGTGGGGCTGCAAGTGTGAGAAAGTGGCAGTGCAAAGCCCAATTAGCACAAGCCGTGAAGGTTTGGGAGGAATTGCTCCAAAAATATTACTTCCATTTGGGCTTACATTTAATGATAGTCTCACAACTCATGAATAGGTAGACTTTACCTAACCATAACTGATCAAATTAAAAGTGGTGGTCCGTACGATTTCTGATATTCTGAAGGTGGTCCGTATGTAACAAAAAGTTGAGAAACGCTGCCCTAACGGTATACAGCATATCTTAGCTCAGGACTTTCGAGTGAGAGTTGCTTGTGTTGTAAGGCTAAGTATGATGCAGTGCTACCTGTGTTACCTCTATTGCTGTCTCTAGGTTAGCTGAAGGACCCGGGTTCGATCACCAGGCAGGACATATTGTTTTAGAATTACATGTTCCTTTATATTTGTTATAGGTGTTCCGTAACGTCCAGAACAGTTTTAAAGGTGGCGCCACTGGACAGCAAAATGGGGAACTGTTGAAACTTGCTGAGAGGAATGGGGACCAATCTGAAATAACTTCGATGAAACAACTCGAGGACGTGGTGATTCACATACTGGACGCTGCCGTGAACCTGAGCACGTTCCTGGACATCTACACTCCTGCGTGCCACGTGTTCCATGACCAGCTCTTTGAAGCCAAGTACGTTAGTGTCACACGCGGGGGGACTGTGGTCATCCAGCGATTCAGTACTTATTGCTGTGCTGGCTGGCTGCTATTGTATTTATGCAATGTAGCGAGTAAGTACGGTAGTCACTCGATGACATCGGCGTCGACGGGGTTTGTTCTCTGCCACTTGGATTCAAGTTTTGTGACTGAGTGTTAAGTAATGTACATTCTAGTTTATGACTTGAGGTAATCACTAATCAGTTATCAGACTTGTCAGTTTGCTAGAATAAATCAAAACTTGGTTAAAAATATCTCCTTTTGTTCAGCAAGAGTAGTAATATTGTACTTGGCAATTTTTTTTTTAAATTTGCATTTTAAATTTGTATGAAATGGTAGGGTAGTGACATTTTTAAGAAGACCATGGTGCATAGAGCTGGACTAGAATCAGGTTTTTGGTACCCAATCTCATTGCTAGTTCTTACCACTTACCAGTAAAGTTCTAGTGTGAAAAATGCCTATCGGCTACTTAGATTGGAGAAGGGTTGACAGGTTGGGAAAGCAAAGAGAACATAAATCCCAGCCTGAAGGGCTGGGGGCGACAAAACTTTTCACCTGCTGATGACAACTGCAGCTAATTTAAAGTTGTTACCTTAATCCACGACGCGTTTCGTCCTTCTGGGATATAGGCTATAGGCTATTACGATGTAATAATAGGCCTAGTTAGAAAGTGCCTTCCCAATAAGGGTTTAATCAATAATTAGTGGTAGCATATCAAATTCTACAGTTTGATCAACACTACCATTTTGTTAGTGTAAAAGTGGGCCTTATTAATTGTATATTATATAATTTTTTTTAAGTTTCTAGCCCATAAAGGCCTAGCCTTACAAGATCTTCATATTATTCATATGTCCACAGTATTGTCAACTTCTACCAAAATACAGTCCCAGAGATGTATGCTAAACTGGAATGCCTGGGAAGTTCAGCAAACATGGAATCGCTTTACAATGATCTACATTACAAGTTGGACCTAGCTCGAGTCTTCATGCTAAAGATATTCCGGTACATTATCTCGTCCATTATCAACAGCGTCTTGGAGGAAACGTAAGTTAATCCACATGTGCATGATAGTAAGCTTGGGCCTTGCATTCCCCCCTCCCTGATCCCTGCTCCCTGTGTGCATAATAGTTAGAAGTAGGGCTGAGCGATTCTTCATTTTTTATTTCGAGTCAAGTCCGATTCAAAATCCTAAAAATTATTTCATTTCGATTCCGATTTGAGTCCGATTCCGAGTCTTAAGTAGGCCCTAGAAAAAGGACAAACTGCAGCTGGAGCCACAGGTTGGGAATGATAATAGATACCAACGGAATAACAAATTTTGAAGCACGTTTTTATCGGAAATTATCAAGATATTTTCCACGAAAAAGTGAAGAACGTAATTAAGAATATTCTCAAATCGATGATAAAATCAGTTTTCATAATAGGAGGAAACACTTAATTCTTATCAGCAAACTAAGATTAAAGGTTAAAGTAAGCCCAATTTATTCATTAATTTTGTTTCTGTTGTTCTGTTGGTGCTCCTGTGAGGAAGTCGGAAGACTTGCAGCGCTTTCTGTTGGCGAACTTTATAACTATTACGTGCCGGCAATGGCAGCTCAATCGATCACTAAACTAGAACCACAAATTGAGGACTCGATTTTGAGTCTCAAATACTTGACTCAAAATTTTGGGGAGGCCTCTCGCACAGCCCTAGCTAGAAGCCTATGATCAGTCTTGGGGAGAAGCACGCTACAAGTAGCGCGCTACATGTAGCAGGCTACTTTTACGTGTAGCGAAGCCAGTAGCGCCAGTAGCCAGTACTTTATTAAGGGGGCATACTGTAGCGGTAGCAAGCTACAATTTTTGTAGCGTTAGCATGATATTTGCGCTACTTTCTAAGTTCCGGCGCCAGCAGTCCCGTACCAAGTAAAGTCAAAAGTCGGCACTGCAAACTAACTTGTAACGCCCGCCGCACCACATCATGTGCTCGCTATGTAGACCGGCCCGTAATCTTGTCTCACTTGCACACCATCTCCCTCGCTCTCTCCCAGTGAGTCACTGTCTCGCTCTCGCTCTCGCTCTCGCTCTCTGTGTTTTCGGAAGGATGCGAGCGATCGCCGATCTGTCACATCGTGTGAGCTGACTTTACCAAAATATTGCAGTGATTATTAAATTGTGTGGTGCATCTTGAGTGCTATTTCAGGGTCGTAAACAAAGATGTATCCACGATAATTAGAAGTCGGATTATTGATTTAGAGCATAAGCAGCTCAATAATTACGCCAATCGTCTGAATTGAATTTTAAAATGAAGTGAATAGTGTCATACTCATATATCTCCCCTCCCTTGGGACATTCCGGGCTTTATTGCTATTGTACGGCACCAGTAGGCCTATTCCGAACCTTGTTCGTCGCATTCTTCTGCAGTGATTCCGCGAAAAACACGTTGTTGAAAACAAGAAATGCAATATTGTAACCTTTTGGTCTGATATGAGACAATTTCAAAGATATTTAAATATTAATTTGTTCCCGCCTTTCAAATTGTATAATTATTTTGAATAATTAATTACATTTAAATAATTACATGAACTATTTCAGCCAATAATATTTCATTTTATTGTGTTATGACAATTTATCAGCCACGCGTAATAAATAATGACTAGTGTTTGTGCTTCGTATCCGCGTCGTCATGGCCAGCTGCGGTGATTACGTAATCGATGTCCGTGTACTCTGTGTGCAGGAATCAAATAAACATGTCAGTCGTAATCTTATGTGCGGGAATGGAATGTCTTATCGTTCACTGCGCTACATTATCGGCAAGTTCACCCGAACTCTGGTCATTCAGTGACGTCACACATAGCTTGTGGAGTGTGGAAACATTACTTTCATCAACATTTGCGCAACACAACTTGCACGTGCGTGCATAAATCTTCCGACGGAATGACAGTCCCGGGTGACTTGTGTGTGATTGCTATGCATCTTTTGAATGGTTGGTATCAATAAACTATCTGAGTTTCATCATGCAACTACGTCACGTTTTTAGAACCGTGGGACCGAAAACATACCCCCACTTCTGCCTAATCACCAGGGCGTAATAGACTAAGCCAATTACAACACTCAATTTCCGTGACTACGTCACAAAATCATCAGTCGAAACGAACGCAAGCAGAGAAGGGTGATTCTTCAGACACACACTTTCTTGGTCTCTCGAGGAGACTTCACGTCCGGGTTGGAGCAGATCAACCAGGATACAAGGGAACGTCTGGAACTTGGAACGTCTTGGACTTGGAGATTTTCTTCAATCGTTTGGATTTTGGAACTTGGAACGTGGGCGAGAACTTGGGCGAGAATTTGGAACTTGGAACTTGGGCGAGAACTTGACCCCTGGACCTGGTCAATATCTACAAAATCTACGAATCGCGATAAACACGGTAAAACAAACTTGCTATCTACGAACGAACTTTTATAAAATGGCTGGCTAACTTTTTATTACTGAGAACTTTTTATTATTGAGAACTTTTATTAATGAGAACTTTTATTATTGGGAACTTTGAGAATTTGATAACATGTTTTTGTAATTGTAAATGTAACATAACTTGATTTGATTCTTTTATAATTGTATTTTGAAACTGGTTTTGTTAATTTGTGTTAACCTTTCGTTGTCGTGTCTGTCCCACTCAATATTTATTCAGTTTTCTTAAATTAAACTCAGCAGTTGGCAAGACTACTGACTTGAGCTAGACCGGCGCACTCTTCTAAGGTTGGTAATTGTTTTTCTCAACAGCTGTTTGCTTTGAGTGACAGTAAATTTGTTTGTTTGTTTTTCAATTTTGGATAAAATAAAGTAGTTTTTTTATTGTTTTAATTTGTTGTGGGGGCTGGTTTGGCTATTTAGCGACATTGGCTTCAACTAGTGGGGCTATTTAGCGACATTGGCGCGCCAACTGTGTGGCTTGATTCTATACACTACCGAGATTAATAATAAATAACTAAATAAATAATATAAAACGTGGTGCTTGCCAACTTTTAACCTAAAATTTTATTTTGAAAACTGAATAATTAAAATCAAAAATGAGTGTGAAGGACGACAAGGAAGGTTATAATTTTGAGAGTGAAACTAATACCATGTTGAATATTGTTACATGTACCACTGTGTCCCTTGCTGAGTTGCAAGAGAACTCGAACCCAGTAACCTGCCCTGGAAGTCCACTGGCAGACCATAACCTACAATCACATAACCTAGAACCAGTGCCAGTGCCTTCAACTACTTCTACAGCCACAGGTATCACAGGTGAACAATACCAACCGCACAGTGAGTTTGACCAAATAGAAAAGCTATTCATATTAATCAAGAATGAATTGAATGAAATAAAGGAACGTAGAGCAGATCGGATAGAACGAGAATCAAAATTGAAAGCAGATAAAGTAGGCGTAGAGAGAGATGAAACAGAAACAGATGTTGCAGCGTGTGATGATAAAAATGTTGGTTTATTGGAAAATGCTAGAGATATTAATGTTTCCGGGTTAATTAATAATAATAATAATAATGATAACGTTGAGTTAAACCTTAGTGTAAGTGATAATGATAGTGAAAGTGTAGGGCGAGATAGGGCTAACAATATGACAGTTAGTGATGATGTTGATAAAGGGAGAAACAAAGTTTAAAGTTGATAGTGGAAGTGACGTTGATAATGTAAATCTACGTAGAAGTGACGTTGATATGAGAGAAAACGGAGAACCTAAAAATGAAAACGGAAGTGGAGAAGGTGAAACTTGTGTTAAAAATAATAATAATAAAGTTAAAGTGGAAGTGGAAATAAAAGAAATTTTTAACCCGGAATACATAAATAATTTAGTAATTGACGATAATGGAGTGAGAATTGAACCAGTGAGAAATGAGTTATTGATAGTGAGAGATGAGGGGATTGAGGCCTACTTAATGCGTAAACAAAATTTAAATAAAAACAAGCGTAACTTAAACTTAAAATATTTTGGTCAGGATAAATGGGACTTTGTAAAACAGAGAGATAAGATTAAAATCAATGACAGATGGTTTGGGAAAATTGAAAAACTTACTGAACTATACAAGAGAAGGGAGCGTTGGAAAAATAAGCCTTCAGCAAAAATCAGAAAGTATGAGAGTGAAAAAGGGAAGAATTCTAAAATTAAATAACATAACAGTAGATCGGTAGGAGGTTAGGACACCCAGGTGTCAACACTAGGGCACACAAAGCCTAAACAAAACATAAACTAAAACTTGCTTTTCATAAATTAAAAATATGTACTTTAAACTAACACAAACCTAATCAACAACAATTTATAAACTAAACTTGACTGCTACTTAGAATATAAATTGGGATAAAATAAAATTGTGAATTTTAAATAATAACTTTGAATTTATTTTAATGTGGACTAAAAATAAAATAAATATTGAATTTAAACCAGAATGGATAGAGAACAAAAAGTGACAAGGAGTTTTGAGGGGATTAAAACCTACCAGTTTATAAAATAGAAAAATGAGAGATAGATTACTGTTAATTTCAACCAGTATATAAAACTTGACCTTGACTTAAAATAACATAAACAATGGATGCATAGTGGCCAGCCTCCACAGACAGATAGACACTCTAGCTGCAAGAAGCAATAAAAATTAATGACTTTACTTAGATAAGATAAACAAATCTTCACTGACTGGCAATGAGTACAGTCACTCACAAATATTAATACACATCTTAAAGGAGAACATTTATAGCACAACTTAAAGGGGAACACTTCTTAGTGCATCACACACAACTTAGGTTGTCACACTAAACTTGTGCATTGTCACACACAACTTGTTTTGTCACACACATACTATGTGTTGTCACACCCAAACAAAATATAACCTCACATTTTTATAACATTAAAACTTTTTGAAGTTAAAATTAGCTAATATTGGATTTGTTTTTCAAACATTAAAAATAAACTTACTTTTTATACTAAAATAATTTAAACCTAGTTTGGACTTGTATAAAAGTAGATTTTAAATTGTAGTGGAAATGTTGAAACGTTGAAAGTGAACTTGGAACTCTGAAGTTGAATTTAATTTAAAATTGACAACCAACTTATTTTATAAACTAAACAAACATGTAAAATTTAAAAATAGAAACTAGAAATAAATAGTAAATTTGAGAGCTTTCAGTGAAATAAAGTAAGGCTAGAGAGAAGTGAAACAGAAACAGATAGTGGAGTGTTAGATGATGATAAGAGGGTGAAGTTAAATACTAGATTGAAAGGTGGTCTCGAGTTAATGTTTAATAATAATAATAATAATGTGGTAGTTAATGTGAACGTAAGTGATGAAGTTGAAGTTGATAATGTAAGTGGCGATGTTGGTTAAGTTGAATTTTATGTGGGTGTTTTATGTGGTCGTTAGGAACGATGTTGGTTAAGTTGAAGTTTTTGGTGGTCTAGGTGATGCGAACTTAGAATTAAGTAAAGTTGAAGTGGAAATAATAGAAGTTATTAACTCGGGAGTCACAATAATCTGGTATTTAACGTTAGCAATATGAGGGATAGGACAGTGAGAGATGATAGGAGAGATGAGATAGTGAACTGAGAGATAGTGAACTTTGAACTTGAAGTGAATTTTTATTTTTCTTGAACAAAACATAACTTGGAAACGTGGAGACATTGAACTATTTTATGAATAAACTTCTTGAACTTTGCTTGGAACTTTTTGCAATTTTTGTTGGAACATAACCTCACTTTGAATTTAAATTTGAAACTTAACGTGAATTCATACGTTGGAACTGTAAATGGAACGTGACCTTGAACTTGAACTGGGATGTGAACTATTGTGTTTTTGAAAAATAATTTGGGAATTTTATAAAATCAGATGGGAACCTACTACTACGTGGATTGAATTTGAAATAATTTTGAAATGAACCTTGTTTAACTTACAACTATTTTTAATAAATTCAAACTAGGATTTGACATAGGATTTAAAATAAAATAAATAAAAATTTGTTCGAGTAAGCTCGATAATAAAATAATACTTGACGTATTTCTGGATTTTAAACCAAGCCTTCGTGGAATTTGAGCCCAAACAATTTTTGAAATTTAGTCTGGAACATATCGAACCTATGAATTTAAATTTAATTTTAAGGCGAAGAGCGGGCGGTTTTCCATTGTAAGACCGGACAGTAACTACGGTTACTACATATTCATTTTCGTATCATCATATCATACCTTTGTTTTCTATCAGCTGATTTTTGTATTGTTATTTTACCTATGTTTAAACAACAGCAATGCTGAATAATTTTGATCGCAATCATAACTTGTGACACTTAATTTTCTGTTGATTATTGGAAAGATTTTCCATGTGCAATTTAACAATTGTAAAAACTTGATTAATAATTTTGACTTTGACTTTATCTCAATGAGAGAATAATTTTGTGGACAGATACAAAGTTGAACCACGCGGTTAGATGGAAGGCATCTGGTTAGACGAAAGCTTCGGATATTTGATTGATAAATAACTTGATCGATAATTTAATTTTTGCGACAGCACGTAGCTGACTGATAACGTTTATTCAATTGTTTAATTTTTCTCGAGGGGATGGGGTGAGATAGCAGACATAATTAGTTCAGTTAATAGACTGTGTTGTGTTGATGATGCCTGTTATACTTGTATTCCTCAACCATCCTTTCTCTTTTCATGTCATATTCCTGTATCTTTGTGGTGTCATGTACCTAAATAACAATTGTTTCCTTATTATTTTCATTGCTACTGTTGCAATATTTTACTTCTATAAAAATCAATGCAAACATTGATAAAAACTGTATTCACTACTGTAATTTTCTTTTAAAAACTATGATTGAAACTAAATATTATTTGCAACCAATGGTAAATAACCACACTCTCATTTTATTCAAAACATAACCATGCTTGTGAAAAAAATAATACTTATAAAACTATAATGTAAAATTTAAATTTAAGAACTTAGTGAAGAACATTCAAAATTTTCACTACATTCAATTTTTCTGCCCTTCAGAGGGGATATTGTAACCTTTTGGTCTGATATGAGACAATTTCAAAGATATTTAAATATTAATTTGTTCCCGCCTTTCAAATTGTATAATTATTTTGAATAATTAATTACATTTAAATAATTACATGAACTATTTCAGCCAATAATATTTCATTTTATTGTGTTATGACAATTTATCAGCCACGCGTAATAAATAATGACTAGTGTTTGTGCTTCGTATCCGCGTCGTCATGGCCAGCTGCGGTGATTACGTAATCGATGTCCGTGTACTCTGTGTGCAGGAATCAAATAAACATGTCAGTCGTAATCTTATGTGCGGGAATGGAATGTCTTATCGTTCACTGCGCTACATTATCGGCAAGTTCACCCGAACTCTGGTCATTCAGTGACGTCACACATAGCTTGTGGAGTGTGGAAACATTACTTTCATCAACATTTGCGCAACACAACTTGCACGTGCGTGCATAAATCTTCCGACGGAATGACAGTCCCGGGTGACTTGTGTGTGATTGCTATGCATCTTTTGAATGGTTGGTATCAATAAACTATCTGAGTTTCATCATGCAACTACGTCCGTTTTTAGAACCGTGGGACCGAAAAACATACCCCCACTTCTGCCTAATCACCAGGGCGTAATAGACTAAGCCAATTACAACACTCAATTTCCGTGACTACGTCACAAAATCATCAGTCGAAACGAACGCAAGCAGAGAAGGGTGATTCTTCAGACACACACTTTCTTGGTCTCTCGAGGAGACTTCACGTCCGGGTTGGAGCAGATCAACCAGGATACAAGGGAACGTCTGGAACTTGGAACGTCTTGGACTTGGAGATTTTCTTCAATCGTTTGGATTTTGGAACTTGGAACGTGGGCGAGAACTTGGGCGAGAATTTGGAACTTGGAACTTGGGCGAGAACTTGACCCCTGGACCTGGTCAATATCTACAAATCTACGAATCGCGATAACACGGTAAAACAAACTTGCTATCTACGAACGAACTTTTATAAAATGGCTGGCTAACTTTTTATTACTGAGAACTTTTTATTATTGAGAACTTTTTATTAATGAGAACTTTTATTATTGGGAACTTTTGAGAATTTGATAACATGTTTTTGTAATTGTAAATGTAACATAACTTGATTTGATTCATTATAATTGTATTTTGAAACTGGTTTTGTTAATTTGTGTTAACCTTTCGTTGTCGTGTCTGTCCCACTCAATATTTTATTTCAGTTTTCTTAAATTAAACTTCAGCAGTTGGCAAGACTACTGACTTGAGCTAGACCGGCGCACTCTTCTAAGGTTGGTAATTTGTTTTTCTCAACAGCTGTTTGACTTTGAGTGACAGTAAATTTGTTTGATTGTTTTTCAATTTTGGATAAAATAAAGTAGTTTTTTTATTGTTTTAATTTGTTGTGGGGGCTGGTTTGGCTATTTAGCGACATTGGCTTCAACTAGTGGGGCTATTTAGCGACAATATGTATGTTGTATGTTGATCATTAGGCCTAGAATTCTTAAAAGACTAGGGCCTAGCCTAGCCTAAACGTTAAAAGAACGCCTTCTCTCACAATGGAAACCGAAGCTATGTGCTTTTGATGATAGATCACAATCGAGTTGACATAAATGGAGTTAAAAATCATCGCGGCACGACGTCAAAAGGCTTCAAAAACGGGATAATGTGAGATCTCGACACCCTCAGATTAAACGTGAACATGTAGCGTAAAAGTAGTGCGCTATATTTCTTGTGTAGCGCAAATGTAGCGTCGCTACATCTCAAAAAAAAGTAGCAAAAAAGTAGCGAAGCTACTTTTATCGGGGCATGTAGCGTCCCCAAGACTGCCTATGATATGCCATTTCCTGCTTAACTGGCAGGGCTGGCTTGGGTGTTTAACCCATATCTTCCCAGCTCTCTCATTTTGCCTGTAGGTTGCCTACTGTACTAGTCTACTTCCCATATTCAACCAGGCCTCTCTTCCGGCATGTTCCCAAACCATCTCAACCGTGTAGTACTTGCCCTCATGTCACAGTACTTGCCATCATCACTATCTAACTCTGTGCAGCCAGCATCTCTTTAAGCCAAGGTCAGGGGTTTTCTCTTCTTGTCTCACCCTCTGTGCTCCTCTCCTTAAGAGTCTCATTGTTGGTGTCTGTATTTTGCTCTCTTTTCTATCGCTCATAGTCCTGGTTTCTGCAGCATAGTACCCTTGTACCCTGGTGTCATCCTTCTCCGCATGAGTATCTCCCTGTCGCAAGACCTTCCTGGTAAAATCTGCTAGCCTTCTGGTATGGATTCTATTCTGTAGTTGATCTCTTTGCATTTAGTTAAGCATACCTGTTACTGTTAGTACTATAATAACCACTGCCTCCTAGATGTTCGTCGTGGCTCCTCGTTCCCTGCCTGTCCACGCGACAGGTTTTAATTGTTGTCCAAAGCGCTAGTTACCGTCCCCAAGAGCTTTCTTTTGTTTTTGATGTTGTTGTCACATTAAATGTCATCTCTCATGTATTTTACTGTTGAATCCAACTAAATTGAATGTTTTAGATCGTATTTTGTATACGTACATCACTAATCATGGTTTGCAGAATAGTAATATACAAATTTGTCTAGTTATATTATGCTGGTAATTAAACAAAAAGTAGATATTGATAACTTTGTTGTTTGATAATAAGGCAAGGGCTAATCTAATAGGCATGTTATTTTTATCTATAGGGCCTATGCCTCCTATTCCTAATCATATTAAAAATCAATAGGCTTAGGTAGCCTACTTGGGCCCTAGTCTTGACTAGGCCACGAGCTGAACAATATTACTTTCCATCAAGCAGTGGCGCGTGATAAATGGGAGTCTGGGGGGGCCTGGGTGGCACAATTTCCTTATTTCCCTGTAGTTCATGCAAAGAAAGACCTACTTGTTTTAGTTAGATAGTGGCATCCCGGTATCTTACAAGTTCTTGCACGCACCATTGCCTATTATGAAGAAAAATACAGCTCAACTCTGGCATGATGACATTTTAATCGTATGCAGATCGTATGTAAACAACGAAAACAAAAGAAAGCTCTTGGGGACGGTAACTAGCGCTGTGGGAAAAAAGTGCAAATTGTCTTCAACAATCAAAACCTGTCGCGTGGACAGGCAGGGAACGAGGAGCCACGACGAACATCTAGGAGGCAGTGATAATGACAATCCTTCCAACAAAAGAATGCAGATAGCTCAAAATTGTTTACCAAACATAACAACTTTGTCAACTCTATTCACGCTAGCTCAGCCTGGATCTTGCACACGGAGGAACTCTGATCTAGCACAGATAATTTTTGCTTGTGTTGGTAAAAGATATTTCTCTTTCATACACAAAGGCGACATTCCTTTTATAGCGCATTCATATTACCCCCACCACTACAAAGCAACTGCATTCTTTTGTTGGAGCTAGTATACTAGTTTGCTTCCTAAGTAGCTGAAACTCTCCACTATCTCCACTTGATACTTTCCTTCTGTGTCCTCCCGGCAGTGACGACCTGGCTCTTGATTACGCTGGTTTTCATGCCGGCTTCTTCACAGGTCTCTAGTATGTACAATATATCTGGAGAATCTTCTTATATACTGACCATGACACTGTATCATGTGCAAACCGCACGACTTCCACGTACTCCGTGTGTACTGATGTAATGGTGCGACCGTGCCCTGTGTTCTGTACAGATCCACCCTATCCGAGGCTGAAATGAAGGAGTTGATGGAAGATTACGTCTACACGCTGACGAGCTGCATCTCTGAGAAGGCGTTCATGCGAGACTACCACATGTACCACCCTGTGGATCAGGACCTGGACGTCCTGTCTCAGCTCTGTCCTGAGATGTATCCTTTCTTTGTATAGCACTTGTGAGCACAAGGTACAAGGCCTGCACATACACAACACAGACTTTGGTGTGCGCCGTTTTTACCAGAGAACAAAAATTATTTATTGTACTCAGAAAAATTATGACCTAAATTTGAGTTTGAAAAAAAAAATATATAACTGGAAGGCCTTACCAAGATGCATCAAATCTCATTGAAATGAAATTATATTCCAAGATTATTCTTTTGTCTTTTACCAAATATTGTTTTATAAAATGAGGGACATTGGGGAAATTGTCTCACCAAATGAGTACAATGTTAAGAATTTATTCAAATGCATTTGCATTGTGAATATTTAGAAATCAAGCTGAGTGGAAGCATGGAGGCACTAACTAAGTAAACTACAACATTGAGCGTCATCATCATTATCCATCCGAGTTTCCAGCTTCTGACAGGGTCCGCTTGGGTTTTGCAACCAAATATTTCCACTTTTTTCTATTCCCCGCAATTGTATCTCTTCCACATCTTACAGCTCTCTCCTCTTGCCTCTAAGTCTCCTGCTATGAAAAGACAATTACATATAATCATTGAGCATATGAAGTGCACAAGTTTGAACTTTACCTTGACTCAGAACCAGGGACTTCACTAAGTGCGACTATTTACTGGAATCTGTTCTCGCCTGCTTTGACACGCCACCGATCCGCAAACCACAGAGAGTTCGAGTGGCCGATGAGTCGAGCCACAGCCAACCGTCTTCCCTGCAGGTAAGATACTACAAGTCTTCCTGGGGTCACACTCACATCTTCCCCTGCAGACTACAATAGTTGTGTGGCTCGTTGGTCTTGCTGTTAGCTTATCTGCTTCCAATGCAGAGGTCCAGGGTTCGATTCCCGCCAAAGTCAGAAGATTTTTAACTTCTGATTTGGACTTGAGTCCATCAGTTCGTGTCTTAGGAGTTTGTAAACGGTGACTTTGGAGCCGTCCTAGCAACGAAGCACATAATAATAAATTCTGAGTTGTTCTGAATCGGCCTTGTTGATTCTGGCGTTGATCCGCGGGTGTTCGCACTGTCCATACCACTGATTGCTATACGCTCACTTGTCGATTGCGTCGGGGCCTACAGGGTTGGCTTGGTCGCTTTGATTTACTGTCCCCCACTGAAAATCAGTTATATAACTGAGTGGGTAGACTCTAAATACAATTTATTTATTTATTTAGTTAGTCGTGTTGCTCGACTTGTCAATTGTACGTTTCATAATTTTTTACAAATATTTTGAATGGGGGTGATAAATATGGTTGGGCCTAGAGATAGTTTGATTATGTAAAAGTTCGTTGACGTCTTCATTTCTTGTCCATGAGGGAGTCAAGCAGTTTGGCGGACAATCTTGCGTTCTAGTGATACGTATTGTCGTAGTGTTACCTTGTTTGAAGTTATGGTTCTACAGTGTAGCCTACTCTCTATTAATGACCGGGGTGTTTCAGAACGGTACGGCTGCAGCATCGCTACAAGCGTCTGGTGCCAAGAAGAAGGTCAAGGGTGTGGAACTCGACTCGCTCATTACAGAAGTCAAGGACATTCTGCCTCATCTTGGCGAGGGATACATTCAGGTGAGAAGTCTATTCTCCAGTTACGCAGGACCAAGAAACGTAACTAAGTTGACAATATTGGTGTGAGTACGGTAGGCCAATGTCTAATAGACATACAAATCATGTACATGCACAGGGTTACCTGTATCCAGACCCAGCCCGAATCTATTTTCGGGATTCAAATATTTTTCAGGTAATTGTTTGTTTGATAAAATGACCATTACAATAACAAGTACCCATATATTATTATTCATCATAACCGTTGTTCTTCCATTCTGCTGATAGTGAATGTACAAAATCTATTTCATGTCATGTGATTACTGCATGCGAGTTCTGCGATGTCACGGATACATCCACAGTTGCCCCCCCCCTCCCACCCCCACCCCACCTGGCGCCAACAAGCGAACAGAACCCAGCTGGCGCAGATAGATAATAGACCGCCTTCAAATGCATTCTGTAGATTTACAGAGGCAGGCAGTACGGTCAACAGAAGACAACACAACGTTGCGAAATACATCGTTCCGTGGGGTACGGTGGGCGAGACACGCCATCACGGGCTCCGCGGCAAATGACCGCGGAATATTGCCGCGTATCATGGGTTCCGGGAAAAATGTCCACCAAAATAACTGTGCATACAATTTTTAAAAATATTGGGAATTGATTCCGAATCGATTCTTAGGTCACAATGATCGATTCCAATTTTTTGGAATCAATGTCATCCCTACTCGATTCCCAGAATGCCTGGAACAGGAATCTGAATTTATTTTGCTATCCTATGACATCCCTAATAATTAGAGATGTGCAAAAATGGTGACAACGAAATTCGCGAATTTTTTTAAAGTTGCAATAATCCCTTCAAATTCAGTTTGCACATGAATCTCATGAATTGTGATTGAATGGTACCAATTTCCAATTTGCGAAATTTCGCGAAATTTTAGTTGATACCGCGAACTAGTGGCGAAATTAGCAATTATGTCCTTAAATGCGAATTAGGTCGCGAAATTTTAAAAAATAAAAAAAATTCAAAGTTTTGGTGGAGGTGCCGGGTCGAAGTCGAAATTAAATTAATACTTGCTGGTAGATATGGTGGAGGCGCCGGGTCATACAACGCGATTGTGAGATCTTAATAATCGTTTGAACGAGAGTAAGCTCAAAATACTTCAAATCCATATCAAAAGACACATAAAAAATGCATAATTTCGTAAATTTGGTGGAGGTGCCGGGTAGACGAAATTAATTCTGGTAAAAACTGTCGGAAACTTTGAAAACTGAAGGCTGAAATTGAGCTTGAAATTAAAACTGATTCTGAACTTCACTCTCATGAGCTTGTTTTTTTTTTAAATCATTAAAATCAATCAATCAATCAATCAATTTTTTTTTTTAAAGTTGTGCATGAGAAAATTGTGTTTTTTTGGTAAATCGCGACAAATCGCGAATTTTTATTTTCAAGGCGCGAATTTTCAAACTTTAAAAAACCATTTTTGCACGTCTCTACTAATAATACACAACACTTAAAAATCATTTGTATAATTTGGTTTTATTATATTGATATTGTCATACAGGCCTACTGTTACAGTCAAATAATTGTTTAAACAAGGTCATATTTCACTTCATTGAAATATGACACTATTTTCAGGTAGGCTGGAGTCTGGACTCCTTTTTCCTTTCCCCACTCACACACAAAATAGGATAGGTTATAAATAAGTAAACAAATACAGCCTCTTCTCTTTGAAAGTCAATGAGTCTTCTTTTAGATAGCATGACCCGTCTGCCTGTACCCTCCAATGTTTGTTTCAGAACTGCTTGGAGCACTTTGACTACGTGAGCGCGACAGTCATCAACGCCGTCCTCGAAGACACCCTACCAGCCTCGCTCAAGGCTATGGACTTTACACTGCCCAAGATACCCCCGGAAGTGGTGAGTGCACTGACCACCTTAGATGTTGACATCCTGCTCATTACGTATTCATGCGATTATAGGCAACCATCCCATCGAGTAATAGCCGCGCCCCTATTTTGACCACTCCATGTAATTCCATTTTGTTAGCTTGATGTTTTAAGTGTCTGCTACCTGTGACCTATATTTGATGTTGACAAAAATCACCCTAAAATCTTAAAGCAAACAATATTGGTAGCACGATGCGAAATATGACACACATTTTATTTAGGTCCCTGGCCACTTGCTTAAAGAGTCAACTTTTGGTACCTATTTAAACTTTTTGGGGAATTTTTCCTGCTACCAGTTGTCATCCGATCGATATACAATTTTGCTTATAACTGTCAAGCAAGGCTATGGTCACTCTGCTATAGTCAAAGATTACTAAACATTATTGCCAAATACGCACAAATAAATTCCGAAATTTACAAACTTTTATGATTTTACAAAAATCCAAAATCTTGAAAATCCATTTAATTTATTTAGATTTTTTTGAGATTTTTTTTTTTAAATGTGCCTTTACAGAAGACTAAAGTTTTTATGTACGAATACGATACTAAAAAATGTTTGAAGACTACTTGTCGTGGCAAGTACTACTTGACTAGACTTGTTATTATCTGACGGGTATCAAATCTCGTAAGTCCACGGAGTCAAGTCACATTCAACGGGCGAGTTATTGGCATCTTGTAGAATGTTATTGTGTGATGGTTGCTGTGAGCTCCTATCCTAGTCCAATGCTAATACTCCAACTATCACCACTTAACTCTTGTTGTACGGTTGTTTAGGAGGAAGAGGACGTGGCGACCAGTTTGCAGCGGCTAAATGTGTTCGACAACGATGAGTTTGACGTGATGACCCAGGATGAGGTTGACGTATCGAGAATACACAAGGGCAAGCGGTGAGTGGCGGTATATTAGGAGTAAGAGCTCACGTTGTCCCACAGACCATATAACTGACAAGCACAGTGGTCGAAAGGAAATGTTTGTGGTGGTCTATCAAGGATATATTGTGCACTCTTACTACCATACGTAGGTAGTGAAAAATGGTGATAACGAAATTTGCGAGTTTTTTTAAATGTCCATTTTATAACCTAAAATGTAATATTGTCGACAAATTACATCATTGAGAGATGGCAAAAACATATTAGAATAACTCGAATTTATAGCGCGAAATTACGAACTAAATGCTATGAAACTGGTCAATCACGAATTAACTCGCAAAATTTAACCTTTTAGTGCAAAATGTAGGGGGATAGTGGAGGTGCCGGTCCAGAATTTACGTGGATTTTGGTGGAGGTGCCGGTTCAGACCATACATTACACGTGCGGCAGGCAGTTCAGTAAACAGACGACAACGCAACAGCGTTCTGTGACGTCACGGGCTTCACGGAAATAGACCGCCAAAATTTTGGCGCGTATCACAGACTCTGCAGAAATAGTCCACCAAAATGACGCTTTTGACATTTTTTGTAAAAGCAACAAAAAAACGTTTTTTTTTTGGGGGGGGGGGGTTACGAAATTTGGGGTTTTACGGTATTTCACCATTTCTCATTACCTCTAACTAACCATAAGCTGTCAAAATATCGTTTCTTTTCATGGGGGGAAAATATCAATAAAATGTTTTAACGAAATTCAAACTCTCAACTCAAGTTGATAGTTAATATTTCAACTATCAACTTAACTTCTATAACTACTATTTTTTAATCAACAAAAATTGCTTGGTCATATCCAAGGATAGATTGTTTTAATGTTTGTTTCATCTTGTATAAAATACTAAAACATCTTTGCAATTCTTGATATAAATTCATCCACATAGCTGTATTTTTTTTCCGTTTTTTTTTTTATATAATATATATTATATTGTCAGCCAGTTCAAGAAAAATAAAATTTTTCAAAATAAAATATTGTTACATAATCAGAGGCAGGTATTTATGGTAAAACAAACTTTTACCGCTAAAAACCGTAGGCCTACCACAAATTATAAATAATTTTCAACACCAATTCGCCGCTTTTGGTCAGAACAAAACCAAAGATGCAAATAAGTTCTACCACAAATACCTCCCACTGAATTCCCATAACTGTATTTTATTTTATTTTATTGCAATCTGCAATTCTTCTATTAGGTCCTACACCCAAAATTTTAAAAAATATCAGGGGGGATAGAGAGAGATAATAAAGCTTTCAACTAAATGATGAATTAATTTCACCACCAATTCACTGCTTTTGGACATAATCGAAACAAAAATTTACTTTTATTTACACCCTAAATACCTGCCTGCATGTAATAAATATAATTTCAATTTCATACCTAAGCAGTGTGAAAGTTATGTTGTTAAACATGTTCAATTAACTTGTAAATAACATTTACCTGTTCTATAAAAGTTCATGTTTTTAATATTCTTTGTGTCTTGATGTAAATATGGACTTAATTTATTTTAATCGTCAGGAAACCGGAGCACAAGAACCTCAAGGAGATGATCGACGACAAGTCTCACCGCTCGGAGCTGCGCGAGCTGTACACTAAGTTCGGGGTGGTGGACACAGAGGGCAGCATGTACGACGACGAGTACGACGATACGTACGACCACCTGGACGTGTCCGTGGGCGAGGCGGGCGAGACCGAGCGGCGTCCCATCGTCGTGCCGCGCGTGCTGCGCGCGCTGGACAAGCCGAGCTCCAGCGAGGAGGAGGAGGAGGAGGCGGAGGAATACCACGCCCCCAGGACCCAGGAGGGCAGGGACTTTGTGCAGAACCCCGAGGAGCTGAGAGCCAGGGCCGAGCAACGCAGGCTCACCATGAGAGGGGGGGCCAGGCAGGGGCGCACAGGGACGTAGCAGGTGAGTCCAGCGAGGAGGCGGAGGAATACCACGCCCCCAGGACCCAGGAGGGCAGGACAGGACTTTGTGCAGAACCCCGAGGAGCTGAGAGCCAGGGCCGAGCAACGCAGGCTCACCATGAGAGGAGGGGGCAGGTGAGTCCAAGATCCGTGGGAACCAACATTACAACCGGTTTAAATTATGGTGCCGTTTTGATAATCGATCGATACGATTATTTCCCAAAACGATCGATAATCGATTCAGTCTTCCCTAATTGATTATCGATAAATTGGTTTCAAAATTTTGTAATTAACTGCTCGCTCTGCAAAACTTTATAAAATATTTCCAGTCAAGACATTAATCGCTTCATTTTATTCCGTGAAAAATTTGTCCACTTCGAGATCTACAACACGCGTAAGGCGCGAAGTTCGAAGCGCAATACATCGCTTCTGCCCTGCTGCAGTGTAGGCAACTTACATGCCGATTGGATTGCTCAACCTTGCCTTGTCACACCCGATATTGTAGTACGTGGTACGCCACTCAAGGTCAACACAAGCATCTATCGAAATGCATTCCTCCCACCTTGCGCCAACTCGGTATCGCTTTACGTCATTCCGGAGTGCTAAGATAATATTACCTTATCAGTTCTCTCAGACCAATATTGCGTCGTCTTCCAAATTAATGTCGAACATTATTCATCTCGTCACGTAATAAATATTGGAGCATTCAATAGTTGCTGATAATATCTCGTAAATGATGCAACGACAATCACAACGAAAGCAAGCTGAAATGAAACTTCGCAGAACAAAAATTTCAGAGAAGCATGACCTTCACAAAGACAACGCACGAGCTGGGTAGCTTCTGTCTACTCTACGTAGCGTGCTCTCATCGGGCCGGCCAGGCACGCGTGGGAAGGGGGGGGGGTCCTCTCATGAAAGACGTCAGTTGCGTGGAAAAATTCTGTTTTGAGTAAAAAGAACTAAGAAGGAACAAAAGGTCTACGGTCCGCATGCAAGAAAGTATTATGCCTAATTTGTATTTGATTATCAATCGATATTCGATACACATGAGCGATTCGATTATCGATATTCAAATTCATATCGAACAGCAGCCGGCAGCCCTAGTTGATATATTGGTTTTACTTTTAGCCATATCTAAGACTGCAACATAGCAGAGAAAGTGATGCAGAAGGGCAATGCTAATTCATCAGAATAGACTTCTTAAAGATATGTTAATATTGTATGCAATTTGTGAGGATTTAATTAGTGATCTAATTAATTGGTTAAGGGGGTCACTTTTATTGTTGCATTCTTGTATGTGATACAACTAAATATAATCATATTATATTTGGCAGTTTTAATGTTGGCAGTAGACATGTATGTTAAAGGGAATGATGGCCGTCTTATTGTGAAAACTGCAAAAAATGTATGTATTTGTTATATCTCAGGAATGCTATGCAATACTCAAAGAGTGACTCAATAGAACACTATGATTTTGATAAGACTATAAATTGCATGAAAAAGTTTTCCTTTCAATTGTAGTGAGCACTCCATCCTTCATAATGGTAATTAGTAATTACTAATTACTAATTTAAGCCTACCCTTTTTTCATTATTTTAAGTCTCAAAGTCCCTTGCCAGCTAATATTTGCATATGCTTTTGCATAATATGTTTTTTTAATATTTCATCAAGAAAAGTTAGGGGGTCGACTTATATTTAGGGTCGGCCTACATTTGGCACAATACAGTAATAAGTTATTCTTTGAATTTGGCTGGTAATTATGAGTGACTCATTTAATACATTTACCCCAAAATAAATAAGGCCTCAAAATGGTCTGCTTGCGCGCAATCCCCCATCTGATGTAATGTAGTGTAGTTGACCCTTGTTAACTCTACTGTCTGTCTGTTTCTAGGAGGCCCCAAGGGCCAGGGCCAAGACAAGAAGGTGCTCGTCAACCGAGACCACAAGACGAAACGAGGAAATCCAAACCGGCGGGCCGGAGCGGCGAGAAAGCGGCAGCAGGGTATGATACCGTCGTAGTCAAGATGTGTTCCACACTTGGAAGCAGCGTAGCTAGTTACCGCTCCCTTCGCCTGCTTCTGTGGTAGAAGAAGGAAACTAAAGACACCAGCAGGCTATTGTACGTTTCAAATAAGTAACTCTTGGTTATATATGCCAGCAGCCAAGCCTACTTCAGTGTCGGAAGAAAGTGCGTTGTGAATGCTGAGGTTGCGGTAGGCTATCGTGAGCCGTATCTCAGCGACCATCAGAGTTGTGAGTTCGCAAGTGTTTGGCCGCTCCAACCACAACAAGTTGTGACTACTGCAAGTATTCCTATAAATGTTGTCAGTGATGGCTTCTTCTGTATTATTGTTTTATGTAAGAAGAGTTATTCTTTCAGTAAATTGTCTCGCTCATAAATTTTGTTTCATTTTCATTGTTGATTGTGTAACTTGCTGTGGTTATGTATCCCCAATGTTGACTATTGAAATAATAAATATGTACCGTTCTGTTCTGTTTCTGTACACATTGTTGACAGGAATCAGCCGAGAGTATTTTTTAAACCCGTACACATTCACTCGTGCAGAGGTTTCCGTTTAATGTTTGCTCGACTAGGCTAGGTTCCAACATTTTGAGACTTGAGAATTATGATAGACAGGTATATGTACCAAGGATTAAAAATAATAAATATCTCCCGGAAATGCATTCATTGAAGTTGTAAGCAGAATCAACCTTGAGGTTATGATGTGCACTGCCACCTGATTAAAAACTTAATTCTGAAACTTTATATTACCACCTTACTAATTTATTCTGTAGGCATACATCTTCATTTAATTTTGCAAAGAAAATTAAAAATAGGTTTACCAGGTACTACCTATTTCCATTTCCACACAAATATTTCTGTACCTGCCAACATTACAAGTTGTCAGTAATTATTTACATCTTTGAAGATGAATAGAATAATTTATCCAAATTTTCTCTAGTTTCACCTAGGTTGTAAATCATTTACAATTACGAATTTACATGTTCAAACTCTATGAGACTTCAACCAATATTTTGAAGGTGAGGTATACCGTAGGCCTATACATCAACTCGAAGCCTATAATTCATTATGGCCCAGCAATTTAACTAAATGTATGAATGCTATCAACAAGTCCAAGAATGAAGTGGACCTACAATATTTTGTGATACTAAAGTTGTAATCATTAATGTGTGTCATTTCCAAATGCAATTATGTAATATAAATAAAATTATTAAATGTATCTTTTCTATTTGATATAAATGGCAACTATGAAAATACACCAGTTGTTTCATTCCACAAGTCCGCACTGTGCTCTACGACTGACACGTTTATTTGCAGTCTTAGGGAGGAACGCATTCCTTTTTCAGGAACTTTAATGGGAATGCGTTCCTTTTCTTACATCAGGAACTTGTAACGTGTAAAGTTACTATTTCGTGGGAACCTGGAACGAATTTAACGTTCCTTTGTAGGGTAAGTCCCTTTCGCCATCATAATATTATGTCGAATTCCGGTACCTGATATGCCGTAAGCGTAAGGCGTAAACTACAGTTTAAAAAATATTTTACTCCCTGTTTTCGAAAATGGCGCCACCCCCTTGTCAGATTCCGAGTGGTGGAAGCAGACGGATTCCTTGGAAAAACTTTCGGCAGTTTTTTCTATTTTTTACTTTAGGCCTTACTTAATAAAAGTAATGATAAATTAACTCCTATCATAGTAGTTCTTTTATTATTTAAATCAGGTTTTTAAGGAATTTGAAAGAAACATCTCAGTACGGTACGTAGTTTCTTTTTTTGAAAAGGAATGAGAATTTGTTGAAGTACCCTAACTTAACTTTTCAAAGTTCCTTTTTTTGAGGAAACTTGCCAAAGATTGGTAATAATTTGTGACTAAAATTAAACAACTATGTACTATACCACGACGCTAGCGAATTAATTAACCCGTGAGTTTTCCTCAAGAACAAAATGCATGCTGGCCTCGAATGCAACGAGAAACTACTTTGCCAGTGATATTGACTCGTTTAGTACATAATATGCATGTAGCCTCTTATCTGAGTACTGGACTTTATCTCAAGGTGGAACCACTCGGAGAGAAATATTTACAAAAGATTTTCAAAAGGTTGGTATTTGGAGAAGGTTTCACGTTTTAATGTGGTTAGTAGAGTTGTTTAAGTGTATTAAACATAATTGGACAGCCCTCAAAGCCAACAGTTTGATTGAAGAGCGCCATATCACCTACTGGGTGCGCTGGCTATCACAAGATCTACGAATAAGAAGTACACTTTTTTGTTTCAAAAGTAATTCCATGATATTATTTTAAAACGTTATCATAATACAGTAATAATCACAAGTTGAACATGATACTGTATAAAATGCAATATAGCTTCTTACGCCTGTTCACCCTTGATATTGCGAGGTCTGCCCTTGTGTAGCTTCCGAGCAGTCCTTGTTGAGATGTTGCTGCAGTTTATTCTTTACTCTGCATTATTGGAGATTGGCTGAGGTGCTTGATAACAATACCGTTTACATTGACCGCTGGTTATGCCTACAAGTCTGTTCACTTCCCGCGCAACCTCATCCACATCATTCTTGTGTTGCCCTCGATGAACACGATGAAGGCGCAGAGGATGAACCCTTGCAACGTCGCCATCAAACAAAACAAGTAGGCAAACATCACGTGGTTGTAGGCGAAGAACCCGAACGACCAGGGGAGGCCGAACAGGAAAAACAGGAATACAACCGTCTTGATGCGACGTGAGCCAGCCACCTCTTCAACCCCGTACCTGCGTTTGTGCGTGTTTCTCCAACAGAAGCACTCGTAAATGCTGCACACGACTATGATAAATGCAAGGAAGTTGAGCACAATGATGAACGCGACAGGCGTGACGACGGTGCCGAAGAAAGCCTTGCCGTGCGGATAACAGAAATGCCGATCAGACTGGTACACGTAAGCCCCCGGATCCCCGAATAAGAGCCCTAGCACGGGGACTAACGGTAGTCCCCAAGCACAGCAGAACGCCTTGCAAAACGTGAACTCGTTTCCGGCAACCCCACTGTCGGAGACCAGACCATACACCTGAAGACAGGCGATGACCAACATCCAGGTGAAGCAGGCGAGCACTGAGTAGTGCAGCATCACCCCCAGGACGACGCACACGGTGTGCATGTGCCGCAGATTGAGGAAGGTAGACACCAGGTACAGGGCGATGTTGATTGCCATGGCTGACGACAGATTGAGAACGATGAGGCTGTCGAACTGTTTGTGCCATTCGTTGAACACGAGAAGTGTAGCGTTGATGCTAAACAGCCCGAGGAGCGAGATCAAACAAGTGACGAGTGATATAATCTGCAGCGGGTCGGTGTAGCAGCTCTTGTGGTGGTGCTTTGGGGGAGTGATGAGCAAGGCGAAGTGGGTGAGGTGGTTGCAGCGGCACACGTCCCGCCCGTTAGCAGACTCCAGGCTGCATCCTTCCATCGACCAATCCTCCATCTTGAAACTCCAAAACACGCATTTCTTCTCCAAAGATTGGTTATCTGACCTGAAGCTGATCTCGACGAATTCGCCGCCCGCGAGCGGGAAATTCGGGTTTCCGTCGACGGCGATGTTGATGATGCGGCTGTTGAGAACAAATGGCGCAGACGTGTTTCCTTGGAACAGCTTGTCGTCGGAGAATATGGTGAAGGCCACACGTCGGCTGGACGAGATGAGCGACTGCGGTACCAGCGTGTACACCTCTACGCCGTCGGAGTCCTCGAAGTCCTGGGCGTTGTAGTCGTGGATCTCGTTCAAGCTCATCTTGGCGTCGCTCCCGCCGTTGCTGCAGAGTGTGACCCCGGACAGCGGGTTGTCCTTGTTGCGCACGTCGGCCACCAGGAGCGCCACGTTTGACTTGACCACGGCGAGAGTGTCGTGGCCCGACTCCAGGATCATGTTGGTCACAATCCGCTCGAGGTCGAGCGCCAACCGGGTCGGGTTGTTGCCCAGGGTGGAGATGTTCGCCCGGTCCAGTTGTAGGATCTTGTTCAACTCCTCGGCCACCACATCCAGGTAGCGGCTCTTGACCGGGATCGACGCCAGACTGTGCAGGAACTCTACCGTCTCCCGGAGAGTTCTCGGCATCATGTTACTGTAGTAGTAGGCCTCGGTCGCCGCATACGCTCTGTCGTCCTCCGTGTTGTTCGTATCACGCCAGTAATAGACATCTTCGAGCTTGATGTCCGCAAGTTTGTGTAGCATATCGCCCAGATTCGGACCACTTCGTTTTAACCATGACTTCCTACCGCCTTCTGTTGATGCCTTCCACAGGACTGGATCTCCCCATTCGACGCCGTTCCGAGTTTGGATACATTCTCGTGACACAAAAATCTTCTCGGGGGAGCCTTTAATGGCTACGTTTCCTACAAGTAAATAAGCAAGTAAGAAACAAATGACTGCATCTTTTGGCGTTTCCCATTGGCATGCACCGAGTACCCATAGAGTTTGCACTGAAACTTCACTGTCACCTCATTGCACTCATGAAATCTCCATTCCCAATGGAAAACGATTAGTCGAATATCGTGCAAACATGGCATCTAATCAAATCAAGTGCCGCCATATTGCACTTACTCCGTTGCACTGTCCTCGGTCCGAGTGCGGCTCAGTGCAGCACTCGTTCCTGATGCACAGCCAATGGTTTCCGTGCACTGACACTGAGTTCACACTTTATGGATGACGATTCTGACAGAAGTTCACATTCAGTGCGAACGAGTGCGGCCAATGGAAAACGCCATTATTGTTCAATCTAAAGCACATAATAGTTGTCAACTCTATAAAAACTAGCAAATAACTATCATTACTGGTAAAACAAACGCACCCATCCAGATAAAATAATACTGATTTACATTTGCAATTAGCATAATGCGAACAATACCCGGGTATACTTGTGTAAAAGTAGTTTGGATACGTATTCCTTGCACAATTTACCACAACGCAATTCTAGCTTTACTGAGATAATTATGTTTGCTCCAGAACAGACTTGACAACTTGTTTTCAATACTGTTCTTGGCATAAAATGGCCGGCGCTGGTGTCACTGGTGTCTGCATGGGTAGCATCATAATAGTGCTAGACTCTGCTCTGGCTCTATAGGCCCTACGTCTGTTGTTTGTCGAAATGCTACTTGAATCCTGAATGCACTTGACCAAGAAATTGTAAGGTATCTACTTCAGTTTTAAGAACGAGCATAAACAGAGAGAAGCAACCGCAAGTCACAGCAGTGGATATTTTATGCCGTGACTAAATTACTACCGAATCACATTCTGCAGTGTGTTAAACTCGATACGATCTACCAATAATAGATTGATCACGTCAGCTCACCTACGTCAGTTTCAGGCCATCCTGTGGCAGGATTGGTAGTGTTATCAGGTCGACATGCGCTCAAGTTATCGACTCCAGTAACAAGAAACTTCTTCTCAATCGACCTCTTACTAAGAAGCTGCTTCATGTTCGACGCCGACAGCAGGATGAGAAAGTGCAGCTCCTGGCCATCGCGCTTGATCGGCGACGACTCTACCTCGATGTCGGCTGCGGGCAGACCCAGCACGTCGGCCAGGGCTCGCATGACGCGTCGCTCGTCTGGCCAGCGGGGTTCCAGACTCCGTACGGTCAGGCGGTAGATGTTGAGCGGCTCCCGGGTGTCCACTGCCCTGGACATCGGCGGCCGGATGTCGGATCGTGGCAACATCTCGCAGATGGCGCACACCCCGACCTGGTGACGGTCGCGAGCCAGCGAGGCAAACTGATGGTCCTCGTCCACCAAGCGCCATTGCATGCTCGCCAGATCCAGAGCTCCAACCATTCCGCCGCCTTTTACAACTTTGGCCTTCGCTGATCTACGGACCTTTCCGTTCAGCTGTGGAATAACGAAAGTGCCTAGTTTCGAGAGATCACTTTCTTCGTCGTAATCTTCGTGCAAACTGGGTTCAAAGTCTCGCATTCTGATCCCGACTTCTTGCCATCTGGGCTCATTTTCTAGAACACTGGACCCAACATCTTGCGAGCTGGGCTCATTCTCTTGAATACTGGACCCAAATATTGGTTATTGGACCCAACATCTTGTAAACTAAGCTCATTCTCTTGAAAACTGGGCCCAACGTATTGATTATTGGACCCAACATCTTGTAACCTAAGCTCATTCTCTTGAATACTGGGACCATCGTATTGATTATTGGACCCGACATCTTGTGAGCTGGACTCATTCTCTTGAATACTGGGCCCAACGTATTGATTATTGGACCCAACATCTTGTGAGCTGGGCTCATTCTCTTGAATACTGCCCCCAATGTATTGATTATTGGACCCTACATCTTGTGAACTAAGCCCATTGTCTACAATACTCGATTCAACATTTTTCATACTAGGTCCATTGTCTTGCATGATGGGCCCATTGTCTCGAATACTAGGACCACTGCTGGAACCATCATCTTGAAAACTGAGCCTGTTGTCTTCTATATTTAGCCCATTCTCTTGAACACCAGGTCCAATATTTTGGATACTAGACCCTATTTCACGTTCTCTGAGCTCATTGTCTTGTATAGGCCTACTACGCCCATTATCTTGCATGATCCTTTGTTTTCTTTTCGCATACCACTCCCATTATCCTGCATGATGAGCCCATTGTCTTCGTTGGTAGATCCAACAACCTGCATCAGACGTTCATTGTCTTTAATGTTTGGTGCAACATCCGATATTCTGAGAGCAATGTGGGGAAAATGATGCCCAGTATCCTGCATTCTACGCTTATTCCCTTGCATGTCAGGTGTAACATCTGTGATTCTGAGTCCTATGTGGGGAATATGATGCCCAACATCCAGTACACGAGGATTATCGTCTTGCTCACCATTCTTAGTCATGAGCCCACTGGGTGACATATTTTGCACAACGTCTAGATATTTCAGCAATGATTGTGGATGACTAAACCCAGCACCTGGCATACTAAACCGGTTTTCTTGAATTCTAGGTCCAACGTCTTCAATGCTATGTTTCTTGTGTAACTTACTTTTCTTGATATCTTGCGGTCTGAACTTATTGTGTGGCATAGGCATACTATGTCCAATATCATGAATTTTGTTTTTCTTGTGTTGCGTGCTAGGTTTAAAATCTTGAGTTCTGAACTCATTGTGGGACGAACTAGGTCCAATATATTGAATTTTATTTTTCTTGTGTTGAATGCTAGGCTTAAAATCTTGAGTTCTGAACTCATTGTGAGGCATACTAGGCATAATATCTTTCATTCTATGTTTGTTGTGTCCAATATCTTGCAGTATATGTTTGTTGTGTCCAATATCTTGCATTGTATGTTTGGTGTGTGGCATAATAGGCCCAATATCGTGATTTCTATGTATGTTGTGTCCAATATCTTGCAATCTAGGTCCATTGTCTCGAACACCGAGTCCAACGTTCTGAATGTTCGGCCCAATATACTTCATACTTGGTCCACGGTCTTGAATACTACTGGGTTCAGTAGGCCTCGCATCTTGAATACCTAACGCAACATCTTGAACACTGGGTCCAACATATTTCATAATAGGTATGTGGTCTCGAATAACATCTTGCATACTATGCTCAACATGGCGAATACTGGATCCAGCGTATTCTTCACTGGGTTTTTGGTCTCGAACCCCGGGCCCATTGACTTGAGTTTTAGTTCCACGATCTTGCATTTGGAGTCTTTTGTCCTGCTTACTAGGTACATGTTCTCGATCTTGTGTAGGCGCATTGTCTTTCATACGGGCCTCAACCTCTTGCATAGACCTACCAGGTTCATTGTCTTCAGTACTAGGCCCGTTGTCTTGATGCATACTGGGCCCATTTTCTTCAATACGGGGTCCAACGCGCTCAATTTTGGAGTAAACGTCTTGCAAACTTGGACCAACTAGTTGCATATCTAACAGGTAATCTGCACCAACTTCCTGCAAATAAGAGTGATCTTTTTATAGCTGGGAGTCGTTCTAGCATTGTCCAATAGTTTATATTCGCGTAAATAATACCAATATAATCAGACTATTTCACAGGTTTACTAATATAAACGTCGGCTGGAAACAATCTTAAGTTCAACAACTAACCTCATTTTGTTCCCAACCACAAATTTGGGAAAGTGGTGTTCCACAAGGAACTATTCTTGGACCTCCATTCTTCCTGCTCTAAGTAAATGACATGCCAGAATACTAACCATTGGTAGTGGTACCATTGGCCATTGACGCAGAGAGTGAATCAACGGTCTGAACTTAGTATTGGATAAACAGTTAATTATTTATTTTAATTAAATATAAAAGTTATTGCAAATTGCCATCCAAGGGGCGCTAGACGGCCTGATGAGAACTGTCAATCATAGTGTGCATCTCCTCGTCTTTAGCTGAGTTCCCGACGTGGACGTCGCAGAAAGCGCAGCCTCGTTCTGATTGGTTTGCTGGACCTGTGTACGACGTCCTGCGCTCTTCGACGACCATGTCGGGATACTTGCACTCGAGAATTGTAAAGTATGTTATTTCGAGACGAACAAAAGTATCGGCAACATCCACCTCGTAAAGAACAGTGTGCTCAACTCAGAGATCGCTGTAGGCTATTTTTTAACTTCCCACCGACAGCTTTCTAGCTCATCCAAAGATCAGATTTTCAGTAACCCCGTTGCATTTGTGCTTAACAAACACGATCAATTTAAAGTTGTCGATAATGGACATAGGCCCTTCTGTGCCTTGTACTCAGGTTCGTACTGATCAGGTAAGGCACCAGGAGGGCTTTGAATGTCATCTACTCTACATTCTACATCCATAGTTCGTACCTCGTTGTCTACTCCAAAATCATTGACCCAGTAGACAACGCCTTTGTCCCTCTTGACTCTCAGGGGTATAAGTCCTCTCAGATCCTGGGCGCGCACATCGCGCAGACGCTCGCGATAACCACGTTGCAGCAGGCGGTAGCCAGGAAACTGTGTCGCACACAGTTCGTCCAGTTCCAGCCACGTGTGTGTGGCGGGGCTACACACAGTCTCCAGAGGGGCGCCTATCGGTGTGAAGCGGGCCTTGTTGGCAGTGCCCTCCTGAGATATCAGTATCACCACTGCCAGGCACGCCCAGGCAAACATGGAGCGGCTTGCTAAAACAAGGTTGACTTATGTTGGTCTACCTCCCTTCCAAGGTGCGGAAAGAGGCAAGTGTGATTGACAGCCAGCCATATTGTTACCAAGCTGGCAGCGGAAATAGGCGGCGATAATTCAAAATATGCCATCTTCACTATCACCAGATCCCTTTGTATCGCGCAAAGCATTATGGGAGGAAGTTTTATTTGGATTATGGGCGCGTGAACCGTGTGATCATAATGCGCCACTCTAGCGTAGGGAATATGGGGTGAGAAGTCCCATTCAACCACGGGTAGGGGTAGGAAAGGGGGTTGTCTCACGTCATGATCGCTGTTGTTGTCGGGGAGGTACGACGAGGACCATTTGGTCGGGTGTGTGACGCACTGCGTCTCCCACACAGTCCGCCACACACACCATGCAGCATGTAAGGATTTGCGCGCGATATAGAGGGCGCTGACTCTAGACGCTGAGCGTCTATAACGTATGTAAACTCCTTTAACACAATTTGTTTCGCGATTATAGTAGGTTTACTTTACTAATTAGGCCAACCTGTCACAGCTACTTCTTTGTCACTCTAGAGTCTAGAATAACTTGTGCGGTAAAAGTGTTTATCGTGAAGTATAAGATAAACAAATTAGAGACTAGTTATTCTTGGTTTTGTGCACAGTTCCAAAGTTCGACTTGGCCTCGATACACTCGCTACTTGTGTTGCCATCTGCAAGACTGCGACCTAGGTTGGCACAGCTTCTAAGCATACGACCATCCGATACTATTTAAACTCCATGATCCGACGAACACTCAGTGGCTAGAGGCAAGTACCACATGCCCAGTGGATATCCGTACACTGCAGAACCAAGCACGAGGAGCCAATGGCAAATAACTTTCAGGCCAGTCTGTGAGCTGGGTGTACGAATATCCATTGGGTTGTGAAAATAAACACAATCGTCATCGACGAGCCGGCATACAACCTGATATGGCTCAAAGTACCAACATTTCGTAATGTTTTCTGGCACTTATTATCAACCCAAAAATCTTGTCTATATTAGGCTTATTTATTTTGTTGGCCTACCGCAATGTGTCAAAGTCAGATCTATTGATTATTATATTGTGAAATTTGTATGTATCCAACAAATAACTCTTACCTGTCCAGATTGTAATTGTGAAAATGTAAGAATGATTACATATTATAAACGTTTGTACTAAAAAATATTACATTAAAACTTATAAAATGTCTACAGCTATCAAAAGACAATCATTTTGTATATTTTGAATAATGTTATTGTTGTAACTGAAAAACAGAAAATGGTAAACGTCTCGAAACGATACATAAATCGATTAATAAGGCTGTGTTTCCAAGAAGCCGTGCTTTATTCTATTCCAACTACTTTGGATCGGACTCTTTTACGTCAAAACCACGGTGATTATACCAAATACCGTAACATACGGTATGTGATTATGCTCACCACACATGCCAACTAAAAACGCACGAGACTCAGACGCGCGTGATCGGTTTTAATCGAGTGACGTGACACTCCATAGATAGACGGACAGAGAGAAAAATGCTGCTTTTAAGGGTGCTTCGTTCCCTAATAAATTTATCTTGTGTATTTGTGAATTTGTTGTCACAAATTGTTATGGTCGATTATCATGGCGGAGGTGTTGCAAGCAGGCATCCCCATAAAAGAACCAATGCACAATACAGCGCAACTACAATTCAGAAGTTAAATAGTTACCGTCTAGGCGCTTACCTGGAATGTGGGAGACTCGGGTTCGAACCCCGATCGGGATGGATTTTTTAACTTTTGAATTGTATTAAATATTAACAATTCCACGTACGGGAGTGTTTCCCGACCAACCAAATCGAGAAATAAATCCTCGCTCATACCTGCGTAAGGTAATGAATGACATTATATAAATAATGTTTGTTTGGTCAGTTAAAAGACAGATATTCGTTGCAGTACTGTTCCATCCATTCAGATCTATAATGCAACTACAATTCAGAAGTTAAAAAGTTACCGTCTCGGTGGTCTAGTTGGCTAAGGCGCCTACACTGTAAGGAAATTCGCCGTATGACCTACAATTATGTTATTGGCAAGAGGAGCTGCCAACCATATAATGGTAGATGTACGCATACGTGCTATGAACAATCTACTACACCTGAATGCTAGAAAGTCCCTCCAATAATGGTAGATCTCCAGTCCCATTTTAGTCACCTATGATATGTATTATGAGCAAACCACTCTCACATAACTGTAGATCATTCGTTCCGTTGTAGTCAAACGTACTATTCTTGTGAGTGAACTACACTCACATAATTGTAGATCGTATGTTTCGTTTCAGTAAACGTTATTTACATCGTGCACAGCCTTCCCTTATATAATTGTAGCTTGCTAGTTCCGTATGTCAAACATAGTTTTCTTGTGAGCGAACTACACTCACATAATTGTAGATCATTCGTTCCTTTAGTCAAACGCATAATTGTCTAAGCGCCTGTAACGCGATCTAGGAGCAAATAAGCAAACTAAAAATTAGATTTATTTAATCATTTAATTATTGTATTTAGTACTATTTCAAATCATATATTTCCTTCAGCAATCGATCATCTGTAAATGGATACATAGCACATGTTAATTTGACACGATTATAAAGTTACAAGATTTTTCATGGTGACTCGAACTCGATCCAACTGGTACTCTCCAACTGTAAGCAAAGACTCAGACCGTTGCGCCACAGAAGACGCTGAGTACGAGAGGGAGTTACCTCCTATAGATACAACAGCAAATCGACGCAAATATCGTAGGCTTTGTGCACTTGCTCTGTGGCCTACCTTTATTAATATGCATGTATTATTATTGTGTTCTATAATTTAATCATATGGTTCAGTTCTTGCTAATAAGTAATAAGTATCCGTATTTTTTAATAGCTCAATGATTACATGGAAGCAGGAATTAATACTACACATTTGATGTATATGAGCATAACTTAATATATGCTCGGTGCTTGTAGTCTTCAAACAAAGGGCTGCCTGTTGCGAAGCTCGATAATATGTCCGTGAGATTTATGTTTTATATTTATGTTTTGTTTAATTTATTTGTTATGAGTGCAAGGGTCAAAGACTTAAAGTGTTTCTCTTAGGTGCCAGATTTCAATGACCAGTTAGTGTTTGGTTTAATGGTAGGTTTAGATGAAACCAAACACTAACTGGTCATTGATAAACCGGGCTTGAGCAATACGAATTGCCGTGATAAATAGGTTGAATGATACATTATTGTACATCAAACATCCAGATGCAGGTGATCTCTCGCACAAATATCGTGCTGTAACAATATGCTGCCTGCAAATCTACCCTCACAAAATAGGAGATTAACCGGCCTCCGTAAATAGGTAGTCGCTACTTAAGTTAACGTCGAATCTCGGCAGATTAATGTTAAATCATCTCAAACTTTTGCGGTTCGCGTTCATTTATAAAACGGAAAACCGGATTCTTTAATATATAATGGTAGTTCTACGGATTATGAGAGTCTGAAGACGACTTCACCATTTCATAATTGTAGATTGTTGCCCTCGTATAATGGTAGATCACCCAAGATTTCTTAGAGTGTACCTGGAATGTGAGAGACTCGAGTTCGAACCCCAATCGGATGGATTTTTTTAACTTTTGAATTGTATTAAATATTAAAAATATTAATCTGTATAGTGTTTATTCGATCTACATTTTGAATAGGCATCCTATATACATGTGTGCTGTTTATACATTTCAATGTATTGAAATAAATCTATAATCCATCAGAGTGCACTGATGTTTTAAGTGCGTGTGCGTGTGCGTGTGCGTGTGCGTGTGCGTGTGCGTGTGCGTGTGAGGACACGCGTCTGGAACGAGTCCCAGTGTATAAATCACTCCCAGATTGACCGTGTTGTCGTCTATTAGGTGTCCCTGCCTCTCCTACGGGAAGCTAAGGGGGGAGAGGTAATAATAAGCTACAAGTGTCTCGAAATAGCGGCCAGCAGTGACAAGACCGGCCCATCTCGTGCGGACTGAGACGGCTGAGTTGAGTGTGTTGAGTGAAGCTACTTGCTGACGAGGTGAGTGTAATATTAACACGGCTTCTGTGCTAGTCACCATGTGACACCACCCTCGGATACTCACTCGTTCTGACCGTGTTTCGAGCAGAGATCTTAGTTTAGAGTATAAGACACAATAAGAGTGGGTGTAGACCTTCATACAAGTGTAGCCCGACGGCACATGTCAGAATAATATCACCGTCCGATTATAGTTGATAAAAAAATCGATGAATTAATATTAATGTTGACATTTTTTTAGAACATGAAAGTTCATCTCGCGAATCATATTCCATTGGAACACATATTTGAGTGGATGCCTTCAAGTTTCAGTTTAGAATACGTAATTTAAATTTAACTTATCTATTTTTATGTAGTGTAGAAAATGTTGGAATATTATCAAATTGTCGAGTTTCTAATTTTAGCGGTATATCCTCAGAGCGGTTTTATAGTTCGATTCACAACATTGCATCTTCAAGGGTTCATGTGAACCAACTCATGGTAGTATCTTCTTCAATCAACAATACAATCTCGGTGCCCGAACAAGAACGAGACAGAAATAGTACAGTGCACGAACGCGTTGCCAGAAAAGTTAAAATAATCAACTTGCATTCTAATTAAGTTGACCCGCTGACAGATTTAAATTAAGAAGCAGGTAAAATATGTGACCCTGTATCGATTCTTGTGGATTTGTAATTTACTAGTCGTAATCCGATCAACACAAATATGCTACATAATACATACTTAGGATCGTAGATGTAGAAACATCGTAGGGTTGACAAATCAAGTCAAACGTCGCAATGTGATCGCGCGAGGGTAGGAGAATCAAGTAAATCAGAGCCCGCGTGACAACAGCTGAGCCATCTATTTCAAGCTCTTCAATTAGTTCCAATTGGTTCGGACCGCATCACAGACTGGGGAAGGTCGTGTAGCTCAGCGCCTGCACGCGGCAGGTTTCCATGTGTTAGGACTGACAGACGTCAGCGCTCAGCGCGCGACTCTGGTTCGGGAGGTCCCGGTTCAATCCCGTCGTGAACTGCAATCCTGACCGAAGATTGTTTCCGAGGTTTTCTAATGCGAATGCAAAGTCCCTCGGGCATCCCTTCACAATAACTGTCCTATCCGCAACATATACCTGGTTCACTTGAATAGGGGCATACATTGCACCCTATCACAGGTTCCCCTCGGTAAACATTTGAAGATGTGGGGTCTACATAGTCGGAAATAAAACAAGTTGAATTAAAAACACACGCAACTCTGAATAATATTTAAATCATTGTTGGCTATTGACTCGACCCATGGTACAATGATATCTCTGTAATATCATTGGATCATTGACTCGACCCACGACACCAAGATACCGGAACATGGTCGCGGGTTCGATCCTAGCTTAGCTTCTTCCCCATGAGATATTCTCCCGATGCAGACGAATGCTGCGTTGCATCCTCGCACCCTAGAATCACGTGGTTGCTGATAGGCACCTCACATTAGCCACGGGGAATGTAACGTTTCGTTTCAGTGTTGAATGTGCGCAGGAAATAAAGAAAACTGAGATGATAAAACGCTAACTATAAATGAGGGAGGGGAGACGAGGGAGCTCAACTCAAACGGCACTAGATCTGTTTTTTTGTCTGAAACTTAGTGACTTTGCTGCAGAACGGCCGAACGGAACAGATTGAGCTGAAATTTTAAACAGACATTTAGTACCATCAGTATATTTAGCGTGCAGTTAACATTTAGAGCAAAATCCGTTACGATTCAAACTCACAATAAATAATACATTTAAAATAGGCTGAGAATTTCACATACAATTTAACGAAAATGTTAGTTGTTTGTAAAAATAGGAAAACGCTAAAGTCCCGCCGCGTTGCATGGATCAGCTTTTTAAAATATTTAGTTTGTATGGGACCATCCAGCCTTATGTAGGGGGAGGAAATGGAATGTTACCGGGTACTCAACACATGGCTCTCTCACTCGTCTAACAACGACTTTAGCGTTTTCCTAGTAAAGAAAATCGCATGAAAATTGCGGGAGTCATGTTCTGTTTTATCGTGATACGTGACACGGACGGAAAGATGATGCATATTAGGGAGCTTGAGCCTAAAATGAAAACGAGCTCACATTTTAATAACTACCTGACTGACTGGTTGATGAACGACACGAAACAATGACATCCAAACATGGGTAAAGCGTTGTAAGCAATTCAATCCGTGAAAGTATTTTGAGAACAACAAAATTAATTATGGTACAAAAATAACCAAAATGATCACACAAAGTATGTAGTGCCAGGGCCATACTTGTTTAACATTCATAGGAACACAGTGAACTAACTCAACTCTCCAGCAATTTAAATAAAACCAATAAGTGAAGAAGACTGAAATCGTTTTATATACCAAACCAATCATTTACGCAACAACCAAGAGTGCGACAACCTTCATATTAAAGCTACTATGGAGATCGACCTAGTTCTAATTCGTGTCAACAGATGGCGTTGGCGGCGCTCGCAATCTCGGCGCTCTTCATCCTCCTGACGCTCGTGTTGGCCGAGGCTAGCCGCCATCTTGTCAAGGTATTCGTGCACAATGACTTTGTGCGGCTGCTGTTTCAAGAGGGCATCGCGGCCGCCGAGCTGTGTGGCTGCTGCTTCGAGCTCATCATCGGTAAGTACGTGACAGGGTTGGCACAGGGTAGGTCCACAAGGACATGCAACACATAAGATTATTTCCCCTATATGACGAACACTACAATTAATTATTTGACAGTATGGACTGATGATGTTGCAGAATCCCATCAATAATTTAGTTTTAGTTTTAAAGTGACTGCACATGGTCCGCCTGACCATCTGGTGGGTCCGCGTGTGGGCCACTTTCTGAAGGACTGTCCCAAGGATCAGTCGTCGCCCCTTACATGTTCCTCTCTATGTGTGCTTCAGTGGCGGACAACTTCGGAGTGTCCACCTACGCCATCTTCCTCTTCCTCCTGACCATCTGGTGGGGCAGAGTGTGGGGCGACGCCACTGCCTGTCCCTACACCCACCTCGAGGACGTGGCCAACGGGAACATGGACATGCGCACGGCCGCACTGCGCACGTGGGCGGAGCTTACTGGGGGAATCCTCGTGTTCAGATATGTCCAACTCTACTGGAGCCTCGAGCTGGTTGAGACTCATGTGGACAGGGCCTTCGAGAATTGCAAGGCTGACCTTCAGGTAAAAACACCAACATCGAAGAATAGTCAGGAATGCCTTGGAGATATGTAAAATACTGTACCATCTAAACGTGGCACTGTATAATTTATTGCTCCTCTATCTTATGCTCCCTTTTATTAAGGAGCCCGACGGGATTTCGTTTCATTCAGCATGTTTACGCTGATATTCTGTTTCGTTCATTGACATTTGCCAAGATATTACCGCCTTTCAATCTGGAGTGCTGATAAGTGAGACAGTATAACCTCCAATTTAAAGTTTGGACAATGAATAAAAGTAAAATTTCCGATTACTAAGGGGCACATTTTATTCGGAAATTAACGGCCAGTTTAGAAATAGAAATATATAAACTTTTGAGAGCAATGCAAGCTGAAGAAGTGTGCATCACCCGTGCTGTTAGAAGTCACCCGTACCCGGTAGTCCTTAATGGTATATTCAATGTACAACCGTATCCGTGTTCTAGGTGCCGATGCTGTATGGCAGTGTTGTGGAATGCATCGCCACCTGCATGTGTAGACTCGCCTCCAAAGCTCTCAGTGACATGAACCCCAGATTCGGTCCAGCCATCGACTCTTTCATTGGAACGTCTCTCGTTGTGGCCGGTAGGTGTACCACAGGGCTCATTTCTCTAACCTGTATTATACTTAAGCTATGGTTGTATTGTTGTGAACATTATACGTGTGCCCCCTGGTCCAGTTTACTTCCTTATCATATTTTTATAAAACTCCTTTATTTTATTGGGCCCTTTAGGTATATTACAGAAAGTATATAGTTCTTTGACCTAGGCCTATTCAACTTTCATATACCACGTAAGTAGTAGAAGAACTAAATGAGTTGAAATATGTTCACTGTTAACTTTATGGAAGATTTTGTACTTCACTACGCTGCACTGAGCAGATTTAGTTCTGTAACATATTTTTTTAATGTACTTATTTATTTGTTTCTTTTATGTGTAGGGCTACTACATTTTCTCACTTTTTGCATTCTCGGTGTACTTTGATTGATTACGCTTCATACTAGGGCTGTTGTAGTGTGCTGGCCTGTGGAGTTGTCTGTGTGATCAAAACGTTCCACCGAAGATTACTTCTCAGACTTGTGTTAATCCCTGGTTGTTTCTCCAGCCTTTGACTACTCTGGTGGCTACTTCAACCCGGTGCTCGCTACGTCCCTGAAGTACGGATGCCAGGGCAACACGTTCATCGAGCACATCATCGTGTACTGGGTGGGGGCGTGCTCGGGCTCGCTCATGTCCGTCTTCATCTACAAGCACCCCGCCTTCCAGGACCTGGTGTTCGGGGGGCAGGGGTGGAGCCAGGTGAAGAGCGACTAGAGGGGACCAGGACATGTGAATACCGACCAACACCTAGACATACCCAGACGACAGAGACTTCGAGGACGGCTGTTGAAACAAGACCAAACAAAGATATGCTCAATGAAGGAAACTAACTGAAGGACGCTCAATATTGTTAACGATGAGGCAAAGTGCTTTCTCTCAATTAATTCAGGGTAAAATGTCTTCCGCACATCTGTTATTAGTTATACAAAGTGCATTTCATTCTTAATTTAAACATATCAGTAAACGTGATGCAAACTTTAATTTGAGATCATCAAAGACCTTTTCAAAAATGAAACGAGCAATTAATTAACGAATGATGGTGCCACTGCCTCTTAGATGCTACTCGTGGCTCGAGTAGCATCTAGGAGGCAGTGGATTGTGCAATTTCTGAACTAAAATTAAATCTCATAGAAATCTCGTATTATTTGGCATCAATTAATATAAAAGTATGTTAATGGTGGCTCTAGTCAAAATAATGTGCAATTAAACGTCTACGTCTGCAAGAACTTGCAGACATTGCAGAAAGGGCAATAATGATTTTAATTCTCCAACCTATATTATGTATTGTGAATTGAATCACATCTAGTCTGCAAGTAAAGTCTAGTCAATACTCATGCTGTACCTCTTGTGCCTTCCATACAATTGAATAAAATTAATGATATTCATTACTACTCTCGCGTGTTAACATTGTTTTTGTCCATGTGCTCCACCCATCCAAGATCGCCCACCGCTTACGAAGCGAAGAATAATTATTATTGAAATGTTTTCCTCATAAGTTTGTATACCTACCATCATTTGTATCACTAGTTTTATGTATCATATTCATTGCCTTTATTTGTAGTATGTATAAATAAAAAAGGTGTGTTAAAATAAATTAAAGAAGCTAAATTATAGCAGAGTCACACAATTGTGTGACAAGATTTTGTAAACTGACAGTAAAACCGACAATCTTCACAATTTCATAAATTATCGTTGAAACTACCTTGTAAAATGTCACTATTCGCAATGTAAAATTAAAACAAAATCTTGGGCTATGCGCCCCAGTCCCGCACTAGCTGGGGGCCATCCTCTCAACCCCCCCCCCCCCCCCCCCTTGTACCAGGATACATACTTTTCCCGAAACATTCGTTTCATGGGCAATATTCGCCCCCCAAAACCACAAGGACTTGCGCCGTGCACAGTCAGAGGTGATGCATAACAGGTGCACAATCTCTCCTCGAAGCTACACTTCCTGGCCACGGTGCAAGGTAATCAATCACAAGCTGCTCCGAGAGATTCCTCGAACTCCACCACATTAATCTCCGGACTAGACATTCCCAGAACACAAGAGCGAAATCACATCACCCGATCACTGAAAGTCTAATCGATTCAATAGGTTTTAATGCAACATTTCTTCAAATACGACGCCACAAAATTATTGATCTTGCCAACTTTCCCTTTACGTGGAATATTTCAAAATATATCTTTGGATAATATGTAACTGACATACATTCATGATTCAGTATAAATTAGTTAATTGGCCGAAACGTAGAAGTCGTCATTCCTCCGTGTCTGTTTAACTGTTAATTACATAATAGTGTTGTACCGGTACTCGTTGCTCTCACTGTACTTGGCCTATTCCCAAGAGACATCTCATTTCTCGCCTGTCATTCCCACTATTATCATTACTTTAGTGGCTAAAGATCCATAAACAAAATCTTCTTTATAAATCTACAAACTAATGTGACATAAATAACTGCCATATTATGCACAAAGTGGAATCATCGCGAAACCGGTCAAGGAAGCACTGTAAACATAAAGAGGCGACCCATTGAAAACTAGCCCAGGTAGATTTATTGCGCGAGTCTCGTGGTCCAGCTAAGGTTTAAGTCAAGGTCACGCGGCCCATTCAACCTGTTCCCGCCAGAATCAGCAAGGTAGGTTGCAACACTTGACATCTTGACAGAACTCTTTGACAGCGAGTTTCGATATATCGCTCCAGCATGACATGATCTAGATTCTACGTGTTCACTTTATTTAATCTACTAAACATTCTAATGGCGTCTTAACTTAAAAGTAACACAGTAAAAATTACGTTTTAGCAAATTCCGTTTGGCATCAAGTTTTTGAAACTTAGCACAAGTCACAGAGCAGAAACGGAGGGCTCTAATTAGGGTTTTATTGTTACTATTTTGTATTTTGTATTTTTGTGAGGAGGTCTTGGCTTATATGATATGTTGATAAGATGCTCATATATCCTTCCTTGACAATACACAGTTTAATTCTTACTGAACGAATAGCTTTAGGCCTACATGCTAAATGTCGAGTTTGTCCCATTCCAACTCTTGAAAATTTTAGACTTGTCTAATATTTTTTTTAAATTTGTCTCCGAGGAAAAGATAGAACTTGGCATTAAAACCTGTTAGAAACTATCGCAACTCTACGCAGCGGACACACGGAGGCTTGTTGTTCGTAAGGTCGTCGGTTCCAAACCCACCACGGGCAATCCTAGACGTTTTACAAGGATCCTCTCTGTCCATAAGCTTTCTGTCCCCGTCCGTCCGTCGGTGCGTGTGTCACGAGCCCGATAAAACCGAACTGACAAATGTATTGTGCCCATTGCAAGAATGAATGTTGGTGACCCTATGGATCAGGCGGGCGTGGCTAAGTCGAAGGGACATGTTTAGCTCGGCTTGTATTTGAGCTATCTATTTTGAGAACCTAAGTACCATTGCTCGTTACTTAGTCTGTAACGTATTATGATATAAATGTATGTGAAGTGTGAAGTCATCGGAAATAATCATCATTCAGGGTGAGAGACCTGGCCGACATCTAGACTCGCCTCACTCGACCCCACCCCACGTGTTGTGATGAGCTGACACGGTGATGAAACCGCCTCCATTGCGCACTAGCTGGCTGGGGTACCAGTATGGCGGTGTTTTATTATACGTCTTCTTATCTAATAAGGCTAAAGGTCAAAGTTAACTTTTAAAGCGCATTTAGTTCCAAGGACAACACAATATTTGGGTTTCAAAATGTGGTCTGGTATGCTCCGTTTGTAAGAGGCGCTCTAGGCAGCTCTGTTGAAAGATCATTGGCTAGCTGTCCTATGCACGTGTAGCTTCAACCATGTTTTCTTCCAAACGAACCTAGTAAGGCACAACCGTTCAGGGTCAGTTGACCAAGGGGTTGTGTGCATGTTTGAGACTATAACCTAGGAGTCAGGACCAAGGTGTTCACGACGGGAGACAACGAGAAACCTAGGTTAGTGAAGGAGACCAAAAAAGGAAGTTAAGCTCCTAACAAATGTGAACTCGGAGCCTCCATGGTGCACAAGGAGAATCGCGCTTTCGATATGAGGCAAACATCCCCTCATGCGTCTTCACAACTGTGATATCCATGAAAGCCTTGAAACTTAGCTTGTACTTGTACACCCCATGCCCATGCACGTTGCCAGTTCGATACCAACGAGTGAGTCGTGTGTTTGACTTGTATGGAGGGTTTCTGAGGCTACGAACCCCTAGCAGCGTCAGCCACCCTGAAGAGGGTCACACCGGCCAAGACCGTGTGTAGGTAGGTACCTTACATACGAGTGGGCTAAGGCCGACGTATTGTCTTCAATGATACAGCCATCCATTGATAGGGTGGAAATGTAATAATATGTGAAATATCAATTATTTTTATACCCCAAACCTTATAAAACCTGAAGTAGACCTATTTAGAGGAAAGGTTCTGAGGAGGTCGATGAATAGAATATACATATTGCATGTTTGTTTGAGGGGATCAGTAGAATACATTATAATATAAAGACAATACATCATTATATCAATTATATATTTATTCACCGCCGACAAACAAAGATAAAATATATTATAACCCCCCCCCCCCCCCCCGCAAAAAAAGATCTTTGAAGAAAAATATAATACGTAGTACAGAACATATTTTATCTTTGTTTGAGGAAGGGGGTGAATACAAAATGTTGTTTAGGGGGTGAAAATAGTGAGTGTATGTTTTACACAGACGGTAACGAATGAGATTTCGTCTCTTCATTAGTAACCGAGATACGAATACGAGTTATGTCGCAAGTGCATCTCTTTCAGCACTGGTTCATGCTGGTGCACTCGCACTATTAATTAGTTGTTTTGATCGCTATGCTAATGAGCGCCTAGGAAGCGTGGGAGAAGTGTGTCAGAGCGCACGTCGAACCGGCTCGATCCGGTACACGTGTCTGATCGATGCAGGTGGCTGATGCAAGCTTTATGTAAGCTTTCCGTTCGATCACATTCTCGCCGGAGATCGGACAGATTGATAGACCTGTACCCACTGCTGATGTGAAAGTGAAATTAGCGCAACCCCGGCTAAATGGTTCAAGTAAAATGCTAAAAGAAAGTTAACTTACGGCCGGACAGACAGACAGACGGACGACAAGTGACACTTGAATTAAATCTCTGCTTGATTGCGCACTCACGATCTTGTCATATCTCTCTCACTCTCACTTAAATATGTTGTGCATATATGACATACCTGTCTATATAGGCATAGTTGGTGTGAGTTGTGCGTACACATCTTATTAATTTCACCGACCGGAGATGTCCCGAGTAAACCGCTTAGATTCTGCTTATGATGATTGTGTTAAAATCAGTTGTGCATTCCGCAACCTGATACTTGTATATTAATTATAGACGAGTGAGCGCAGTCAACGCAAGTCGAACGGGCCTTCGTCGCGATCAATTTGTCTGTTTGTAAAATGTTTGTTCGTCCGGTCCCATGCGGCTGAACGACCAATTAATAGATTTAGCTAAAATTTTAAACAGACATCCATGACCAGGTAATTGAGAACTGCTAACAAAATGAGCAAAATTCGTTGAGATTTAAAACCTACAAGAAATAATAAATTGAAAAATACGCTTAAAATGTGTAGGTTTTATTTTAACGACAATGGATTTGTGTTTGAAAGAAAAAAAATATTTGTTACTTGTCAGGCTATGAAAATTGCATGCGGTGACAAAGTTGTATCGAATCATGCACGCTCAAGGTACCCCCGGATTCCGCTCGGAGATTGAGTAAACCTTGCAATCTATACACATATTTCGTATATGTTTTTCATAGTATTGTCATAGATGATAGACTACACCGAGTTATGCTTCACAAAACATGTTTAACTAGGAAAACGCCAAAGTCGTTGTTAGACGAGTGAGCGAGTCATGTGTTGCGTACCTGACCCGATAACATTCCATTTCCTCCCCCCTACATAAGGCTGGATCCAGCATGGGTCTTTCCTCCCTAGCCTATCATAGGCTTGGCGCATTAAGGCCTCACAGTTGACGTGCACTTATTTCAAACAAACTCAAAACCCCAAAGTTAATCAACTTAAATGCCAACACGTGACTCGCTCACTCGTCTAACAACGACTTTGGCGTTTTCCTATTATATGAAATGATCAGTTAGTTGTGACATAATCTCAACACGCAAGTGTAAGTTACCATTCATCTTAATCAATTCTTTAAGCAACTCGATGAATCAATCTTTCTTATGTCCCGTCATCCTATTGATGAGTATTGTCTTCACGAGGATGTTTTGAAGATAGGCCTTCTTCCTCCCAGATAATTGCATAGAGCTGACACTTTCCTCTTCGTATGCCAACACGAAAGTTAGGCTCACACTCTACATTAAGTAGGGGAGTTTTCTTTGCTGCGTGAAGCAGCAGGGGCGCCGAGTTCCTGTATTTATCATCCGTCATGAAGCACAGAAAGCAAGTCAGCGAGACGTTTGAACCATGGTTTCAACATCATTAAGATCGTCAGTCATAGGTCCTTGTTCGAGGCCCACTATGAGCACACGAGCCGTATACACTGTAAAAAAAACGACCGTTTTTTTAAGGGTAATGTATATGGCAGCCACAGTTCCCACAAAAGTAATCATTAATTTATGCAAACATAGCAAGGTTAAGAAAAATGTATCCTTGAAGGCATATAATAAACCCTACGTCCGGGAAAAAATGCCTATACATTGCAGACTTTTAACCCCATCGACATTTAGGGTAAAATTACTGATTGTGTTCACCTTAAATAAAACCTACATTGCACACTTAAACAAACTATGTCATGTACGTCAATATTTAGTAGTGCGTCTATCTTAATTTCCCCGTACATTGCTGACTTAAAATTACTTCCAATGTAGGGTAAAATTCAGCCATATGTTCGCCTTACTTTTCAAAAACATTGTTCACTTAAAATTACCCCTTGTGTAGTGTTATATTTGGCATTATGTGTAATTTTATTTAATCATACACTGTAGGCTTAAAAATAACATCCATGTATGGCAAAATTTGGCCTTGTGTTTAATTAAAGTTTTGGATACGTTGTAGACCTACAATAATCTCTTGAGTCGGGTAATATTTGGCACTACGTATAATTTAATTTGTTACTACATTGTAAACTTAAAATAACCTCAATGTATGGCAAAATTTTTGCCCTTTGTTTGATTAAAGTTTTGAATACGTTGTAACGGTCAGCAAAAATTTCGACCCGTACGAATATTATTTTAGTAGTTGTCAGGCTGAAATTTCTCCTCCTGTAGTAGATTAATGGGACATGTCAATTATTTAATTTATCAATTTAACTATGATGACGAACGTTCCTGTAAGTAAGACACACATCATTTAATAGCCAGTAGAAAGATTAACATAACATATAAATTTCATGGTGTTAAAATCTCGGGACGCAGCGAGGCTCGAACCTGGTACACCTGGAGAAAGAGTATACACTGTCCTAGTCGATAAACCCAATACACCAAGACACCGTATACCTGAAGCGCGTCTGTAGTGAATCATGTTGGGAGATGTAGTTATGTTAATAAATGTTTGAAATGAGAAATTCAATACAAAAAAATGTTTTTCCGGATTCCTGGCCATATTATAACAATATAATATAATTTATATTATTTATTAATGTACTCCTCGGGGTCCACATTTCGTCCTTTCGGAAAATCCGCCATGCATGGTGATATAAAATAGAAATATACTCTTCTGTGTCGAATAAACGTCCTTTTAAACGCTGTTAACTGGTCACTAGTAAGGGAATATTATGAAAATATGATTACATTATTACTTTGACGACCTGGAACCATATTGGGCGATTGTAAGAATTTTATAGGGATAATTGTTTCGGTCATCCAAGTGACATTTATCTACCCTTCAGGGTCGAATTTTTGTCCTTTTAAAGTCTGCTAACTGTCCATTTTAAGTGAATATTACTCCAATAGAAGTACATTTAAAGACCTTAAAGTTGAATATTAGAACCATACCGATCGATTGATGATTTCACTGTTTAAGGAATAATTGGTTCAGCCCGCATTTTATTTCAACCTGCAATTTATATTTGTCTTCTACTAAAAGAATTATTTTCTTCTCCTAGTAGATTAATTTTATTCCTCCACTGGTTTAATATTATCTTTATTTGCATTCATTAAATTACCTTTGACAAATTTCGAACTCTACTGGCATTTTTTTTTTTTACTTTTTATGCGTCTATTATTTAGGCTTTCGAGGGTGTGTATTTATCCGATTCTTGGTCGAATATCTCCACTTAGAGGTCGATAAATATACCTCCACGAGGAGAATTTTGTCTTGTTAGAGGTCATAGTTCTTGGTTGATATTGGTTGAATATTATACATTATTAGGAAATTCGCCTGTCTGAAGAGCCCCCCCCCCCCCCACACACATTGTATTATTTTGATTCAGTCGTAAGGTTTGTTTTCCCGTAACAGAATTTACTAAATCAATTAGTAAGAATGAATTCACAATATATTTAAAAATTAATATATGCTGTTAGAAATATTGATGAAGACAAGATGGGCATATGACTGAGTAACCTTCGAAATCTCGGGAGTTTTGAAACTTAGACCTATAATCCTTTACCATGTTCTCAGCACTCACATAACCTTTACTTTTGACGACGGTTCAGTGCAAAAAAAGTTATGGAATTAGAACAATTTAATTTCAATTGGTGATTGTCATGACAGTCGTTTTGTTTCCTGACAGTATAGAGTTGCGTAAAGGGCGTGAATTCGGCCCTTCCAATTATACATTATTTGTGTATGTTTGTCATTTATTAGTATTATACCAGGGAAATGCCAAAGTCGTCGTTAGACGAGTGAGCGAGCCATGTGTTGTGTACCCGGGAACATTCCCTTTCCACCCCCTTCAAAGGGCTAGATCTAGCCAGCCAGAGTCTCTCCTCTCTAGCCTATAATACTAGAGTGGCGCATTATGGCCTTACAGCAGTTAACGTGCCCTTATACCAACTAAACTCAAAACCCTATATCATTCATACTTTAAAGTTTATATATCAACAAACTTAAAAGCAAAGGTTACCGAGTACTCAACACATGGCTCGCTTACTCGTTTAACTACTTTGGCGTTTTCCTATTCTTTTTAGCTGGGTGCCTTTATACCCGAAATGTGGGAGTCCAGGGTTCAAACCCCGGTCGGGATAGGTTTAGTAATTTCTGGATTGTATTAAAAAAAAGTATAGCACATTTTTTTGGAATGCATACAATTCTATGGAAAACAAAGGCAGTAGGAAATACGAGTAAAGATTGCAAGGTTTACTCAATCTCACAGCGGAGTTTTGGGGAAAACCCTTTAGCGTGGAGATTCGTTATACCTTGGTCACATGCATGCACTCACCGCCTGACATTCGATCAAAACATGATTGGTTCATGAACAAAAGCAATTGTCGTTCAATTCAATTAAATGTGACATTCTCAGCCTATTTTCAATTTATTGTTTCTTGTCGTGTAAGTTTAAATCGTAACAGATTTTGCTGAAAAATGTTTCCAACACCCACAACACTTGTAGTGTCACGCATCTACGTGCCTAATTAAGCATCAATCTATTAACCAATCACCACTATAAAAATGTTTCTTTAAAATTTCAGTGCAATCTAGTCAGCGGTTCAGCCCTTTCTGAACTCACTCACTCACTCACTCACTCACTCACTCATCATTCATACAGGAACAGAGAAAGTTTTCTTTGAGTTGAATGGTAAGACCAAGTGTACTCTGTTATGTTATGTTGTGTCTGTGTGGTAAGACTCAGAGTCAGTCGCTGCGCTCCCTCGTTTAATAATAGATCTATAATAAGAATAACCCACATCCAAGTTCTTAGATGCTACTTAAATTTTGGGTGGGGGGAGGGTTGTTCTGTAGATAAAAGGTGTAATAAAATTCATATTTACAAATATAATTCTTATGACTTGTACCGAACACCGTTTTCCAATTTGAACTTGACCATATGTGGGTAGACTATGTCAGGGGAAGTGTCGAAGGCAGGCAAACGAAGCTGTATTAAACCAATTAACACTGTACCTTTGTGTATTTAATATCCCTTTATGACTGTACTCAGAACTCGGCAGCATACCGTTCCTTTTGAGTCTTAATCTCTTATCATGATCTACATTCTATATATAGACGTTGTATTGAGTGGTCAGACAGAGCCTAGAGCCAGGCATTCCTATAATTTTCTTGCATTCTTTTCTTGCATTCTACGACTCTTCTCTAAATATTTTCAAGGATGGTTTCAGTACCGTCTTGTGCATTACACACACAGCTATCAGATTATTTTTGTAAGATTACAACGTATACATCTTACAATATACACTCAAAAGCATTTGGATGCTTTGCTATATATTATTAAAAACACGGGAACTTGAGTACCCACAAGACCACAAGATAGTGCGAAGCTATACTTGACGTCGAAGCATAGACGAAACTACTTGTGGGGGGGGGGGGGGGGGGTGCGAAGCAAGATTTTGTCAACTGACAAAACACTGTCAAACTTCACAATTTTATAAATACTTGACGGAATTAAACCAATAAAATGTAGTAAAATACCACCATTTGCAATGTTAAACATAAAAAATCTAGGCCTATATGCCGATGCGCCCTAGACTCGCAGTAGCTGGGGGGGGGGGGGGGGGGGGGGGCAACTTTCCAGACCCCCCATTGTAACAGGATACATACTTTTCCCGAAGCGATTGTTTTATGGGCAATGTTGACAGTTCACTCCCCCCAGAAATCAAGCGATAGTTACACCACTGCGTCAAAGAATGCAAAAATTAAAAAATCACCTTGCGTCGATCATTTTGGTGGCGGAGCCGGGTTAAGAAAAAGCTTATAAAAAAAATTCTGGATCAAAAAAAATTGAAAAATTTGTGTTAAATCACAGTTACAAGATATGATTTTTCAAACTGTCATTTTAGTGTAGTATTGTGCTATAGATAATGTGGTAAAAAATAAGGTTTTGAGTTAATTTGAAATATACTTTTACATTAACACATTTGATGCCTATATATCGACTAAATTTTTCATGAACGTTATGACAATTACGCTCCAACATGCATATGTGTTTTTCCATTACAATGTACAGCAAAATTAACATGAACATCATATGCAAATAACCATATATATGAATAGTTGCCTTTAAGCCTGCAACGTAGCATTAAAGTAAGGTAAGGGGAGGAGGTAAAAATGACCATAATTAAACACGTAAATTTTAGCCTTCATTTAGGCTTAACTTTAAATGACGTAGTGCTAATTATGTCACTCCATGCATATGTGTTTTTACCCGTGAATCATACAATAATTCTAAGTTGAATAGACGTGTGAATTTACCCTACATGTTGAGGATTTAAAGTCTACAATGTAGGGTACACTGAAGTTTAACGCTCTACTAAATATCACACTACATGTAGGGGATTATAAGGCCGACAGTGTAGGGCAGATTAAATGTGAACGTCGGTGAAAACATACACCTTCAGGGACAGAATTTTAAATCCTACAAGGAAGCGGTCAATTTATTATGACTTTGCATAAATTAACTTGAACTTTTCAATTAATATTCACTGTACACTGCAGCAATTTATTGAGTAAATGTATACTTTAGGTGAAAACCATATTTACGTATACTGTTGTTGGAAAAGTAAGTCTCCGATGCACGGGTTATTTTAAAGATTTTTCTTACAGTGTACTATAGCTCTCATCATGACAACACTAACGTGTTTGGTCTCTGTAACGAGCTCCCTATACCTGTTTGTATTCAGACGATATAGTTTTGCAATGCACATGGTGTTTACATTACAACATAACAGGTCATAAAATATGTGTAGAGGTAGAAGGAACAACATTTACGTTTCGAGAGACTTTTCGACTGTCACGATTCGATATTTACGTATATTCGTACTCTCGCAATTGAAGGAGAATAAGATTGAGTGAAAACCACGAGTTTATTTTTCACTGCAGTCAAAGTGCTGGTGTTATTGAATACACCTCCTACCTACCCACACTTTGTGTTACTAGATAATAATAATTGTGATTTCGGTTGCTTGACGTCTCTATGAATACACCAAGACCATTCGAGACGATAAGTGGTGATAGTAGATGACGATTATGGACGATCACAAAAAATATGCCTTTTACGGGATTCGAACCCACGTCTTCGTATAGCCATACGCTTCGGACCAGCGCCCTAATCGTATTGTGCTACCGCGGACGACATCGAACCCACGTCCTCGTAGAGTCATCGTAGTCGTCACCTAGAAGTAATCAAAATACTTTCGAGGAAGCAGTCTATTATTTGTCACCAAAGAGTTTAAATAGTTTTCCCAAGGAGTCAAGGTCCTCTAGATGGCGGTGGATTTTATCCAAAAAGTAAAGGTTTACACACGGGTTTACCCAAATACCTTGGCAATAATAAATAATTTTGGAAACATGACCCTGTGGACAGCGAACGTCGCAAATTTTAAAATTTAAGAAAATGTGCAATGTGGGTCTATCTATATAGCACGTGCTCGCTTATCAACGCGTCCAGCTGAGCGTTTCTTAGTTATATGAATAGCAGCAAATTGATATTATTTGTTAATTATTAGCTCAATCCAGAAAAAAATGTGTTTGATACATTTCTTCTGCAATTGTAGCCTCAATTGCATGGATCTTTTACATAACATAAATCGTTTCGATTGTTATGTGTGGTTCATAATAATTCTCGCCTTTCATAACAACAAGGTTGACCTTTTAGTTTCGTGTGACGTAAGTGCCGCACGTGGCTGGCTCGGCCAATGAGAGCGATTGAGAGCAGGGGGCGCGTCCGCGTCAGGCGGTCTAGTCAGGCTCGTAGTTGTATGCGAGTGACAGCACCAGTGTGACACCAGACAGTGATGGTGAGCGCAACAGACCTACAGCCTGGAGTAACATTCGCACCGGGGACGCTAGGTAAGGCCACACACTTTAGTTATCTCAATTCTAAATAATAATTCGGTGTTTACAAAAAATGTTTCAAAATATTTGAAAATTATTGAAAATGATTTATTTTATATGATGAAAATGAATTGGTTCACAGTGTTTTAGGTCATGATTTGTTTAGGTCAAATTATTCCACTCATATAGTAAAGATAGCACGGAATGACAATATTATAAGAAAATACTGACAACACAAACCGTAACAATCTTATAACTCAAGTTTACATATAGTGAGTTTTGACAGGTCTTTCGCAAGTGATAATATAACGTAAAGTGTTTGTTATTGGTTTGATAGGCCTACCTGGTTGGAATAAAATTGCATTCAATTAAATAAACTGTTTAAATTATCAAACGAAGTTTATTATAGAATCCGTGATATGTACCAACAAGTAACTGCATAGCATTGTGTTCATTATAAAACCTATTCTCATCTAATAACCTCCGACTCTTTGCAGCCATACCATCCATGTTAGTATGCGAGGCATCGAAGCACATACCAAACTCTGTATAAAAACGCTGTATTATTATGTTGGTTAGCCCTGATGTTAGTTAGTTGGTTTAAGAGTTAAAAGTGCCCGATGGAGAGGTAGTTGTATATTTTCCATACTGTGATAAAAATTGACTAATTTCTTATTATTATTATTATAATTTTTTTTTGGATGAGCGAAGCGAAGACTTCAATTTCACCGACCCCCCAAAAAATTTAGCTCAATGTGTTTTTTTGTTTTTTTTGTTTTTTTTTCCCGTCTGTTTGTTCGCTCTCTACCGGGCAAACGGCATATGCGATCTTGATGAAAATTTGACAGGACCTTCGTTTCTCTGAAATTAGACTTGCCACGTTTTTGGGTAAATCGAAGAATATATTTCTCATGAATATCGTACTTTTAACGATTTTTTTTCGATTTTTAGTGCGATATTTTCGTGCCATTTGGGCCAATTCTGACCAAACGGGTGGGGCTACAACGTTCATATTTCACATGGGACATTAAGGTAATGGTGATGTATTGCTTTTTGAAAGAAAAAGTTGAAAAAGTTAGCCAGAATCGAGAGAAATAAAGCTTTTAATATACGTTTTTTTTACTTTTTGTGCGAAAATTTTCGTGCCATTTGGGCCAATTCTGACCAAACGGGTTGGGCTAACAACGTTCATATTATACATGGACATTAAGGTTATGGTGATGTAGTACCTTTTGAAAAAAAATGTTGAAAAGTTAGCCAGAATCCATAAATATAGCTTTTAATGTAAGATTTTACGTTAAATAATAACAAATTAACAAGAAACAATAGAAACTTGACAACAATCACCTACAATGCGTCGGCAGAAAAACAAAGCACTTGCAAAAGTAAAGATATCCCACGCAAACTAAAAACTTTTAAAAAGCTCATCCATCAACGCGGCGGGACTTTAGCGATTTCCTAGTATTATAAATTTGATTAATTATAAACTGAGCCCTGCTATTGTTTCGGCCGGGGAGGTGACACGGTCTGGTCTCGACCCAGCGGGCATTAGATAAGACTAAGAGTGCCCGGCCGGACAAGACAAGACTGGTTCCATTTCCTTATCCTTTCACTGGTCTCACTCGGCGCATGCGCAGGTTAGGTCTCGAGGTTGAAAGTGAGCGCGTTATGTAAATACAAGGGGTGGTCTCATAACAACGTCGTGTCAGGCCTATGTACATTGTACACACAGGCAGCGCAGCAATGTTTTTGTAGTAAATTGTGTCTTTCTTCTGTGAATGACATGTTGTTCGCTCGAAAGCCGTCCGCGGCCGCGGTGCCCATACGATTAGCGCGCAGGTCCGAAGCTTATGGCTCTACGAGGACGTGGGTTCGAATCCCGCTTAAGGCATGTTTTTTTTGGTAATCGTCCTCATCGTCATCTATTAGTAACCACTCATCGTCTGAGACGTTAAGCAACAGAAATCATCATCATCATCATCACCACAACGAATCTACCGAAAATCGTACCATAAAGACACACACATCGGTGGCTCTTAGTTTTATCTAGCTGATATGTCAATACATACAAGTTTAATGTAAGTTAGTAAACAGATGAGACCCGACATAGGTTCGGGGATCGAGCCCCGAGGCAATGACTCAGCAAGTCCCGAGTGAGACTAGAAGGTTTCAGCGCTAACTAAAGTTATATGAAGGGGATTCATTGAAGATTTGAACCCAACCTTTCTCTCTAAGCATGGGTGGTGGCTAGCTCTCTTTGAGTTCAGTTGCACGCGATAATGTTCGGTACACGCATCTGTTAGCACGGGTCAATTAACATAGATTTAGAAATGTACAATGTAAACAAAGCGCGTAGTACAACGAGACAAGGCCGCCGCTTTCCTTGGTGTCTCCCAGGGGAGGGTACATGCGTAGGAGTGCGCGGGGGAGCGCGGGAAAGTCAGGTTCGAGACCCACTCAGGGCACATTTCAGAGATTCACTTTCTACAAAATATAATGTCAACAACAACAACTGAGAGTAGGACATGCGTTTCAGGCAAATTGCTGTTCCGTCGCTGACTGACACCACAGGTGTCTGAAATTTTGAACATGTCACGAAAGTGGAAATATTGGGCTCTACAGTAACACATTTCTAAAATTTGTTTCAAATTATTAAAAAAAAAAAATTATTTTCATGAATTTCGTTTTTGTTACAAATTTCAAAACTATCTGTATTCGTGATTTTTTGTGGCTGATTATAAGACAAAATTTGTAAATGTATGGCCGTAGGGCTTATTGACAACTTTACAAAGTTTCAAATACGCTGGATGCTTCTTGGCCGAGCGAATATAGCTATTTGCTAACCGCCAAATGTGCTGTGTTCCCTATTCTTGCATTCTTGGGCGCGTCCGTATTGTGAGTCGTGGAGCTGCTCGTGGAAGACCAGGATTCCTGGGATCTTGGTTTGGTTCCCTGAATTCGGCTGGGATATTAAAATTAAAATAATAAAGTTAATAATTAAAACGTCAACCTCTTTCAGTACTCGCGTTTAAAAGTTTTCTACAACCAGTAGTAGCGTAGGAACCGGGGGGGACGTTCCTACGCCCTGGGCCGCACCCTGTATTCAAATACTTGACCAATTAAATATCGAAGCATCGTTCAGCTAGATATATTATCATACGATTTCCAGCTTATAAAATTTGCTACCAGTACGTAAATTCCAAAATGTCGTCAGGGGCCATGCAAAACGTTGTTGTACGATACGCCAGAATGTATGTTACAATTTATTATTTTCTACCTGCGAGTTATAATTTTGTTTGGTTGTTGTTTGTGACGGAATTAGCTATCCACCCTTCAGTGCGCCCTGCGCCACTCCCATGTGACCCCGCGCACACACATTATCTTAGTGCCCCAGCACAGGTGAGGTCCGCATCCTCAGCCTTGCCCCCATTCCACTGACTTTTCACTTGGCAACCAAACCAACCATAGGAAGACAATGACAAAGAACCAATCGACTCATACTCGAACAATAAACCGCATTATTGTTATTCTGTGGACTCACTGTTGTAGTAGTTGTATCACTGGGTCTTGCAATATTATAATTGCATGTGATCAATGCATGGTGGCTTAGGTGGTCCCAGTGAATAAATCTAGCTAGCTAAGTATCACATTCAAAGCTTTGAGTGCCACTAATGGGTCCAGCCCCAACCATGCCCATCCCGATATAGGCCTATTCACCATTGTTTCGGTCTGCAGCTATATGCACAATCTTTACTGGGACGAAGTTTTGCCAAAAAACTCGCAGACGAAGGTTCCTCAAAGATTTGGTTTCACGGTCTTCTTGTGGTCATGAACTCCCAGTGACCCAAACTATTCCGTTACTATTTTCCCTTTTTGGTTTACATTACATATAATCGTATTTCTAAATGTGTACGTTCTGCATGAAATACTTCGTAAATAAAAACTACTTGATGCAGGTACCATTGAATTCAAGTGAAGCCAGGAGACGCCAAGGAAAGTAGATGACTCTCCTGAGTCCAGAACCACATGTTTAAATTCTGATTACTCGAATATTAGTTATGACGACGACGACGACGACGACGGCTAAAGGAAGTTCACCGAAGTGTCAGAGAATATGCGTGATGCAGTTTAACGTTCGGTGACGATGCACGAAACAATGTCACTGAACACGGAACTCTGTGGTCGATGTGGGCGCCAAGTGACAAGGAATTGCCGGGAGAAAGAATGTCACTAGGTTGTGACGATAGAATGACCTTGGTTTCACTTTCACTCGCGTGCGCAGTTGGCGCCAAGTTTGATTTAAATACCTTCTACATAAACCTACTCTAATTGTCCCACTTTACACGTAAACAAACAGTCGTCGTCGTAATATGACACCTTAAAACTTGTTTGTTTTGCGTATTAGTTTAATGGAGCAGGATAGAATAAGTACATTCTTGCAATACAACCGTACGTTACGTAGTGACCGATCAGTGCCGCACCTCGGCTGGTCTATACGCGGGAGCTTTAGCGCTCTGGTATTCGATTCCCCACGTTGTACGGACTTGGTTTAGTTTATCTACCCCCTGGCTTAAAGCAAACCCAGGTAAGCCCATGGTCTAAACAGGTGTAGGTGTAGGGAGTGTGGCGCCTCACAGCTATGCAGAGCATACATCAGTTTCCTCCTGTGGGATGAAGTGGGAAGTGTTGTTAGGAAGAGTCAATCACAACCTGTCATTACCTGGTATCGAACCTGTGACGTATTGATTCCGCGCTTTACCTCTGACGACGTACTTTAGCATGCGTAGACTGATTGTGAAGGCAAAATAACCAAGATGCTTAATTACGAATGATGGAAATCAATGAAGTTTCCAAGATACTCATCACTATTGCACCTATATAGTCACTTAAATACACGGGCAAGGCTGAGATTATGTTTCTAGCACATTATCGCAATAGATTGGCTATATAGGTACTGCAATTTGATTTGATTACTCGACCGTAGGGTGCACGCCCTACGTCCCTCGCACTCAACCCCCTGCCGTCATCAAGAACGCAAGGGTAGACCATGGACTTGGAATAGTAACTGGCGTTGACGACAAACCTCAAGCTGCTCTCCTACCAGACACTGTCTACCAGAGAGCTGGGGTCGACAAGAACAACCTACTCGTTCACAACTAGTGGCAGTCGACGTGTCGGACGCATCACATGTAGGCAGGCAGACAGACAGACATGTAGACAGGCACACAGACAGACAGACAGACATGTAGACAGACAGACAGACAGACATGTAGGCAGGCACACAGACAGACAGACAGACACCCGGCCAGGTTTGACCACCCCTGCCGGGCGACCCCGTCACACCTCACACAAACAAACAATCCGACTTTCATCTGCACTCTACGTCTGACAGTCTGATTTCTCTGTTTGCAGATATTGTCACCATCAGCATACCACCGATCAATGACTATCTACTCGAAAACAGCAAAACGGGTAAGTTGTGCTTTCATTGGATCTAGTTGCCGTGAACTTTGGCACGACTATTCATCCGACGTCACTTTCTACCGTCAGATTAGCTTTGATTAATCTCACTCCTGATAGTTTTCTTTACACTGTACCTTCCATCCTCATGAGCACAGCCTCAGTTGTCCTAGTCTACCTTCACTCCTTGACTCGGCGGCTTGTCCTTGTCCTGCCGCATCCTGAAATAGAAACAAAAGTTTATCACGGACGTACGTGGCTATTTTTATTAAATTATATCAAATTCAATCACATCTGAAATATTTGTACGAGCGAAAATTCGACCAAATTGTCCAAATAATTCAATATATTCATAGGTAAAAATGTATATTATATAGGCCTACTTAATGTTGTAACAAAAATAAAATTAATTTACAAACCATTGAAATTTATAAGTGCTAATAACCATTGCACATTCTCTATTTGGTCAATAAATATGTCGTTCTTTTTACTTTGAATTACCAGGTGCAGATACTTCACTGGTACCTTTTCGATCTTCCTTAGTTAAGGCCTAAATAAGGTGAATTAAATAATTAAAATAATAAGTATCAAATCTAACAATAATTTCTTCGTGGTATCTGCTCTCATAATAATGTGCGTGTTGTTTTGCAGATACTTGGTCGTCAGTGTCGCTCTACAGAGAAGTGGTTATAAAACCTTCCATCGCCGCCTGGTTATAGAACACTGAATACATCGCACCCGTCATGAGGCTAGTCGCGTATCTCACCGCCGCCTGCGCCGTCACGTGCCTGGGACACGCGCAGTCACGTGAGTAGTCATGACCTTGGCTTCCACCCCCACCCCCAGCGCCGGCATCCGTGAACATCGCCGCTCACCTTCGATAGAACTAGGCATTGTGTGTGTAGGGCGGGCCTACACTACCAGCATACAGAGAAATACGTTATCATTGACTTTGCATCCACGGCGGTATAATTATGTATATTTTATTAATTAATATAAATTGTGTTGAGAGATATAGGCCTACACAATTTCCTGACAGCATACCCTGTTAGGTTCTGAAGGTTTCCCGAGGGAAGCGTGTCTCTGAGATCTATATGACCCTTGTCTTGTTTGTCAGGTGGTCGGAGAAGCGGCGGATACCCCAAGTTCCCGGTACCCGCTAGAGGGGCCGAGTGCGGCACCCGCAGCGTCACATACAACCCCCAGCACACACCCGGCGTCTTCATGGCTAAGATAGTGGGAGGCACCACGGCGCCCTACGGAGCCTACCCATGGCAGGTAAGCACGGCAATACTCGTCAACACGTGCGGAAGCTACAATGCACCTCTTCGTCAACATAACTACATTAGGAAAAAGGGGGAAGGAGGGGCATGCCCCCCCCAAATGTTTTGCCCATGGGGGGGGGGGGGGGGCAAAACTAAGTGCCACAATTCCCGTAGAAAATATGTACATACCATTATACAATTTGACAGTCACCTTGATAAAACGAATGTTTGCCATGCCTCATCATTACCTACATTAAAAATTAGGCCCTAGGTTGAAATTTACTAAAAAGGGGCCACTTCATACTCAATTTTTTTTAGTTTTAAGATTGCAGATAGTTGCTGTAAAAAGTCGTTTACAGAGTCCGAGTGCAGTTAAAACATGACGAAATAGCTGTAGCATGGTGGCCCTAGCTGCCGCCCACAAAATCTGCTGTTAATTCCCCCCCCCCCCCCCCTCAACTGTCAAAACGTTCCTACGCGTGAGACTCGTCGGCAACCTGCCGTACAAGCACACGAAGTTTTATTATTATTCACAAATTAATTGCTCCAGCAGAAAGTATGAGACATTAAGACAAAAGTTATGAGTAGAAAAAAAGGTTTTGTAAATTTTACTTCCAATGCTCAAAGTTGTATCTTCAGTTTCGAGAGCCGCTTTGTCAGTTTTCCGTGTTAATTGTTCGCGTCTCAAGGGCTCGTAACACGTTGACTATACAACGCAGTGCTACTTATCGGCGCTAGGTAGCAGCACCGCACGGTACGCCTGCAATGTGACGCGCAGGCAGCCCGCTGTACACGCTTTTCACCACATGAAGCTACTTATTTATAAATAAATCGCTCCAGACGTAAATATGCATCATTAAGACAAAAGTTAAGACGAGCAGAAAGCAGGAAGGTTTATTTATGTTACTGACAAAGGTAAAAGATGTATCTTGAACAGGTACCAAGATATATAAACATATTGTAGGTCTACTGTTACGTTTTCTTTCTTTTTACTTTTTAGTTTTAAATAGTAGGCCACAACCAACCCTTCCCCAGACATTTCATTATCGCTTCCATTTCGACTGTGGTTGGCCAGTGGCCATAGTTGTTTGTGAAACAAGTGGATTTACAGTCAATCAACAATTACATAATATATTAGGCCTATATTATCGCTTACTCAGTTAGCCTACTATTTTAAAAATTGAAGTTCTCAATTGCACATCTCTTAAAATATTTTTTTAATGTTAACTAGCGCCTAGTTAAATTTTACACTAGGACCAGTATTCACTTTCGGATAAAGTTTGGTTTTAGAGATTTTTTTTTTTTTCCAAATTACATAAATTTTAGAAAATGTTTTGCGTAGTAAATTAAGTCTACGGTTCTTGATTTTATTAACGCAAAGAATTTTTTTTGTGATTATGGCAAGAATTAGAGAAATATGTGTATTTTAACCTAATAAAAACAAAAACGGCCAAGTATGTGAAAATATTTTATTACAAAACACATATATTTGAAATCACCATCGATCAATTCATGAAGAACGATTTTGGAATATTTAAGTACATAATTATCCTAGCCCTATTTAGATTAGTGCCTACTAGCAAGACTGAACTACAAGTGGGCCTACTATAGTAGCCTAGGCCTAGATCTTCGCTTCACACCGTGTATCTCTGTCCCAGGTGGACATCAAGATGTACCGGTCCACGTTCGGCCGCTACGACCACCACTGCGGTGGGGCGGTGGTGGGCGAGCGGGTGGTCCTGACTGCCGCGCACTGTCTGCAAGGCCTGCCCACCGACCAGCTGCGCGTCACCACCGGCGAGTACCACCTAGGCGTCGCTGACAGACACGAGCAGAGCTTCAAGGTCGAGAAGGTGCTCGTGCACCCGGACTTCAGGGGCAAAGGTAACCGACTGTCCTGGCCTAGCACCTAGCAACAGGTGGGCCATAGAGCTAGGGTCAGAACCCAAGAAGGCTGGGCTCCGACTGTCCTAGCCTAGCACCTAGCAACAGGTAGGCCCTAGGGCTAGGGTCAGAACCCAAGAAGGCTGGGCTCCGACTGTCCTAGCCTAGCACCTAGCAACAGGTGGGCCCTAGGGCTAGGGTCAGAACCCAAGAAGGCTGGGCTCCGACTGTCCTAGCCTAGCACCTAGCAACAGGTGGGCCCTAGGGCTAGGGTCAGAACCCAAGAAGGCTGGGCTCTGACTGTCCTAGCCTAGCACCTAGCAACAGGTGGGCCCTAGGGCTAGGGTCAGAACCCAAGAAGGCTGGGCTCCGACTGTCCTAGCCTAGCACCTAGCAACAGGTGGGCCCTAGGGCTAGGGTCAGAACCCAAGAAGGCTGGGCTCTGACTGTCCTAGCCTAGCACCTAGCAACAGGTGGGCCCTAGGGCTAGGGTTAGGCCTAGAACCCAAGAAGGCTGGGCAGACCTAGCAAGACCCTGATAACAACAGGTAGGCCCTAGGGCTAGTGTTCGAATCCCAAACAGGCTGGCCTCTTACTGCCCTAGCCTAGCACCTAGCAAGACCTGATAGTAACAGGTAGGCCCTAGAGCTCGGGTTCGAATCCCAAACAGGCTGGCCTCTTACTGCCCTAGCCTAGCACCTAGCAAGACCCTGATAGTAACAGGTAGGCCCTAGGGCTCGGGTTCGAATCCCAAACAGCCTATCACCTAGCACTAGTTAGCATTGTGAGAGCAAGTGGGCAAGCCAAGAACCATTGAATGCTAGGATATTGAGGTTATGTTGGAACTTACTGAACATCTTTCGGCATTCTGCGTCGCGTCCTGTACGCATGGAAGCTGAAATCCATCACCAGTGTTAGGTAGTTCTAGTTTGCACGCACTTTCCACGACACTATCGCGACCGCGTTATATTAGTTAACTTATCTATGACACTAGTACGCACAACGCGACGACACACGCTTCGCAGGTAGGCTGTAGTTCCGCTGTGACTCACGTCACGGCCTGCTCGCGCTGACATGAAGAAGTCAGCACGGCGCGGCAACCCCCCCCCCCCCCCAACCCGTCAGCAATGTAGTGAAGGTGTTATTTCTCGATGGTGAAGATAAAGGCATACCGACGCTAAACTGAAACCCAGAAATAATTAAGATTTAAATATCGTGTCAAATATCACAAAAATAATTCCAACAACCTATAAAATTATGCAACGACAAATCATTTTTAACCAGCACAATTTGATTAATTTATTTGATTCAGGCTGTTTTTGTCTTCTAATGCAGTGCAGATATCCTTACGAGTTAGTTGGGGAATAATAAGTAAAGTTATAAATCTTTGCCTTGTACAGAGTTCGAACCCCAAAGCGCATTGCATTTGCTGCATCTAGAATAGGGTATTGCCAATTTGGTCTCTGATCAGGCTACGTTCTTCTACGAAATAGTAAACCAGCTGGGAACTCTTTTTCGAGTGAGGGGTGGGGCAGTGGTGTAATCCAAACATTATTATTTTTACAATAGCGGTCTGGGTGTCTTGTCTAGACTTGGGGCGAGGCCCCAGACGGGACGCACAGCCCCGGAAAAGTTTTCATATTATGTTATGCGACTTACTTAGGTTTTTTAATTATTTGTACAAAGAGATATACAACGTACACTAATTCATTATTTTTGTTAGGTATACGTACGGAGCGGAGGGGTATATATTTATTTTGGGTATACGTCGTACCTCACTGGAGGGTCGGGGGTCGGGGGGGGGAGAATGATGAACCTTTTTGCTTCTGCATGCTTGACGTAACTAAAACAGTTGTACTAATGCTGTATTAAATCTCTGCTTGCAGCTGGTCCGTACAGCAACGACATCGCCCTGCTGAAGGTGAAGGCCTCCAGTAACCGAGGCATCAGCTTCAACACTCACGTCAGGCCCATCTGCCTGCCCGGCATGATGGCCAAGTCTGCAGTCGGCTCCTGGTGCACAGTGACGGGGTGGGGCGCGCAGAGGCGTAAGTCACTCTCTCTCTCTCTCTCTCTCTCTCTCCCCAATATATGATAGAATGTTGATGGAATGATGGAATGGATGGAAGATAAGGCTTCACTAGCCTTAATCTCGCCTTAATAAAGACCTCAATCAATCAATCAATCTCTCTCTCTCTCTCTCTCTCTCTCTCTCTCTTTTATCTCTCTTTCTCTCTGTCTTCTCTCTGTCTCTCTGTCTTGGACACATCGATGTCATGTCATGCAAAGTGAAGTAAAGTACAGTACAGAGCTTTTTCGGTGTGTCTGTCCAGCTATGTTTGTCCACAGTGTACATGCAGTGTAGTGTGTGTCCAGTGCTTGTTTGCCTGGCATGTGTTTGACGTCCAGCGTCTGTCCACAGCCGACGACCTGGACAGCATCTCCCAGGTCCTGCAGGCGGCGTCCGTGCCCCTGCTGGACCTCGCCACCTGCAGACAGAACGACGTGTTCGGGGGTCGACGCCAGAGCATCCTGGACAGCATGGTCTGCGCCGGCTTGTTGGAGGGGGGCGTGGACGCCTGCGGGGGGGACTCGGGGGGGCCACTCGCCTGCCAGATCAACGGTAAGACTTTCTTACACTTTCACTGTTTGGCCGGAACCAACATCACTAAAACATAACACGCTGACGATCTTCTGATATGAACTAATAGAATCGAATTGGTTCTTTGCATATTTTAACGTGTAGTTTCTTTGTCTGAGAATGTGTCTGTCCATTCGAAACTTTCGGTTTGTCCACAGTTTCTACGTACAGTGTAATGTGTGTTGTCAGTGCTTGGTTGCGTCTGTCATAGTGTTTGTAAAACTGGTCCAGCGGTCTGTCTACAGCCGACGACCTGGACAGGCTCTCCAGGTCCTGCAGGCGGCGCCGTTGCCCATGCTGGACTCGTCGGCCTTACCGCAGCAGATCACGAGTTTTACTGGGTCCGCCCATCACGAAGCATCCTGGACAGTCTGGTCTGCATAGACAACAGGCTGTATTGGAGGGGACGGTTGCGCCAGGAATCGGTGGCGTTTACATCGCAGGGGGCTCGCCTTGCAGATCACGTGCTTCTCTATACACGAAGTTTGGCGGCCTAGCAAGTCAGCTACGAACAAAGCTGTATCCTGGGGGGACGGTTGCGCCAAGAGGAATCGTCCTGGCGTTTACACCAGGGTCTCGCACTTTGCTGACTGGATCCAGGCCTCCATCACGAAGCTGGGCGCCTAGCAGAGTCAGCACTACGACACAACAGCTGAAGGGCCAACAGAAGAGTGGACAAGCAGTGACTGTGCTTGTTTGAATCTCTGTTGGAACAGTCTGAGGACATTGAGCAGTTCTTTCTCCAGAGATACAAAGTGATGCAACTGCTTTGTGAGATTCTGTGACCATTCTGTGAGACCAATTATTGTGAGACTATGCACAACTATTGTGAGTTTTGTGAACTTCTTCTCAACAAGTGGCAATTATTTTATAATGTAGCAAGAAACGTGAACGACGATATGCGGTTACTTGTTCACGGAAATGGACGGTGATTGTAAATGTTGAACATTCGAGAACCGATCGGTACAAGCATCCTAGTCGAGAGTAACCTCGAGTTATTTCTGAGGAAATAGTAATAATGCAGATTGTAATTTACAAAGAGATATAGATTGAAATGCAGATCTCATTACTGATATGAATCGTTTATTTTCTTTCGTGAGAGCTGGAATTTCGTATTTGACTTGTATGTTAGGTTATACCGTACCTTTACTAACGATATTTGTGATGTATGCAAAGAGCTAGTCAAACACCTGAACCCATGACTGTGATGCTGGCATGAACCATGTTCGTGCTGATGTACAAGGATGTAAGTCATGCAACTGTGAAGGCTTCAATAAACTATACAAGACGACGTTTTGTAACAATAGATAATAATATATTATGAAAATAGTTTTACATAATTCTGTGCAAGTACATCTTACATAAATATTCCTTGGCACCACTTTTTACACAGTTTGGTTGACTCTTAAAGAATGCTCGTGTTAATTTACAATTTAGTAGTACAAGTAAAAAATACCCACTTTGAAAATAATTGATTTATTTTCCTACGATAAAAGTTATTCCTGCTGATTCGTGAGCCATACACGTGAAAAGCAGTGCACCCTCTCTTGCTTCTTGGTCTAGTGCCATATGGATATTTGCTGATCTCTTTAAGATGCGGCACCAGTATTGCAACATGCAAACTGCACCTTATGAACAATCATTTATATTAAAAACTGCCCAAAGCAAATTTAAAGTAAATGTCTTCAATTAGTCTTAATATTCTGTAGAAAAAGTAATGTCAAGCAGCTCCATGAATGCAATGATATCTGAAACTTATTATACCTTCTCTTCACCTTTTAGCACTTCTGATTTATCACTTGTTTACAGTTTAATAATAATTCTATGATGATAATATGTACAATACATAAACCAAGTTACGAAACAGCTCTGTGCGATAGTTCTTGGTTTGCCCAGTTCCTTCCTGCTAATGCGGGCTACAACCCGCACCACTTCAACATAACACGTCCACCTCTGACTTTGGGCACTTATTAGCTACTAGTTAGGCATTAATTGATTGGTCCTCAAGACTGAACGCATTTACATTACACATTATAAATAGTACATACATTCTATACATTACATTGAAAACACTACCAAACAGCTATATTAAGAACTCAAGTATTAATCATACCATATATACACAATTATTTCATGCATTCTTATCATAAGCTGGGTGACTTTCATAGAAGCCATCCCCAGTGAAATGTCTTGTTTGGTTTCCATAGGTTATAAATATCGGGCTTGTGGTTTTCAGATATGCAAGACACTAGTCTTGTTCTCGCGTGGTTTTCAGTTATCCAAGACATGTACGTGTACTATAGTCTTGTTCTCGCACGCAAACTCAAGACTACTCAAAGCAGCAATGAAAAGCAAAAGATGTAGCAAAACCACCAAGTTTGAAGCTAAATTATTGGTACTTGTACCAACCAAGGGAACTGTCGGCTACACACAGTGTGGTCTTAAGCTTAGCCTGGCACAACTGTAATGATACCTTGCTCGATGAACTGAGTCGAGCATTCTGCGTTGGGCTTAATAACCGTCCAAATACTAGGACTAACCATGATAAACACTGCTCTAAACGGCACGAGTTCGTTGGTGCATCTTTAGCCACCTTTTAGTACTTAGTTCTTCTTAAAGTATCACTGTCGAGTCCTTGTAGATCTGTCTCCAGAGGTCACACTAGCAGGTTTAGAGGTCACTCCAAGGTTGAGGTCACTCCAACAGGTTTAGCTTGCTGTTGGTATTGTGCAGGTCACTCCAGAGGTCACTCCAGCAGATTAGAGGTCACTCCAGCAGGTTTAGAGGTCACTCCAGCAGGTTTAGCTTGCTGTTGGTCTTGCGCAGTTGCGACCTCCAGGGCATCACGGGCGCGAGGTCTTCGTCTTGTTTGGAGGGGGTGACGATCACAGAGGGGGTGGCGGGGGCGACCTGAGGAGAAAGACAAGGGACAAATTGTACATTGGATGCCATGTTCAGTTACCACAGTCGAGCTATTAGAATCATTTTAAAACGATTCTTTTATGATGATCGAAAGGAATATGGATTCTGAATAGAATAAACAGATAATTAACAAAACAAAATAAAACATAATAAATAATGTATGTATAACAATATAATGCAAAGTATTGTGTTAATTTACAATTGTTTTGTGATGCAACTTTCAAGTTAATTCATTAAAATTAATGTCATGCACTAGGTGTAATACTAAAATAACACTTAACCAGGTAAAAGTGTCAATGTTTGAATCCCACCTCTTTGACTACTTGTGAGGTCACCGGGGCTGGTGTCGTGTTCTCCTTGTTGTTGTCTCCGTTGACTGCGATCACCGTCGTTCCGTTGGACAGCGGCTTGACCACTCGCTTCTCCTCCACCACGCGAGGGGTGTACACCGGTACCCTAGAACAAACAGAGTGAGGGTGTAAGTGTACACTGGAATCATGAGGAGCAGGCAGAGTGAGCGGTACCTAGAACAAACAGAGTGAGGGTGTAAGTGTACACTGGAATCATGAGGAGCAGGCAGAGTGAGAGAGTGGACACCGGTACTCTAGAACAAACAGAGTGAGAGTGTAAGTGTACACTGGAATCATGAGGAGCAGGCAGAGTGAGAGAGTGTACACCTGATTTATGAGGAGCAGGCTGAATGAGAGCCTACTCCGTCCCTGAGAAACATAACGATAAGGGTAAGAAGTTATATGGGGGGTTGTAATTTTATGTGGCATTGCTGAGGTGCACAAACGACTGAGAGGTGTACATTCACTTTAGAATAATGAATACACCGGTGATCAACTTCAAAGTGAACTCTAGATAAAGTTTGCAGGGGTATGGTGTACAGCAGCAGTATTTGAGCATCCCGCCGCTCTTGTTGAATGTTACAAGTTAGTGACTTCCACCTACTTGTTCGGGTCGACCTCGTCCTTCTTGGCCAGCAGCTGCTCTTCCAGGCGGGGATGGCCTTGAGTCTCTTCTCCTCCGCCTCTTCTTCTTCTGTTCCTCCAGCTCCTTCCTCGCGCGGTCGGCCGCCTTCTTGGCCAACATCTGTCTCTTCCAGGGCGGGATAGGGTTGCCCGTGTTGTCTTGTTCGGGGATCTGCTGAGAGGTAAGAGGGGCAGAAAGATACACAGTTAATCTCTAGAGGGGCAGACAGATACACAGGTAATCTCTAGAGGGGCACAGATACACAGTTAATCTCTAGATAGACAGACAGATACACAGTTAATCTCTAGAGGGGCAGACAGATACACAGTTAATCTCTAGAGGGACAGAAAGATTCACAGTTCACCTCTAGAGGGGCAGACAGATACACAGTTAATCTCTAGAGGGGCAGACAGATACACAGTTAATCTCTAGAGGGGCACAGATACACAGGTAACCTCTAGAGGGGCACAGATACACAGTTAATCTCTAGGGTGAGACTCAGTCAGTGACACAAGGGTGGAGGGTAGGGTACACAACCGAGTAGCACCGACCTTCTCGACGAAGCTGTCGACAGTCAGCTGCTTGGTGATCTCTGTGAATAGTTCCTTCTCCTGCCGCTCCTCCACCTTGGCGCGCTCCACCTTCATCTTCTTGATGCCCGTGATGTCCTTGGACATCTTCAGCTCGGCGATCAGGTCGGTCTTCTGGGACAGGAACGGCTGGTCGGCTGCGGGAACACAAAGCAATCTCCTGTCATAAGCTTGGGAAGAGGCAAGGATTTAGTCTGGATCACTTAGAAGCTCTACAGGTTGTCCTGGGGCTGTGGTGTACACCGTTAGGTCAAGTTAGAATGTGTGTTTAGAGTGATTAGAATATAAGTCCTTTAGTAACTAACCATACGCAATTTGTAAACAACATTTTAAAATTTAAAACATATGTTTCTTGGAATGTATGTAAAATTCGATGTTTCAAAAATCGTAAAACATGTTGGCCTCAGCTCATCCAGCCATGCGGATAATGTGCACAGAGGGTGCCTGAAGCGGGGTTCGAACCGGGACTTCCTGCATTGGAAGCAGTGACTCTAACCACTGGACCAGTTTATCCTCGGTCTTTACCTACTATAGTCAATATCTACCGAATCATTCGTTCTGCGTGGCACCTGGTCTGGTGTGATGATGTTGTTGTTGTTGTTGTTGTTGTTGTTGTTGTTGTTGGCGTGAAGCGAACGCTCACGCGGTCTGGTGGCCATCAGACGAGAGGCGAAGAAAGTCGAGCGTCTAGTCACGGTTACCTCCCGCCAACACCTACATTATTACCACCGCGCATCGAGAAGAAAGTAACGCCACGTTCACTGGACACTTAATCATTTTACCCTCTTTCTTTCTACTCTGTTAAACACTTGCAATTTTTATCACATTATCAGGATAGCTTCTTAAACATGGAATTGTTTTATTGGATGGATCTTCCAAGGTCGTTTCTTTGAGTTGTGATTCCATTATACCAACAACATTTATGATTGTGACTTACTTATTTCGAACGGAATAATCAGCATTTATGTTAAGAAGACAGGAAATAGCTGCAGTAAATACGTGCAATGAGCGTGTATTTTGTGCATTAAAATGTAATCATCATCTCACAACCAACTGGGTTCAAAGTGACAACCTTAGTTTAACAAACTGTAAAGCAATGGTAGATGCGTCTGGCGCTGTACAACTGATGATAATGTGCACGTCAACTTCGAACCTGTCATATTTCCGGGCTCAAATCTCCATATTATATAATGTTACAAACAATTTACCCGTAACACTTTACCTGTCGGGCGCAGACTCGCGAGTGTCCGGCAAACTTGGAGACTCATATCTGTACTGGTGATCATGACGTGTTTACATTACACCTTATACTGATCGAGTCATTTACAGTTACACGATTCAGGTCCGGAATTTCAGTGTTTAATAAACACTTAAGTCAGCCTACCTTAGGACGATATCAATTTGGTATTTTTCCCTTAGGAATTGAAAGTACGCTCATCAACGAAACGTTGGTGGATTTATTTTGGCACGTTTAGCCTTAAGAACAGTGTTGTGACGAATCTAGATAAAATTATCTACATAACCTATCTAGATAAAATCTGTTGTCTATTATCTTATCTAGAAAAGTTTTTAGTTGCTTTCTCTAGATAAAATAAAGTTTATCTTATTTAAACTTTTTAAGTTTTTAAATATTTTTTTAGAAAAAAAATAAACAATAATGTAGACAAAAATATAATAACCACCGGTAATCATCTTTTTAAATGAAAAATACTTCTACTAGTTGTAATGTGCGTACCCGGGTAATGTCAACTTGTTGAGTCTGGTAAATATTACGATTGACAAGAAAACTGTTGTTTGGGGGAAAAATAACAAATAAAAAAAAAACACGTCAATCTGGATACTTAGGCCTATTATATTTTATCTAAACAAATTTAACGGGATAATTTATTTTTATCTATTATCTTTTATCTAGATTATTTTATTTTATATTTTATCTTATCAATGTTAACTTTTTGGAGAATTATCTTGATCTTTATCTAGATAAAAAATAAATCATCTAGTCACAACAATGTGTTTGCGTGTATGACGATTGCTGTATGTGTGAGATGTGACTATGAGTGTGTATGAGCTTTATGTGCAGATGCTGCACTTCTTTGGAAGCGCTTCTGGTCGAGGAACATTGATTCAAATGGAGATTGGCGCAGTGGTGTAAACTCGGAAGCTGTAGGACATGTCTTTCGGTAGATTGGCATCAGAGTTGTTTGAAATCTTGCACAATTGTCAAGGGAGTGGAACCCGTAGGGATCTACAGTGGCACTTTTCGAAAAATGGCTTTAGATAAACGCTACAGAAATTAATCAACTTTTAACATTTTGGATTTTCTTAAAAAGTCAAAGTTGACGATTTTCGTGATGTGTTTCTGGCTGACAAACAAACAATATTGATAATCTACGACTGTACGGCTGTCCTTGACAACTATTGTAAAGTTTTATTATTTACATTGGATGCTTCCTGGCCGAACGAACAGCTACGTGCCAAGTGTTAATGTTTCTCGATTTGGTTAGTCGGGAAACACTCCCGTAGGTGTAATTGTTATTATTTACTACAATTCAGAAATTAAAAAAGTGTATTGTGGAATGTGGGAGATCCCTGGTTCGATTCCCGGTTGGAGCGGACTTTTTTAATTTCTGAATTGTAGTAAATAATAAGTGTTAATGTGTCCTGGAAAGGGGCACTAAGACTCACGTTTATGTGGCGGCTGGGTGCGAATGTCGGAGTTGCATTCTGTGTACGAGTGTGCACGAGTGTGTACGAGTGTGCACGAGTGTGTACGGGTGCGTACGAGTGTGTTTAAGTGTGTACGAGTGTGTACGTGAGTGTTAAGTGCGAGCTAGTGCGTGGACTCACGTTTATGTGGCGGCTGGGTGCGAATGTCGGAGTGATGACCAGACGTGGGCGGCGCGGACAGAGTTTTACTGGCCAACATCTTGTCTGTCCTCCTAAGCTGGACAGAGTTCAGGTCGTGGACTGAAATGGCTCCCAGAGGCTGCTGGGCCTTGGTCGTTTCTGAAACATAAGCATTCCCTGGTACAATCGATACTCCAAGTACAACATCACGTTATTGACACACTTCTACAACTCAAACGTGTAGAAAAACGGATGGTCGTAGAATGGTTGCAATTTCATTTTAGTGTCCAAAATTACATCATCATTCGCACAACGCAACAGCCGAAGGATCAAACAGAATTCAATTATTCGTTAATTTTGAAAATTACCTCTAACATTTTATGTCGTTTGTTGCTTTCCAGTTATACATCAAGGAGGATGATGATATTCAGTCCTATCTTCAAATGGTTGTATTTGGATGAGCGTAGCGAGTGAAGCGAATATTCCATTTCACTACACTGGAGAAAAAAATCCGGAATGATTTTTCTTTCTTTCTTTTTTTTCTGTATTTTTGTGTGTTTGTTAACACGATTCCGGCTAAACCGATACTCCAATTGCGATGAAATTTTCTGGAGGCCTTTGAAATCACCGAACTTAGAACTGACACGTTTTTGAGCTCAAACAAAAAATTATTTCTCATAACTAGGAAAACGCTTAAGTCCCGCCGCGTTGTTGGATGAGCGTAATTGGTGCATTGAGCTGCCATGATTGTGTTATGAGGATTTTCTGTTGTTCTGTGACAAAATTATTACAAAGTTGAATAATTATTTTAAATTAAATTTAAAAAAATACAAAATTAACATTATTTTTTAATTTTTTTATGAATCGTAATTTTAAAAAAAGAAAAAAATCGTAAAATTGCGATTTTCATAAGAAATAATTATTCGATTGCGCTCAAATTTTACAAAAATATATTAATTCATAAAATTAAGGTTCTGTGAAAAATTCATTACAATAAGATAAAGCATGTAGGTGTTATAAGTCAAAGACTTGTTTAAAAAAAGAAAAAAAACTGTAAAATTTCGATTTTCATGAGAAATAATTTTTCGATTGCGCTCAAATTTCACACGAATATCTTAATTCATAAAATTAAGGTTCTGTAAAAAAAAACATTACAATTGAATTAAGCATGTAGGTGTTATAAGTCGAAGAAATATTTTAAAAATCGAAAAAATTCGTAAAATGGCGATTTTCATGAGAAATAATTTTCCGATTGCGCCCAAAAACGTGGCAGTATTAAGTTCAGAGATTTCGAAGGTCTCCATAAAATTTCATCGCAATTGGAGTATCGGTTTAGCCGGAATCGTGTTAACAAACACACAATAATACAAACAGAAAAAAAAAAAAAAAAAAAAAACATCGCGGATTTTTTTCTCCAGTGTAGTGAAATGGAATCTTCGCTTCGCTCGCTACGCTCGCTACGCTCATCTAAAAATCGCAATTTTAACGATTTTTTAGATTTTTTTAAACATTTCTTCAAATTTTAACATCTACATGCTTTATCTGATTGTAATGTTTTTTTCACAGAACCTAAATTTTATGAATTGATATATTCGTGTGAAATTTGAGCGGAATCGAAATATTATTTCTCATGAAAATCGCAATTTTACGCTTTTTTTTCGTTTTTAAACAATTCCGCTCATCGAACAACGCGACTGAAAAACCGTTTCTGAAGCTTCCTAGTTCTATACCACACCATTTCCAGGACGATTTGTTTTATGAGATGGGGACTCTCTAGCTTGTCTACACCTCGTAGCATCTTGGCAATGTGGTCAGTGTGACGATAGGTCGTTGGTCACGTGAGATTACTCGTGCTTCTAATCTACAAGATCAAGAGTTAGAATCTCGGTTGATTTATTTTTATTCGTTTCTGAATGCATCAATGGATGATGGTTTATGGAGACTGGGACCTGTGTGGCAACGATGCTCACAATAAATGTGGACCATTGTATTATCAACAACCAGAAGTCAGAGCGTTAAACTGATGGATGGACAGCAAGTTCATCTAGCGAGCAGCCGAGGTGTACCTTGTAGAGAGACTTCGCGGATTTAAACTACGTACACATATACAGAAAATTGTATTGTTTTCTATTGTATTGTATGTCAAGAAAGTGATTGCTTTATAAAGCTAACCATTGTAGTTGCGAATAGTAACAAGCTTCAAATCGTATAATATTACCATGATGATGAAAGTAAATAAACAATCATGAACAATAACCAGCTTTCATCTGTTAAATAGAGGCTAGGTTAAAACTGTATCATTTGAAGCTTGAACAGGTTGCTACTTGTTTTCAATTTCAACAACTAAACTAGAAACAATTAGCTCTAATTGTTCGACTTACATGTTTAGATGATCTCCTTTCCCTCAGCCTGGTTAGCATGCATTAGTGAGCACTGTGCGTTAAGATGTGAGCATGAAGATGCGTGGAAGATGGGGCTAACAGGCGAGAAAGTGTAGTGAGTAGCCTAGACCAGAGCAGAACAGAACCGGGAGTCGAACCCGGGTCGTCTGATAGTTGGACGGAGGTCTTACAAGACTGGCCGGACAGGTGGATGGTTAGCTATAGGTAGCAGCGCTGTCCAGCTTGTTCCTTGCCTGTGCAGCACATTTCTATCGCTCTTGTAATTGCAAAGGAAGTCTGAAATGCGTGTTTTTATCAATTATTTGAAACACACAATAAGCGATGTCAAATGAAACGAAATATTTATTTTCAACCTACGGTAGGGCCTAATCGGTTATAAAATCGGTTTTAAAATTATTACCGGTTATATTGTAATCATATGTATTGTTAATGTCTTACAAAGTACGTAATGACAAGACAACGTATAACTCGTAAGATTTTATATGGTCTCTAAAAGAAAACTATAGTTGCGTCGCGATAACTTGTCGGCGTTACGACTAGAGCTTCTTTGAGCCTCTGTGAAGAAACCGGTTTTCAAGTTAAATTACCTAAAACACCATCTTACCTGACTTGTTGCTCTCCCCCTGCGACGTCGGGTGTTGGCACACGTCCATGTTGCTGTGGTTCGCGTCCGGCAGGGGAGGGGGTGGAGGGGCGTGGTTAGTGGAGACCTCTGTGACGTCACTGGAGGGCGCTGGCTCCTTGAGGACGACGCTGGACGGCCTCACGCCAGCCTGGTTCTGAGGAACAACAACCACAACATTAGTTGGAACACCAAACACGTGACCTAGAAAACTCGAGATTATTGCATGTTTGTGTTCCTTTCGACACTAGAAATTGTTGACAATATGCGAGTACGTACTCATTTACTAGTTGATCTGTAACACATGCCTGAGAATCCTTATAAAGCGCGTCGTCCGTCGTATTTGTTTTTAATGTATATTTTGATGACTATACGTTAAACAACTCAAACACAATATTAAGCAATTACTGCAGGACTTTCTCCTAAAGGTATTTGAATGTTATGCATAATTTTCGCCCAATGCGCTGACGGTTCTATTATCTGCTTCGGTGAACACGGCCTTACTAACTAAAACTTGGCAGTCTATTTAAAGCAAAATATTTTAATTAAAATGCACAATTATTTTACATCTCTAGTTTAACACAGTGATAAGATAACTTTCGAGTGATTAACCCAGCGGAGATGACACGATCTGTGTTCGGCAAGAAAGTTGTATGGTGTACCTTACAATCTGAGCGTTGTTTGCAGCACGCTAAGGCCCGGGACTACAAGTCGCAACTACGCCCTGCTATGTTACCTCGTGGCTAAGATGGCGCCCGGCGCAGGAGAGATGAACGCGCGAGACAACCGGAACTCTGACCAGACCAGCCCAGACTTGGGCGACGTTTCCTGTTCAGCAGCCGTCAGGCCAAGCGCCGAGCTAAATAGGCCGCCCTTATAAGAGCAGACACCTCGTTTGTTGTCGTGTTAGGTTCATTAACCATATCAAGCTGCCTCGATAGCGTTCTGTTGTCAATGTTGCTTTGCTAATTGCACAACTCAATACCAAACATCAGATGTACCAATCTAAACACAAGCGGAGAGTTGCCTCATTCGTTTAGGCCTAACTGAAGACCTCAATTCAAAAGAGAGAAACATTAAAAACAAACACTCATTTAATATAAACCTTTCTAAGAAATCACGCTATAAACATGTTCAACAATAATTAATTAATTAGGCCTAACAACTGGGAATACTTGTGTACGGTCAAGTCAACAATTTCATTTGTGCTTTCTACCATAAAGCTCACTAGTGACAATCTGTGCCTAACGTATTCGCAAGCTGTTGTCAACAGATGAAACTAAGAGGTGAATTATTTCACTGGGTGTAATCATACTTGCAGCGGTCAAGGCTCATTGTTAAAATAATATAAACTAGCTGCAAAGAGTAAATAATAAACTATACGATAAAATTATCAAAGCTTAATTTGTAATAAGATATATAAGAAAGAATTTTCATTACCTTTTTAGATTGTCGAAAAAGTTTACATCACGGGGGGACCTACTCTTTAAAAGTAAGACTTAAGTGTTCCTTGTAAACTCAAGTAACTTACCTGGAACTGGAATATGTATCCATTGTCGGGCCACATTCGCCCACTCACTGGGCACTGTGTGATTGCACTTTGAAACAACATGATAAACACTAACCCGTACTTTCTTTCGCATCTAGAAAACACCGTGGAAATGCATCGAAGAAGCAATAAAAATATTCAGACCGTTTCTAAATAGCTAGCAAGCTTAAGGCCATATCCACTACACTAAAGTAATAGTGAGTCGTGTAAATGCTGTGTGTCAACTCATGGTTCCCGAGTGTTGACTAGCCCCGACCACAGGAAGCACTGCACCCGCTAACACTGGCGAGTCCCGACCTTCGCAAAGCCTTGGAGCATTCTAAACCACCGCACCGTAAAGCCGCGTTCCAGTTTTCAGATTAGGATCGGTGTTAGAATAGAAATCTCGGATCTCGTGAGGCGAGAGCAAGCCATCTGCGGCCATCGCGTGTAATTATTCTGAAAATGCAAGCATTTTGTTGCGAGGAAGATTTTGTCATATTTATTATTTATTCCCTGTGGAACTAGTTACACCGATAGAGGTTGCTCGTGCGTTGCTCGAGACTTTCAAGAGATCGTTGGTTTGATCCCACTTCCGGTAACTACGAGGGCAGATGTTTGACACCGGTCATATGCCGCGATATAGTTCTTAGGCACTGCCTCCTGACCATCCAATATCATGTAAATCACCTAGCTGAAGGGGGTGAGCAGCCCCTGGTCAGGCTATGAACGAAAACAGTATTTATCTGAACTGTTACATAAAACGGATCTTATGAACATAACAGTTGAACTGACCCTACCGCGTCAAATTGAATAGCAGAAAAGGTTGCAATATTTATTTATTTATAAATTTATTTTACCTAAATAAATTATTTCACTGTTTCACACGATTTAATCAGTAGGTCTTATGGGCGTTACACTGAATTAATCATGAATGCATAAATAATTATTTTGATGAAAGTGATCTAAGCGTCGCACTGTCCCTACCTGTAGGTTCGGTTTGTTAGGCTTTTGAGTACTCCGATGGTAAGTGATAGGGGTCGCACACTGCCTACCTGTAGGGTCGCCTCCAGAGAAGCGAGCAGGGTCGGTTTGGACGGCCCTAGGCTCTTGAGGTACTCCGAGGGTTTGATCAGAGAATCCGACCCTGAAATGGCGTTGAACTTTGGTGGAATGAAGGGCAGGACCATCTGCCTGTTGACGAGGCCAGACGAAGACTTGCCTTCCTCAAGTTCACTTTCCTCATTCTCCCTGGACACACCTGTGGGCACAAAAACGCATTAGAGGGGTGGGGTGGGGGGCTCACTTTCCTCGGCCGAACACTTCCCCTTATGTCGGGCGAGGGAGGGGAGTCCCTGGCTTAAGAGCAACCAGTCTCGATGTGGCTTCCCCTCACGGGAGCGAGGGAGGGGAGGGGGGAGGAGGTTGCGCGAGAGGCTGGGGAGTCCCCGGCCTCCCAGCCAAGATAATTGAGACACCGTTTAGAACGTCAAGATGTGATTTAGCGGAGGCGGTTCCGCTTCTTTGAGTGGCACTCATCTTTGCATGACGAGCTGTAGGTAGAGACAAACAGACCAAGAGAATCACATTATACTAACGAGCTGGAGCCCCTTCGTTTTCCAGCCGTGCTGAGTTACTTTATCATATGGGTAACCTCATGTTGTACCGTCCGTTCAATAAATACAAAAGTGCAAACTAATAATACCACATGGATTTGTTGTATCTGTTCACGACGTGTACTTGCCTGTATACTCGAGGGATATTTAAAAGAGGGCAAACATACACAGAAAACATAACAATATTTTTAGACTGGTGAACTATCCAAAAGTATAAGTTTGCCTATCATTTAAATCTGTCAGCATTATTCTGCTTGACGTGTTCGATCCTAAGTAAAAATTGCAGATGAGTGGTATATTGGCTAGGAACGTGTAAACTTAAATAACAAAATATTGTTACTATCCACAGTACAAATGCAAAGAGTATTAACATAAAAAACTCATAATAACATAAGAAGTAGTAGCGACTGACTTTGGTTTGTAACGGAAGACGTACCTTTGAACGCTGCCCTAGCGTAGTTCGCTAGGCTGGTACACGACACGCTGAGATAAAGAGCCTTCACTAGGCACTCGACCATGCTTACGTCACTCCTGCACCATGTCACACCCGATGACACTCTACTACACCAAGCAGCACTCGCTCTGGTGTATGATTGCGTCACCACTCCTGCACCATGTCACACCCGATGACACTACTACACCAGCAAGCAGCACTCGCTCACTCTGGTCTCCCTCCTAACTTCCTCATGTAGAGTGAGTGGACAGAACAACGGTTACATCCGCCTAGTGAAATCTGGCCCAAGTCCCGATTACCTTATTGCTTACCGAGTGTATAAACATCGCCAGTATTAGGCTCTCAACCATGTTAAAGTAATTGCATGTAATGTTATAAATTATGTTTTTTTATATTTAAAAAAAAAGTTAAATGGGTCATACGTAGTGTTTATAACATGATGCGGTGTGTGGTTTTCTGTAGTAACATATTCTAGTCGCTCGTCAGAAATGCATGAAGATGCATTATCTAATTAATGTAGACCATCGCTGCGTTAACATGCGAAACAAATATGAGACTATTAATATTTATTGTATCGTGGCGACGTGGGCTGTGGGGGGGGGGGCGATGAGGGGGTTAGGGGGACCGGGGACTACTTCCTAGAAGGAATTACCCCTTCCTTGTGGCATATACAGAACTATGTCGTTCGGAAGAGGTTGTGAACATGGTGTCGACAAAACCCTCAGAGTTCACACCTTGTGATTTGTGACAAGTTCAGTATCACTCGCAATCAGCCCACTTACCGCAGACAACATTTTCAGTTGATGACAAAATAAAACCGTCAAATATGGAATAACTTCGGGTAGAAAGTATGTTAACTGGTGACACTAAATGGTGACAGTTGTTTTTTATAACTGCAAGGATGACAGTTTCTCAATAGGCTGACGCGTCCCAGGAGAGGTCGGCTCGATGCCAGGCACAGGCAACCCAGACTGAAGTGACGGTGTTTCCCAAAGTTGTCCTTCAAAGTTCGAATGCTTGTATAACAAAAGTCCTTGGACTTTCCACCCCGACTATCCTTACAGCTCGGACACAAGAGATGCAAGTGGTCACAGGGAAAGTTTGATCATCATCGTTGCCAGCTTCTGGCTGTTCTTCTGGGTGTTAACACTTCTTTCTCTTCTCCCACAATGAGTACCTCGAGGTTCCACACCCTCCAAGCTCTCCCCTCTTGCCTGTAGGTATCTTTCCATATCTTCCTTGACCTCCACCGCATTTGTCCTTCTTCATAATTCTTGTTTCATACATTCTCTTCACTACAATTAATTATGTATTTATAAAATGAAATTTGGTTGGCAGACATAAAATTCTATTTACGATGTTTCCACAACATTGGAAGTTAACTTTTGTAACAACAGTTCACTGTTAAGAGTGGTGTTTCGTTGTTATAGCATAGTGTTCCGCCTGGGACCCGTCACTTCACTCCACGCCCCAATGAGTCAGTTCTTCTTCTAATTACACCCAAGTATTCAATTTGTCCATAGCAATTACGTGCTATAATCGCAGTTATCAAACCATGTTATCTGAGCCGAAGTGCTACATCTAGCTCGCGCTTCACCGATCCCGATTCTTGCGCCTTTCTACTCCACGTTATACAATTTATTTTCATTACTTAGAAGGAAGTAATTAATAATTGTAGTAGGTAACTAAATTAATTTTCAGAACAAGATCTAGATCAACTAAAGGTCTAAAGATGAACAGTAAAAATAAGAAGAAATAGGCGCCACTGGCAAGTTTGCGATACTGAGTTCTCTTTTAACGTCAATTCAGTTGTTAATCTATTATTGTTTTTCATGCTGACCACAATATTTCTTTGGGACATCAACTCTGTGTTATGACAGGGTTATAAATTGCAATTAAGAAACAATGTTGACCCTAGAACATATTGATATTGATCAGAGGAGGAAGCCGTGCATGTTCACTGTATAACAACACAATCTGCCCACCCAAGTGCGTTTACTCTTCGCCTAGGCCTACAAGATATCAGCTCTGAAATAATCATCATGAGGCTAGCTGTTGTGCAAACAACCTTCGATAACGGAAGGTTCGAAATCAAAATATGAATTCCCACGATATGTGTGGCCATCTAGATACTCATAGTTCGACAAGTACTGATACGGGAGAATGTTACCCAAGATAAGGAGCAATGTCTACCGTTTTGTTCCTGGCTTGTTCTAGTCATAATTAGTTAAGTGGAATTGCCGGAAACGTAGATATCCAAACTTCATGTAGATCTTCACTTGTTAATAGTGGAGGTTCCGTGCACATAAGTATTCAAACTTTCTGGGAAAATAAGGTCAACCCCGCTATACCCTTGGACCCCTAGGGTACCAAAAACATTCTGAACCTTGGTGAACGGCAAAGTCAACAATAAAACATCGCATGTTAATGGTAATCTGAAGCCACTATATAACAACACAATGTTGTGTTTGGTCTTTATCCTTTTTATCGTATAAATTATGTTTTGAGTAATTTGATTTTAGATCTCAAACTAATAAAAATATTTAAAAAAAATAAAACCCTGACTTAACTGCTGAGCTGAGTAGGCCTACACTCCTCTCCGCGTACACAACTCGAGACGAGGCCTAATTGATCGTTAATTCGTTAATTAGCTGCATACGTCTCGGTTCGGTATCCTAAATGAGCGTAAGTGAAATATGATATTGTAAAAGTAGAGTCTATTTGCTTTGCTTCAGATCAGATGGCTATTTCAGATAAGAAGCCAATTTGGAGAAAGTTTCAATGTTCAAAGAAATCAGGAACACCAACTATTAAAACTAAATATTTTTCAGTTTTGTGCCGTGCAAATTGGTTCATTAGCTGTAATAGTTCAAACGACGCATTGAAGGCAACGTGACGCGTTGATTGAATGATTGATATTAACGCAACATTGATATTCGATACGAAGAGGGGTGATGTACATCTATCGTCTTCTCATCGGAACGCTTTGTCCGTGAGTTGCAATGTAAAATACCGGCCTCTGATGGCCATAAATTACGGTTTGATGGGGGTGCCTGATGATGAGAACGCGGAGTCGTGGATTTTTCCAGACTGTGTGATTGGAAATGGGGGGTTTAATTTGGGGAATAGATTAATAGAATCTGGGGATGGTCCATCCTCCAGATAATTGTGCAGTGTGATGTGGGTGGGGGGTAAAAATGAGGGCGGGCGGTGGAAGACCTCCTTGGAACATCGGGGCCGCTTTCGGTTGAGATGACGAGGTGGCATGGTAAGAGGTGTTCTGATTGCTGAGGTCTAATATATATGTCGTTTGGGCTCGGAAGGAACTGTCTGCGCCTGGATGGTTGGATTTCTTCTGTCTGGTAGGTCGTTGTAGAATGTTCGGGAGACATCACGGAGGTGATAGATGAAGGTGAAGGACAATTACATAAAACCCATGCGTTATGCGGTATTCGAACCCACGTCCTCATAGAGCCATACGCTTCGAACCAGAGCCCTAATCGTATGAAAGAATATGGCTTTACGAGGACGTGGGCTCGAATCCCGCACAAGGCTTCGTCGTCGAACCCTATATTATCACCTACTAGATGTAGCAGTCCGTATAGATTGTTGTGGCCAACACTAGTCTAGAAAACATTTACGTTTTGCTTTACACAGCGCACAGGCAGATGTACAGTAATCACATACAGAATGATGTGTACCACCGGTATTACCTTGAAGTTATAGTCGGTAATATCAATCAATGTGCAATTAACTTATTAAAATAATATAAATTGTTTACATTTCCACACCGATGTCGTTGCTTTTTATGGCTCAGATGGCATTGACTGAGAACAACCCAATAAACCGATATGAAATGATACGGCTAGTCATTACATTCACATCATAGCGTCATATCATTGTTCCTCTTATCTAAATCAGATAACTCATTTCCCTTAATACAACAATATAGAATAGTGGACACTCGAACACGTGACGTAGGTTTTAGCACGTAGCCTAACCCTCTTCAAGTGGACCGAGGGATTACTAATGAACCTCCACTTTTTGCTACGATTAGAAAAGTCTAAAAATTGTAATTTTGAATAAAATACATTATATTTAGCAGTATCATCCAATGATTTGTAACCGTTGACGATAGCAAAGTTCGAGCTTCAGTAGAGAATGCGGTGAGGATACGATTTTACTATTTAAAAGAATTATTGTTTACGTTTTCCATGAGATATTTTGGCAACGATTTCAATACATAGGCTACGATACGACGACTAGAGAATGATACATGAGGGTGTAAAACATTACATGGCATCCCGGGTAAAGTAAGATTAGAACTATCACGGCAGTATAGCAAAGAGTCTGGGGCTGGAAGCGCGTCACCATGTAGTGAAGTGATGCATCGTACCTGATAAGACGCCCCCGCAACACAGGTTATCATTATCAGGGACTTGGATTTACAACGCGTAAAGTGCAATCACTTCGTGACATAGATGTAAGTTGTTGCGTGCATGCATACAGGCGACGTGCATGCATACAGGCGACGGATTCGAATTAGTAATAGGGCTAAGTAACAAATAAACGCCATGCAGATAATGAAGAAAATTAAGAGAGTAAAGGGCATGCGTTTAGGCAAATTGCTGTTCGCTCGGCCGACTCCCCACAGGTGTTTGAAATTTTGAACATATGTCACGAATGTGGAAATATAGGGCTCTGCAGTAACACATGGCAAAATTTGGTTTTGAAATAATTGGATGAGCGAAGCGAAGACTTCAATTTCACTGACCCCCAAAAAATTTTGCTCGGGTGTTTTTTTTCTTTTTTTTCTGTTTGTTAGCTCTCTACCAGGCAAACAGCATATCCGATCTTGATTAAAATTGAAGGGGACCTTCGAAATCTCTAAACTTAGAGGTGTATTGTTTTTGGGCACAATCGAAGAAATATTTCTCATGAATATCGTTTTTTTTTTTTTCGATTTTTAATGGATATTTTCGTGCCGTTTGGGTCGATTCTGACCAAACGGGTGGGGCTTACAACGTTAAATATTATACATGGACATAAGGTTCCTAAGGGTAATGTAGTATTTTGAAAGACAAAAGTTGAAAAACTTGGAAAATCCATAAGTGAAACTTTTAATATTTAAGTTTTTTACTGTAAATAATACCAATTGCAATTATAAAGGCTAATAGAAATACACAACCATACAATAGACGATAGTTAGAAGCAAAGCACTTGGCAAAGTGTTCGTCCCACCCCCACAGTTAAATTTGAAAACCTAAAAAAAGCCTCAGTCCACATCCCAAAAATTTTGTTTTGAAATAATTTATAAAAAATAAATAAATTTTCACGAATTTTGACTTGGTTTAAAACTCCTAAATTGACCATATTCGTGACTTTTTTCTAGCTGATTTAGACAAAATATTGAAAATCTATGACCACAGGGCTGTCGTGCAGGCCCTATGCTTTATTGAAAACTTTGTTAAGTTTTATATACGATTAGCGATTTAATTTATACAAAATTGTTCGTCCCAACAGTAGCCAATGTCTACAAGGGAATGTCTGTCGTATTCGTCATGTTTTCTACGTGTGTTAACAAAGCGTTTCTTCTCGCGTCTGTCTGAAATGAGTTCAGTTGATATTTAGAGCGCGCGCGATGTATAGTGAGATAAGATGGTCACAGATGTCACCGAGATGTGAGGTGACTTAGCGCGGAGGTGGCTTTAGTGTTGGCGTGTGTACTGTTACAGTAGTAAGTCACCACAGCTCGAGTACCTTGGTTCAGACCCCGCCTCAAGTTACATCGCACTAGAGCCAGATAAAACCTCACTGGTTGTTTAGAGAATATTTTTTACAAAACAAACTTTTATAAGGCATTAAAATTTTTAATAAGTCCATTAAAATTATTAAATTTTGAACAGTAGTAAAGTTTTCGAACTGTTTTCCCCGAATGGAGATCGAACCCAGGACCTCCTTGTTTCTGACGGGGTCGCTGCAGCACAAACATGATTGTGTCGTTGTGATTGTGGTGCACCTCGGCGAAATCCAGGATACTTCTCGAGCTGCTGATTGTTATCTGAAGCGTCTTCATGGAGTGTTCAGCTAATCACACAACCTTCCACTCGATATCAACAATCACAACAATTAGCAACTAATTGAAGGTTTGATGCACCTTGGGCTTAATCGGTAATTGAACGTCGGTACGAAAGTCAGTAAGAAATACAAAATAATGCGAAGCATCACATTGTCAAGTTGCTATTTACATAAAATGTAAAAAGCATAAAAAGAATGCACTTTTTAATTAATCATCATAATCCTCTGTGATGACGTATGAGACAGCCCGGGCACGAACCTCGGACCCTCGTCTGTCTGTCTGTCTGTCTGTCTGTCTGTCTGTCTGTCTGTCTGTCTGTCTGTCTGTCTGTCTGTCTGCTGTCTGTCTGTCTGTCTCTGTCTGGTCTGTCTGTGTCTGTCTGTCTGTGTCTGTCTGTCTGTCTGTCTGTCTGTCTGTCTGTCTGTCTGTCTGTCTGTCTGTCTGTCTGTCTGTGTAGATGGGCGCATGGCATCAATATCGTTGCCTGCTTCTAGCAAGGTCAGCTTAGGCTTTGTAACCAATTTTTCCTACTACTTCTTTCTATTTTCCCACAATCGTATCTCTTCACATCTTCCCAATTCCAGCTCTCTCCTCTTGCCTGCCTGGTCTTCTTCTTCCTTCTTCAACGCTTCTTACATACATTCTCCTGGACATCCTATCTTCCACCATTTGTTTCCCACTTCACATGTTCAATGTCCACCATCTCAACAAATAACTGTCAAATAACTGTTTTCAATCTAAAGCGTGGCTTGTTTTATTATATTCCTAGTTCTTCCCCGTCCCCTGACCTCTGACCTACACAGTGTCCTGACGAAGCACTGCAGCGTGGCGTATGTTTACTATGTACTAACCTGATACTAAGTACAAAATACAATGCACACAACTCACCGTCCAGCGTCGCCTCGTAGACCTCCTGCTGCCTGGGGTGGGCGGGCAGCGTGGACAGCTGCACCGGGGTGCGAGGGGTGGTGGGGGTGTTGGGCAGCGTCCTAGACTGTGCCGGGGGCGGCGGCGGCGGGGTGGTGTCATCCTGGGGCGGCGGGGGTGGAGGGGGTGGACACAAGAACGCGGGCTCTGACGTCACTCGCTTCAGAGCTCGGCTGAAATCAGAGGGAGAGTCCAGTTGAGAGAAAAGGCGTTCCGCAGGGATCCGACCTGGGGCCTCTCAAACAACAAGTACGATACATTAGTCGTGAATCGATGTATCTAAAATACAAAGGAGGTTATTTTAAGACCAATTAGAAATTTGACTTCAGAACATAAATAGAAAGTTTACTAATTTGTTTCAAATTTTGATTTGAAGAAAGATTTACCCGACACAAACTGTCCACTGACTGTGAACGAGTCTCGAGATTCATAATACTTAATAATCTAGCTGAACAAAGTAGGCTAAGTTATTTTTACTTTCTCAGTATAGCCGCACAAAAGTAAATACTAATCTGCAAAATTTTCTCATATAAAACGTGTTTGAGTCGAGTTAAGAAAACAATTGTTATTTTGTATTTGAAATATAATATTGTACAAACATTGATAGGACTATTGTATTAACGCCCAAAGAGTGAGTGAGTTGAATGGCCACTGAGATGCCTGTACTTGATGTCTGTGGATTAGTTGCCGGTCACATCTCTCGGACCAGAATGACATCACTAGATTTTGACAGGTCTAGGTCAGCACAGACTTACCTAATGCTGTTGGGAAGCAAAGTAAACGACCTCATTCACGTCTGTTTCACCCCACACTCACGACCATGCTTGAGGCCTGGCCCGACAACAACAACTGACATCACATGCGTCGTGCACTGATGTGCGAGCAAGACAAAGAGCGAAAGTCTCACCATTAGAAAGCGATCGCAGGTTATGCTAAACGACTGCCTAATAATCAATGAAAAGTAAAAACATGCGTATAATCATAATGCCGCTAGTTTCACCTACAAAGTTTGCGGCAGTTATAAGCAAGTCACCAATCACAGACATCAACAGGCATAATTACCATATTGTGTTATGTGGCGTCAAATTTAAAATCGCCGTCTTTAAGGTTGTAATTTTGATATAACTAAACCACACAGGAGCATTCGTTCGTGACCAAGCATGAAACTTCATCGGGTCTTACCGGATAATTATGATAAACTATGGGATTATATTCGGTAAAGTTTAATATCCAAAGACTAGCCTTGAAATTGATCGCATGATTGAGAATCCTTCATGGCAACAGTTTGTAGTTGCACCAGCACAAAGAGATCCTGCTTTGCAACCTCAAACAGAATGTACACGAACTTTAGTCCTACGCATAAGGTTACAGCTAGAATAAATAAATAAATTGTATTTAGAGTCTACCCACTAAGTTATATAACTGATTTTCAGTGGGGGACAGTAAATCAAAGCGACTAAGCCAACCCTGTAGGCCCCAAAGCAATCGACGAGTGAGCGATCTTTGTTGTGAAACTAAACTCAAACTCTTGTTTTGTTGCATAGCATGGATGCTCGGATTCCTCAGAAGTTTCGATGTCCATGTTCGCATTTTTCTCGAAGCGTCAGGGTTGCCACAAATATCTCCTTGAGAAAGATGGCGCCATGGATATAGAAACGAACAAAGTTAACAATCATCGCAACGCAATACTCATGACGGGACAAGAAGAACTTTGCCCCCTACATGACTAACGAAAAAGGGCAAAGGAGTCCACCAAGGACTGTACCTAGCACCTCTGCTCTTCTAAACACCTGTCCGGCAGTCGGGAGTCCCCCGAGGACTGTACCTAGCACCACTGATGATCTACACACCCTGTCTGGCAGCCAGGAGTCCCACAAGGACTGAACCTAGCACCACTGCTTTTCTACCCATCTGTCCGGCAGCCAAGAGTACCCCAAGGACTGTACCTGGCCCCACTGATCATCTACACACCCTGTCTGGCAGCCAGGAGTCCCACAAGGACTGAACCTAGCACCACTGCTCTTCTACCCATCTGTCCGGCAGCGGATGCGGCAACGATCTCCTCTGTGACAGCGACACCTTGGCCTTGTTGTTCTCGCTCTCTTCTTCTGATGCTCCGAGGTCGGATGGTGTAGCGCTCGACACGCCCGACTCGGCTGGGAACAGGAACAAATCGATACAAGTTAACAAACAATCATCATCACTTGTTTTAAGTGCGCGTCAACCAGTGGGTCATAATGCGCCCTCTAGCCTAGGGGTTTAAGGTTAGGGAGATAAGACCAGTGCTGGGCTGTGGTCTCTCATGTCGCCATCCTCGTCGTCATTGTCATCGAGGAGGGTTGGTGAGGGGCGTAATGTATGGGGGTCCACGACGACGAATGCCAATGCTCTCTCCTAGTGTCGAGAATAACTTTACATGCACCTCTGTTACTACCTGACATTTGCGAGATGGATTTTGTTTCTTTTCACGTCTTATGCGATCGGCAGAGAAATGCCCTTGTTCAAATTCTTCCTTAGGCCAAAACAGGGAAATCATTAAGTGAATGCGTTTCTTTGCATTTTTATGGCTTTGGGGGTGAAACACACTAATAGCCAGGAACAGTAATTACTAAAGCGTCTCTTCTATAAGGGATCAAACTTCAAAGCCAAGGTCAAGGCTTAAAGCTCTGCAATAAGTGTTGCCTTATCGAGACGTGTCTTAGGTACAATACAACCATGAAGCGCTACATCTGCTTCAACGAGAGCAATCTGCTTTTGTAACAGGGCTGGCCTGGAATGTGCTGTGTTCTAACCTGTGGACTGCGTCATGGTGAGTGAGCCGTGGTCCTCGGGGGTGGAGATGCCGGCCGTGACCGCCAGGGTCGCATGGTGGACCTGCACCACGTGACTCCCGGTAGAGCTGATGCTGGTGGAGCGGCTGTGACTGCCGGAGTCCCGGCTTCGACGCCGGGCGTTGATCTGGGGGCAGAAGGAGTCGAGGTCAGGACGGGCGAACATTCTCCTGGCGTTCGAGTGTATAGTGTCTTGTGATCGCTAGTAGATTGCGACATCACTCTACCCCACACCATCCACAAGTCTCCCAAGTGAATGACATAGTAGGCAAAGTAGGTATTATTAATGCACGATATGAAATAGTCGTAGGTAGACCTGGTTGTGTGGTGTAGTATCGTGATTTCCTAGAAACTCTCCTTGTACGGGTATTCATTTGCAGTGTTGAATTCAGGCATACCCCGGGGAGGGCAGTGCCCTCCCCAGGACTGATCATTCCCCCCCCCATCCCACTCAGTACCCACTATTATCAGAAATGTATTAACAATTTATTATTGCATATATTCATATTTCTGCTAAGAAGTAGGCCTGCTGGATTATTTGGAGATAAAAGTAAAAAAATTACACATCTATTTTCATATTTTCATTCAGTCAAAAAGTTTAAAACACCAAAATACGTGAGAATGTTATGATTCTTCCACAACTCTTGGAAACGTGCTGAGTTAGGGACGATATTAATCTCTAAATTAATAATAATTCAAATTACGACTAGTTTAATACATACCCGTCCATACCTGACAAACGAAAATTCACTGGTGATCTGAGCCTAATTCCAGAATAAGTTAGGGTCCACACAAAAATAAAGACACCAGAAAACTGAGCTAAAACCCCCAGATTTTCCAAAACTTCTTACCACCGTACATTATAATAGTATACTTTGTGTGCGCCCACTCCAATTAGTCGAGTGCCCTCCCCAGGGAAAAAGTCTGAATTCAACAATGTTCATTTGGAAGAGAGAATGTCCAAGAGAATCTAAGAAAGAAGGATTGAAGCTAAGTAAGAAGAAGACAGGGGAGGCCAAGGAAGAGATTAAAGGATACTATACTATAGCTGAGACTTGGAGGCAAGAGGAGAGAGCTGGGAAGGTGTAGAAGAGATACGATTGTGGGAGGATAGAAAGAAGTGGAAAAATTTGGTTGCAAAACCCAAACTGACCCAGCCAGAAGCGGAAAACGGCGATGGATAATGATAGTGATGATTTATTATTTTGTTTCGTTTTCCCTCCCTACAAATATCATGAACTGTAATTGGATGAGCGAAGCGAAGACTTCAATTTCACCGACCCCCCAAAAAATTTAGCTCGGGTGTTTTTTTTTTTTTTTTTTTTTTTTTCGTTTTTCTGTCTGTTTGTTCGCTCTCTACCGGGCAAACGGCATATGCGATCTTGATGAAAATTTTGACACGACCTTCTTTTTCTCTGAACTTAGACTTGCCACGTTTTTGGGTACAATCGAAGAAATATTTCTCATAAATATCGTACTTTTTTACGTTTTTTTTCGATTTTTAGTGCGATATTTCGTGCCATTTGGGCCAATTCTGATCAAACGGGTGGGGCTACAACGTTCATATTTCACATGGACATTAAGGTTATGGTGATGTATTGCTTTCTGAAAGAAAAAGTTGAAAAAGTTAGCCAGAATCGAGAGAAAATAAAGCTTTTAATAAACGTTTTTTGACTTTTTGTGCGATATTTTCGTGCCATTTGGGCCAATTCTGACCAAACGGTGGGGCTACAACGTTCATAATTATTATACATGGACATTAAGGTTATGGTGATGTAGTACCTTTTGAAAGAAAATGTTGAAAAAGTTAGCCAGAATCCATAGAAATATAGCTTTTAATGTAAGATTTTTACGATAAATAATAACAAATTAACAAGAAACAATAGAAACTTGACAACAATCACCTACAATGCGTCGGCAGAAAAACAAAGCACTTGCAAAAGTAAAGATATCCCACGCAAACTAAAAACTTTAAAAAAGCTCATCCATCAACGCGGCGGGACTTTAGCGTTTTCCTAGTAAGTACTATAATAAAACTATCCTATACGCCATGTTCGTAGACTGTTATTGCACACGTCGTGGTCAATGGAGAAAAGATAACCTACCTTGTTGTTGCTGTTGTTGGCAGTATTGTTGATGTTGTTGTTGTTCTTGTGGTTGGCAACCTCCTCGCGCACCTGGTAGATATCCTCGTAGTCGTTGTCAGCGCTTCGCTCGCTCATGTCCGAGTAGCACATGTTCTCGTCGGACGCGGGGCTCGAACTGTGGACCTCGACTTTCACTGGAACATGACACGGGAGAGATGAGCACAAGAGACGACAAATTGTGTTTTCTCTGAGGTGAAGTAATAAACATTGTCTGCGAGGGAGAAAGAACAGCTAGGTACAGAGCTTTAGATGGGGTCATGTCCATTGCGTAAATTCCATTTAAATATAAACGTGTGAATTGCCAACTAATCAATAGTTTATCATTACAGGGATTTTAGGAAAAAGTTGTTATTTGGTAGTAAATGCATACTGATGTAATTGACAACCAATGACAATTTAGTGAAGGCCTAGATTGCTCAATTGGCAAGCGCATAATTAAGTACCTATTACTTCTTCTATCTCAAGTATCAATCAATGATGTGTTGTACGGAAAACAAACGGTTGTAGTATGCTATATCTGAGGAACTGACTAGAAGTAAGAAGCGTGATGACATCAATACACCTGTTAAAAATCGATTAAAATAAAATTATATTTGATAATTAATTGTCATGTGTGTCAGCTATAGGCCTAATGTGGTTCACGGTTGTTTGTTATCTCCTGCCTGTGTCAATGTTATCATCGCAGATAACGCGGGTGCTGGCTGAAGACAGGAACGTGCGCTGTCAATATGTTGTGCTAAGAGCTCTGTCAGATCGTCAACCCCTACCATGTGGTTTCCCGGTTAGGTCTCAGTCACACCAGAACCTGGGCGTGGCCTCGGACGCCCCCAGAACCTGGGCGTGTCTCGGCTAGGCCTAATGTGGTTCACGGTTGTTTGTTATCTCCTGCCTGTGTCAATGTTATCATCGCAGATAACGTGGGTGCTGGCTGAAGACAGGAACGTGCGCTGTCAATATGTTGTGCTAAGAGCTGTCAGATCGTCAACCCGACCATGTGTTCCTGGTTAGGTCGCAGTCACACCAGAACCTGGGCGTGCCTCGGACGGGGATCGAACCAACCACACCATCCACCCGGGACTTATTTGTCACAGAGCTTTTAGAGTCTAAATAATTGAGGCTATTCGTTATAAAATAGGCTGAAGGCGATAAGCTTTATGTCCTCGCATGTCCTTGAGATGTGCATATGAGTGACCAATGAAGGTTTTTTAAAAAACATAAATAAATAAATAAATAAATAAATAAATAAATAAATAAATAAATAAATATATAAATAAATAAATAAATAAATAAATAAATAAATAAATAAATAATTTAATTAATTAATAAATAAATAAACAAATAAATAAATGAATAAATAAATAAATACGTTCCTGCACGACGAACATTTGGAAATTCGACCGGTCAATGAGAATTGCGCGGTGCCTCGTGTGCAGCTCGAAGCCAGGTCCCTTGGTTACACAACCCCTAAGGACGTGCAAGATAGGCGAGTGCCCATGCGTTGAGTCGCAGGTCTAGCCAGTACGGGGTTCGACTCCCGTACGGTACAGCAAGGCAGTAATCCTTATCTCCTACTGCACGTCAAGGTTGGGAACACGGAGCATCATACTAATCTATTGCGTGGCCCGTGGCACATGAGATCAGCAAGAACGGACTCTGCTTGGGAGGTGAGCCAGACCGCGTGTGGCAAGATGTTGAGTCCGCGTCAGAGCAATACCCAGTATATTACACATCAACTAATAGCTGCAACTTGTTTACGGCGCGCGGCTTGACGAACAAAGAGTTGAAGTGGCCTAGGTTTATTGCGAGGCAGTAACCATGCACTTGAAATCATTGTAATGCTCGACGTGCGCGTGTTAGTTGTGAGAGAGGCGGGACGTGGGTCGCCTCACCCACTCAGTGGCGGAACTAGGCGCCGCAGGGCCCGCAACTGCGGGGTACCAGGCCCGTTTAGGGGCCCCGTTAAAAAAAACTAAGTAAAAAAACACAGTATTTCACCCTGTTTGGAAAATATTGTTAAATTTTGTTTTCGTTACTAAAATGACCGTTTTGTGAATCTAGCGGATATTTAGGAACTTTAGCGTCCACAACACAACACACAAAAACTAAATTATTTTGGTATTGCATTCAGCCCACAACTTTTTTCTAAAACGCACCAAACGCACTCTAAAAACCTGATATTTTAATTTTTCGCCTGCGGCGCTATTGATGGGGTTTATTTGGATTAAGGACGCGTCAACCGTTAGGTCATAATGCACCACTCTAGCCTAAGGGGGGGGGGAGGCGGGGCCCATGCTGGTCAGAACCAGCCACGGGTAAGGGGAGGAAGGGGGGTTTCTCACGTCGCGGTCGTCATCGTCTTTGTCATCGTTCGTTGTGTCATTGTCATCGTCGCGGGGGATCGTCAAGGGAAGGGGCTTTGCCCACCAAACACCCCGTCCTTATATAATACTCCCGGTTATTATATAGCCCCCCGGGATGAAAAACCTTATTACAACACTGAGCCTATTTATGTGTGTATCTGTTAGGGGGCCCCCATAGAAATTTTGCGGGCGGGCCCATGAAACGAAGTTCCGCCACTGCACCCACTTGCATGCACGCGCGTATAATCCTTGCGCTATAAAACTAGCCTATTTTACTACTACTCGGCTTTACATCCCCTACCGAAAAACAAATTTTAGTTTACGTTCCGGTTATCCGTTCATGTTTATAACGGTGTTCGGTTCCGATCTGTTCGATGTCCCTTTGCACGGCATAGCTTTGGCAAGGTCCACTAGATCACCTTGCACCGCTCGCCGGAAGTCAAGTAGGTTCCCTGAATATCCGCCAGGGAATCCAGTGCACCCTGTTGCTTTGCTAGCCGCGTTTTGTTGCTTCAAGAGTTGTTCTAAACACGTGCGACGCAACTTCAAATGTTGAAATACAATCAAAGTGGTCTACTTCACTAAACGGATTTAAATTCCATCTTAAACGTAGGCCTGCGTCTCTATGACACCATACAATCAATTAATATAATCGATTCGGCCTAGGCGTGCAGTAGCGAGCCGACATTGATTGTAGATAACTTTGACTGATAATATTGAACAATTAATGTAATTATGTAAGAGTTAAGCTGAGCCATGTAGGCCTACGCACGCAATAATATGAATGATACATTCCGGCTAGTGTTAAATGGTAGGTGCTACTGCTACAAAGCTGGATTGGCCTTATAGTGGAGGTTTTCGTCTAAACCGAAAGGGGAAACGCGTTTGGCCTGATGACCGAGAGAATCTTTGGATAGGGGTTAAAGTGTTATCATCTACCCTGCACTAATGCGCCTTACCGGTGTGCAGTACTTCCTCCCTGTCCCTCGCGCTCGAGAATATAACGTCGGCGTCCCTGGTCTGTGCGAGGTTGACCGCGTCCACGATCTCAGAGACCTTCACGGCCGCACATCATCTCCCCTGCACTAAGGGCGCCTTACCGGTGTGCAGATTCCTCCCTGTCCCTCGCGCTCGAGAAATAACGTCGGGCCCCTGGTCGTTTTATTGACCGGTCCACGATCTCAAGCCCTTCACGGCCGCAATATCACCCTGATAATCCCCTTACCGGTGTGCGTACACCCCCCTACCCTCGGCTCGAAAATATAATCGGGCCCCCTGGTCTGGTTGGGTTTGACGCGCCCACGTCTCAGAGACCCTCACGGCCGCAATCATTACCCGCACTAATGCGCCTTCCGGTGTGCGTACACCCCCCCCTGCCCCTCGCGCTCGAGAAATAACGTCGGCGTCCCGGGCCCTTGTGCGAGGTTGACCGCGTCCACGTCTCAGAGACCTTCACGCCGCACATATCTACCTGCACTAAGCGCCTTACCGGGTGGCAGTGTCACCTCCCTTTCCCCTCGCGCTCGAAATATAAGTCGGGCCCGGTCTGTTTAGGTGACCGCGTCCACGATCCAGAGCCTCCGGCGCAATATTCCCCCTGCATAATGCGCCTTACCGGTGTGCAGTACACCCTCCCTATCCTCGCGCTCGAAAATATAAGTCGGCCCCCTGGCTGTTTGGGTTTGACCGCGCCACATCTCAGAGCCTTAACGGCCGACATCATCTACCCTGCACTAATGCCCCTTCCCGGTGGCAGTCATCCCCCTGTCCCTCGCCGAAATATAAGTGGGCGTCCCGGGTTGTGCGGGGTTTTGACGCTCCACATCTCGAGACCCCAGGGCCGACTCATCTCCCCCTGCCAAATGCGCCTTACCGGTTGCAGACTTCCCCCCTGTCCCTCCGTCGAGAAAAAACGTGGCGCCTGGTCTGTGCAGGTTGAACGTCTAGAGACCCTCACGGCCGCACATATCTCCCTCACAAAGGGCCCTTCCCCGTGTGCTACTCCCCCCTGCCCTCGCGCTCGAAAAATAAAAACGTCGGGCGTCCCGGGCTGTGAAAGGGTTGAACGATCTCAGAGCCCTCACGGCCGCACATCATCTCCCCTGCCTAATGCGCCTTAGGGTGCAGTACATCCTCCCTGTCCCTCGCGCCGAAAATATCGTCGGTCCCGGTCTGTGCGAGGTTGACCGCCCCACGCCCTCAGAGATTTCCCGGGCCCCCACATCACTACCCTGCACAATGCGCCTTCCCGGTGTGCGTACCCTCCCTGCCCCTCGCGCTCGGAATAAAAACGTCGGGCCCTGGTCGTGCGGGGTTTTGACCGCGTCCCGATCTCAGAGCCCTTCACGGCCCGCAATCATCTACCCTGCACAATGCCCCTTTACCGGGTGTGCAGTACATCCTCCCTGCCCCTCGGCTCGAGAATATAAGTCGGGTCCCTGGTCTTCGAGGTTGACCGGCCACGTTTCCAGAGCCCCTTCCGGCCGCCATCATTACCCTGCAAATGCGCCTTCCCGGTGGCATAATCCCCCCATCCCTCGCGTCGAGAATAAACGTCGGCGCCCCGGGGTTGTGTGGGGTTTGGGCCCGCCACGATCTCAGAGCCCCTCACGGCCGACATCACTACCTGCCAAATGCGTTTACGGGTGCAGTACATCCCCCCCTACCCCCGCGCTCAGAAATAACGTCGGCGTCCCGGGTCTGTGCGAGGTTGACCGCGTCACGTCTCAGAGCCCTTCACGGCCGGCAATATTCCCCTGAAAAGGGCCCTTCCCGGGTTTTCATACATCTCCTGTCCCTCGCGTTTCGAGAATAAAAAGTCGGGCCCCTGTCTGTGTTGGGTTTGACGCGTCCACGATCTCAAAGACCTTCACGGCCGCACATCATTACCCTCACTAATGCCCCTTACCGGGTGCAGTACTTCCCCCCTCCCCCTCGCGCTCGGAAAAACGCGGCGCCCTGGTCTGTGCGGGGTTGACCGCGTCCACGATCTAGAACCCTCACGCCGCACACTCTCCCTGCACTAATGCGCCTTCCCGGGTGTGCAGTACATCCCCTATCCCTCGGCTCGAGAAAAATAAACGTCGGGTCCCTGGTCGTGCGGGGTTTGACCGGTCCCGATTCAGAGACCCTCACGGCCCCGCACATCATCACCCGCCCTAATGGCCTTAGGGGTGTGCAGTATTCCCCCCTGCCCCTCGCGCTCGAGAATATAAGTCGGCGCCCTGGTTGTCGAGGTTGACCGCGTCCACGTTCAGGCCCTTCACGGGCACTCATCTCCCCTGCAAAGGGCCCCTTTACCGGTGTGCATAATCCTCCCTGTCCCCGCCTCGGAAATAACGTCGGCTCCCGGGCTGTGTTAGGTTGAGCGCCCATCTCAGAGCCCTTACGGCCGCCCATCTTCCCCTGCACAAATCCCTTACCGGTGTGCAGAATCCTCCCTATCCCCGCGTCGAGAATAAACGTCGGCGCCCCCGGGTCTGTGTTAGGTTGACCGGGGGAATTCAGGACCTTCAGGGCCCCCGAAAAAACATCTTTCCCCGCATAATGCGCCTTTCCCGGTGGCAGTACTTCCTCCCGCCCCCTCGCGCCGAGAATATAACCGGCTCCCGGTCTGGGAGGTTGACCGCGTCCACATCTCAGAGCCCTTCAGGGCCCAATCTCTACCCTCACTAATGCGCCTTCCCGGTGGCATACATCCCCCTACCTCCCCTCGGAATAAAAAGTCGGCGTCCCTGGTCTTGTTGGGTTTTGACCGCGTCCACGATTCAAGACCTTCACCCCACATCATTTTTTCCCTGCACTAATGCGCCTTCCCGGGTGTGAGTAAACCCCCTTTCCCCTCCCCCCCCCTCCGAGAATATAACGTCGGCGTCCCGGTCGTGCGAGGTTGACGGCCACGATTCAGAGACCTTAGGGCCGCACATCATCTACCCAGCCTAATCCCCGCCTTCCCGGTGTGCATATTCCTCCCTGCCCTCGCGCTCGAAATATAACGTCGGCGCCCGGTTGTGGAGGTTGACCGCCCCCACGATCTCAGAGCCCTTTCACGGCCGCACATCATCTACCCTGCACTAATCGCCAAAACCGGGGGGCAGTACTCCCCCCTACCCCTCGCGCTCGAGAATATAACGGGCGTCCCTGGCGTGTTGGGTTTGACCGCGTCCACGATCTCAAGCCCTTTCACGCCGCACATATCTACCCTGCCTAATGCGCCTTCCGGTGTGCAGTACATCCCCCCTCCCCGCGCTCGGAATAAACGCGGGGCCCTGGTCTGTGCGAGGTTGACCGCGTCCACGACCCAGAGACCTTAGGGCCCCGCACATCATCTACCCTGATTTTAATGCCCCTTCCCGGTGTGCAGTATTTCCTCCCTGTCCCCCCCGGTCGAGAATATAACGTGGGCGTCCCGGGTCTGTGTGAGGTTGCCCGCGTCCGACTCAAAACCCTTTCAGGGCCCATCATCTCCCCGGCCTAATGCCCTTACCGGTGGAGTAATCCTCCCTATCCCTCGCGCTCGAGAATAACGTGGGCGCCCTGGTTTTGTGCGAGGTTGACCGCGCCCACGACCAGAGCCCTTCACGGCCGCACATCATTACCCTCACTATGCCCCCTTCCCGGTGTGCAGTACATCCTCCCTACCCCTCGGCTCGAGAATAAAACGCGGCGCCCCTGGTCTGTGCGAGGTTTGACCGCGTCCACGATCCGGGCCCCCCAGGGCCGCACATCATCTACCCAGCACTTATGCGCCTTCCCGGGTGTGCAGTACATCTCCCTGTCCTCGCGCTCGAGAATATAAGTCGGCGCCCTGGTCTTGCGAGGTTGACCGGTCCACGATCTCAGAGACCCCACCCCCACTCTCTCCCCTGCCTAATCGCTTACCGGTGTGAGTACATCCTCCCTGCCCGGGGCCCGAGAATAAACTCGGGTCCCTGGTCTTGCGGGGTTTGACCGCGTCCACGATCTCAGAGCCCTTCCGGGCCCCAACATCATTCCCCCTGCAAAATGCCCCTTCCCGGGTTTTGCAGTATTTCCCCTCCCTTCCCTCGCGCTCGGAAATAACGTCGGCGCCCCTGGTTTGGGCGGGGTTGAACGATCTCGACCCCTCACGGCCGCACTCATCTCCCCTGCACTAATGCCCCTTACGGTGTGCAGTACTCCCCCCTTTCCCTCGCGCTCGAGAATAAAACGGGGGCGTCCCTGGTTGTGTGGGGTTTGCCCCGCGTCCACGATCTCAGAGCCCTCACCCCCGCACATCATCCCCCTGCCTAAGGGCCCCTTACCGGTGTGCATACACCCTCCCTGCCCCTCGGCTCGAGAATTAACGTGGGCGTCCCGGTCTGTGAAAGGTTAACGACTCAAGACCCTCAGGGCCCGCACATCATCTACCCTGCACTAATGCGCCTTACCGGGTGCAGTAACCCCCCTTTCCCTGCGCTCGAAAAAACGTCGGCGTCCCGGGTCTGTGCGATTTGACCCGTCAAAGATCTCAGAGCCCTTTCAGGCCGCACATCATCACCCCGCACTAATCGCCTTACCGGTGTGCAGTCATCCCCCCCTATCCCTCGCGCTCGGGAATATAACTCGGGCCCTGGTTTGGGAGGTTGACCGCGTCCACGACTAAAGGCCCCCTCACGGCCGCACACATCTACCCGCATAATGCCCTTTAAAACCGGTGTGCAGTACATCCCCACCCCTCGCGTCGAGAATATAGTGCGTCCCTGGTCTGTGAAAGGGTACTCTCAAGACCCTCCGGCCCACATCATCTACCCTGCACTAAGCCCCTTCCCCGGTGTCAGTATTTCCCCCCTTTCCCTCGCGCTGAAAATAACGTCGGCGTCCCTGGTTTTGTGCGGGGTTGCCCCGGTCCACGATTCAGAGACCTTCCCCCCAGCACATCATCTACCCGCACTAAGGGCCCTTACCGTGTGCAACCCCTCCCCCGTCCCTCGCGCTCGAAAATATAACGCGGGTCCCGGGCTGTGCAAGGTTGAACGATCTCAGAGACCCCACGCCCCACATCATCTCCCCCTGCACTAATGCGCCTTCCCGGGTGCAGAAAAAAAAAAATCCAAGTCTGGGCCCTATTTGATAGCACCCCAACCATAAACCTTAATTAAAAAATAAAAAAAACACTATAACAAAACCCCCACATTACCCTAAACACTGACTTTCCACACTCCATAGAATGAACCCCAAACCATGCCCCTTTCCTTCTAAAACCCCTCTCAACCCCACAAAAAAACTTAAAAAAAACCCAAACAAAAAAAAAATTTTTCTAAACTAGGCTAATATAACACCTAAGTCTAAACATCCGCTCCATCGCAAAAAAATGGAAGAAACTAAAAACTGATCCATAAAAAATCAGCCCACTAAATTATACTGAAACTGGCTGAATCATAGAAATCAACCGCCTCGAACCGGGATCTCTAACATAAAACATCTATTTCGACCAAACCCCTAAACAGGCGGGTAGCTTATTTGCGAAACTATCTTTAAAATAGTTCCTTTCCCCAACCCAATTAATTGCTCAGAAATTTTACTTTGAAGACTGGATGTTGTTTGAAACTAACCAACTCACAAATTCTGATATTTTCAAACTATAGATCACCCATGGAGAGTAAACTCTTTTTTGACAATCTCCAGGAAACCCTTGTTAAAACCCAACCCAAAAAATTTCCAAAAACAGGAAAAAGCTCTTTGCGGGGATTTTTAACATTAAAGTTATTAAAATCTACCCCACAGAACCCTCCTTGCATGCGAAACTTTTAAAAAGGTTGCTTCCACAACACTCTATGTACAATTGGCAATAGTAGTACCCTCCTTGATAATATATTCACTTCACTGAATAAATCCTTTTATAAAACTAAACTTTTGCACCACACTTCTCAGATCATGCGCCCTTCTTCTAGAAATTAAAATTCAGGAGCTTTTTTCCCCCACCCCAAATTTTGCGAAAAAGGAAAAATAAAAACAAAAATCAACCTTTTTCCTAAAGTTACTCGATGAAGAAGAATGGTTAATACTACTCAGACGCAACGTGCATAAACACCTTTTTTAAATACATTTCCCAGGTCTTTTTAAACAAACTTTTTCCCAAAACCGTCAAAACCAACAACCAGACCCCAAATCCCTGGATTTCTAAAGAGTTACGAGAAAAAGGCAAACACTCAGAAAACTTTACAGATGCATAAACTATACCCCCCCAGTTCAAACTCCTCAGACGATTTTAAACCCTCAAGAAAAAACCACTCCTTCAAACTAAGAAAAAAAAAAAAAAAAATTTTATTCCAAAAAATTTAAAAGGCCGACAATAAAACAAGAGATCGTGGCAACAATAAAACACAATGTTTGCCCCCCCAAAAAACACGTGATGACCTTTTGCTAAAAAAGAAGGTCCCCAGGTCGATCCGAACATAATATCAAAAAATTTAAATAACATTTATAAAAGCGGGATTAAAAAAAACCACAAATTCATTAAAATGCAAAGCCCCCACAGAAAAATCCCTCAAACCCCCAGTCAATGTTTCTTTTCGACCCACCTCAACAGAAAATTTCAAAAATTATTAGATGTTAGGTAACAAAAATCTTCCGGGGTAGACGATTCCCCACTGCAATTTTTTCAAAATTTACAAATCCTTTTATTCCCCTATCATTAAAAATAACAAATCATTTGAAACTGGTATTTTCCCCTCAAAGCTGAAAGAGTAAAGTTATTCCACTTTATAAAAAAAGGGCTCTCTAAAGACCCAAACAACTTTCGCCCCAAAATCTCTTCTCTCTTCCTTTTCAAAAATCTTTGAAAAAAACCTTTTAGCCCCCTTAACCTTTTTACATCCAAACACAAAATATTTTCACCAAGCCAAAATGGTTTTTAAAAGGTAAATCAAATACCACGTATTTTTTCACTTCTTTCAACTATCCCGATGCACTTGATAAAGGGGACGTTTCCCCTAGGCATTTTTACGATTTAGTAAAGCATTCGACACCCTCATCACTCTATCCTACTATGCAAATTAAAATCAATGGAATCAGGGGCCCGGCCCACTCCTGGTCTCCTCTTACCCACCCATTTAAAAGTTTCAAAAAAAATTCGAAAAACCGCAAACTCAACCCCCCTTTTTATTCTCAACCCTGATCCTGAAAAGTGGGCCCACAAGGAACCATTTGGGGCCACCCTTCTTCTCCTTTAGTCAACGATAGCCCGAATGTTTTTACCCTGGTACACTAACACAATATCGATGATTTCAGCCCTTCTAAAAGCACAAAAAGGAAAAACTTTAGCACCACTCTCACAAATGTCCAACGAAAAAAGCTTCCATAATGCACAAACTGCAAAAAAACCTTTTTATTCAACCGTTTAAAAAAGGTGTTTTAAATTCCACCACAAGTAATTGGATCCACCCAAAGCCTCCTCTTCGCATTCATCTAAGGCATTGCCTGTCTGACGCCCCAAATTCCTGGGGCTACATTGACTGAAAACCCCTTTATTGGACAGGGCCACATAGACGCGTTTGCTCAAAGATAAAGATGGTTTTTTTTCCTCAGAAGAATAAAAGCCCCAGTCAACCCCAAAGCCTTATTCTCATATACCATGCTCACATCCACTCACAATATCGTACGGATTATTTTCTGGGGGGAAACTCGCCACAAGTTAAAAGTTTTTTGATTACAAAAACGGGGCCCCCTTTGAATTTAAATGAGCTCTTGGGGACCTCGGGTTTGAAATATCTTTTCCCACCCAAAAAATCTTGACCTTAGCAAAATACTTTATACAACTTGCAGCAGTCTTTATCAAACAAAACCCTCACCCCTTCAAATTAAAATCAAAAATTAGACCTGTACACGTCACAAACAAAAATTCATGCCCAATCAAATACAACGCTTTTTCCAAAAAGGACCTCATTTCCAATGTTAACAATTACAACATTACCCCCAGAAAATTAAAAACAAACAAACACTAGACCTTTCAAAAAACATTGAAAACATTTCTAATAGAGCTTGCTTTTAACAATCAAAGAAAACCTTTTCCAGTGATTTTTAAATTAATTTGTGCGCCCGGACATACAAAAACCCCCTCCATAGCTTTCATCAACTTTCTTCACATTCTGCACTTGTACGTATGAACATGAATATAAAATTTAAAATTGCAATTCAAGACAAAAAAAAGTACCTTATGTATAGAAAAAGAAGGGGGATATTATGAAATGTAATTTTTATGTATAATTTTTTAAATTTAACAAGTTGTATTTTTCTTAACCATAGGGTAGCTATTCACTTTTTCCCTTAAGGTTATACTTGTGCAATGCCGTCAAGGTGAATAAAAAATTTTTATTATTTTTATTATTATTATTTTAACGTCGGCGCCCTGGTCTGTGCAAAGGTTGAAAAGTTCAGAGACCCTCACGGCCGCATCACTACCCCTGCATAAGCGCCTTACGGGGGCAGTACATCTCCGTCCCCGCGCTCGAGAAAAACTCGGGGTCCCTGGTTGGGAGGTTTACCGCGTCCCCCGATTCAAGACCCCACGGCCGCACATCATCTACCCCGCACTAAAGCGCCTTTCCGGGTGCGTAACCCCCTGTCCCTCGCGCTCGAGAATATAACGTCGGCGTCCCTGGTCTGTGCGAGGTTGACCGCGTCCACGATCTCAGAGACCTTCACGGCCGCACCGTTCTGCTTGGTCACCACCGAGATGGCCTCTTCGCTGTCGATCACTATGCGCTCGTAGATGTTTCCGTTGGGCTTGGTGTGCGGTTGGTCGGCGGGGACGTCGAGCACCTTGCTCTTCCTGCACCCCATGGTGCTCTTGCACCCCTAGCGTCGGTCTGGTGCACTTGCACCCCTAGCGTCGGCCTGGTGCTCTTGCACTCCTAGCGTCGGCCCGGTGCACTTGCACCCGCGGAGAGGGCGTCGTCGGGCACCCCCTAGCGTCGGTCCGGTGCACTTGCACCCGCGGAGAGAGGGCGTCGTCGGGCACCCCCTAGCGTCGGCCCGGTGCACTTGCACCCGCGGAGAGGGCCTCAGCGGGCCACCCTGGCAGGCCCCGCACCCCTGGGCGTCGGGGAGCGCATCGGCTAGACGTAATTACACACGGGCGATACAAGGTGTCTTATTTGTAGAGTCTAAGTCGATGAGTAGGCGGGTACTAGCCCATTTATCACTTTGAGAACACTTTTAACCAAATGCGTTTGTTGGTTTAGTTTTGTTATATTATTAAAGTCGAAATTTCTAAAAATTTGGATGTTAAGATGCCGAGACAGCGTCCAAATCTTTGTAACCGCGGTGTATAGACAGACACTGCAGAGCGCGGCTAGGAATGCACCATCTAGCGGCGTCTGCCCGGGACGAACTCAACACAATGACTGGCGCAGTGAACGAGATAACACGCGTCCATCTGATAACAACACTGATAACAGGTAAACGCTAATAAATAATACGAAGAACAATCAACCGCTCCAAACAGAATCGATCTGTTTCTAGGAAGTAAACGTTTTGTTTCTGGACAGAAGAAAAACAAAAACACAAAGCGATCTTGTGATGTTTTGAGTTTTGACAGCGGCCATGACAACAATACCTATTCGCTTCATCTGTTTTCATACTTGTTGATTGCGTGAAGCGGAATAACATTCTCGAATCCAAGAAGACGGCGCATTGACTTTGATAACCCTCTACAAGTAAGGCCGTGGGAGAAGTTCCGCTGCCTCGTCTTCAGTCAACCCCAAGTAATCTTTTCTTTACTTTATGTCACTGTAAACCACTATTTTTCCTCTCCTACGTTAATATTGCGTTGTATTTACTGTATTATATTGTAATAATTATATTATTGTATATATTTTGTAATAATATTAATTAACATTGTAATAATAGGCCTACATCAAAGAATTGTTAGGGTAGGCTATCATAATGACTTGTACCGCTGATGCTAAATGCATAAGTGAGCACATTGTAATGCTAAGAGATAAAAAATAAATATTTATTTGACTTGATTTTATAAGAATCAGTGTCAGTATCGATGATTATGATGTATGAGCTTCGTTTCAATGGTGTTTAATGTTTGTAATGACATTTTAAATGTTTTATCATCATCATCACCCTCGTACCACCCATCCACCCTAGAAGACTTATGTCGCCCGCCCGTGGTACAGGTAACAGGTAGCATGTTGACCGTTGAACTGTGTGTTATCTTCCTCACACAGGTGACGTACAACTCATTAGCGGCTGAGGTCTGGTTATCTCTCAGCTGCCAGTCACACACACTGACTCACTATCACACTTTTCTGTGTATCCGCAACTTTAACGGAGATAATATCGAGTCTGTTTTCCGATACAATACATTTGTTGCTGCTATCTTCAAATTAAAAGTAAAACATTCACAGACCAGAATTTGCTTGAGAAACTTGAAAACATTTTGTCTTCTTCCCCGGAAGCTCAACTGGCAAGAAAGTGTGGGTTTGAGCCCCAGTCGTACAAAACGTACGGCCTTCTATTCTGAAGCAATTATTATAGAGATAGACACAGATGAACGAAATTTAGGTCTTCAGAAAAGACAGAACAGGATAAAATATACGTTAAAATTATATTATTTTTTAGGAAATCTGCACCTCTATTCAGTCAGGATTGTCTGAGATAAGTATAGAGCCTTACAGTGAGTGTATCTGGTTTGCACCAACACTCTGGAGGCTAGTCTTGATGATGAGTCACATAAATAAAACCCCTTGTGTACAATTCCTTATCACTGGGAAATATAAAATAGTTTCCTGGTTTATTGCTGGAGCTTTGTGTGTACAGGCCACGTAGATAGCTAGGTGTACTCTCTGTACAGGCAGTGCAGTTACTACACACATGGGGTTCAGTACGCACCTGTGTGGCCGTTAGCTGGGGGCGGGGGCGGCGGGGACGGAGGCAGTGCAGTTACTACACACATGGGGTTCAGTACGCACCTGTGTGGCCGTTAGCTGGGGGCGGGGGCGGCGGGGACGGAGCGGCCACCGCAGACGTCTCGAACAAGTCTTTCACACGGTTGTAGATCACCTGAGAAACACAAACTTGTTAGCCGTCATATCAAGCTCTCGCACCATACGTACTCTTAACACATCCGCACAAAAGTTTTTTTTTAAAATCGTATTAAGAGTATACCCATATTACTGATTTTCAGTGTGGGACAGTAAACCAAACGACCAAGCCAACCCTGGAGGCCCCGACACAATCGACGAGTGAGTGATAACCAACCAAAGATCGATATTTTTTAATAGGAAATATAGCAACCAGTGGTATGGACAGTGCGAACACCCGCGGATCAACGCCAGAATCAACAAGACCGATTCAGAGAAACTTGGAATTTATTATGTGCTCGTTGCTAGGACGGCTCCAAAGTCACTGTTTACAAAATCCTTAGACAAGATCTGATGGAAAGTCCAAATCAGAAGTTTAAAAGTCAAAAAAAACTTCTGAATTTAACGGGAATCGAACCCTGGACTTTCAGCGTTGGAATCAGAGACGCTAACCACAAGACCAACGAGCCACACAATTTACATCTCGGCTTCACGTGCACGACACTTTATTTACATTCTTTCACACTTATTGATGGTTATTTAGATAATTACAATCAAACAGATTTCATTTCATTTCAGTTCAATGAAAATCTTAACAATATGCTTACTCTCAAATAGCCCACAATGCTTGAACGTCATTGATACCATAGGGATTCTTAATCCATTCTTCATACGATAATCATAGATTTGTTTTCATTTATAACAGCAAGCTGAAAGTTGCACCAATAATAATGGCGGGAAAAACGAGCCACTATTAGCTATTGTTACGAATCAACCAAATATTGATATTAACTCCGTAATCTAGAAGACGGTAGTAAAGACATTCATCCAAAAACATTAAAAAGCTTTGCTCATTGGTCAACAATGCTCTAAAGACCCAAATCTTGACACGTGCTGTTTGCGCGGGAAATAAAATACTACAAACTTTGTGCCCCAAAGAATTTAAAATATTTACTTTAAATTGGTTTATTTGAAGTAATGGTCTTTTTAAGTGTTCGATCCATTTCTTACACCCACGTCATTCTTTGGAGTTCGTGAACATTCGCTGAAATGCTGTTAATGTGAATTATGTTAACTAGGAAAACGCTTAAGTCCCGCCGCGTTGTTGGATGAGCGTATTGGTGCATTGAGCTGCCAGTGTTACATGGATTTTCTGTTGTTCTGTGAAAAAAATCATTTCATATCAAAGTTTTTTTTTAATTAAATTAAAATTAAACAAAAAATAAACTTAATTTTTTTAGTTAATCGTAATTTTTAAAAAAGAAAAAAATCGTAAAATTGCAATTTTCATAAGAAAAATTATTCGATTGCGCTCAAATTTAACACGAATGTATTAATTCATGAAATTAAGGTTCTGTGAAAAAATCATTACAATAGGATAAGCATGTAGGTGTTATAAGTCAAAGAAGTTTTTAAAAATCGAAAAAATCGTAAAATTGCGTTTTTTTATGAGAAAAAATTTCTCGATTGCGCTCAAAACGTGGCAGTTTTAAGTTCAGAGATTTCAAATGCCTCCAGAAAATTTCATCGCAGCTTGCGCGGAGTATCGGTTTAGACAGAATCGTGTTAACAGACACACCAAAAAAACACAAACAGAAAAAAAGAAAAACATTCCGGATTTTTTTCTCCAGTGTAGTGTACGCTCGCTACGCTCATCCAATTAAGTACACCCATTTATGCCCACATTTATAATAACATCTTTGTGATTGCAATACGAGTAATTCTTTTGATTTACAATATAACAAAATCAATTACTTTACAACTTAATAAAAAATACTTCTTGGTATCATTACATACGACCTTTTTTTTGCAAATTCATGTTTATTAAAATAGTTGTCACATGTTGTCATAACTAATTAGTCTAAATTCCAACCTGTTGCGGGTTATGCAGGTAGAATGGGTCGCTGGCCACGCTGCTGTTGCCACTGCTGTGTCCGCTACTGAGAGAAGTGTCCTTGAGACTGTTGTGTGACATAGGGTTGATGTATAGGCCGTCCTGGGGTTGAGTTGTAGAGGGGGGGTGGAGGTAGAAGGGCTCCCTGCTAGACTCGTAGTTGACACAGTCGGAGCGCAGGCACTGAAACAACACACACGATGAGGTTTCGGGAGACGCATCTGCTAGCGTCCTCGGGAGAGAACCGGTCTGAGGACGAGGGCAGATGCGGTTCCCGAAATATCGGCGAGAAATAAGAATTTGTTGTGGCTCGGTCACATTAATGTACCTGCTCCAAAGAAACGTGGGTTCTGAAGTCAACTAGGCAGATATTCTGGTAGTTATGATGGACAGTTTAGATGTCCGACCAGCAATTGCGAGAAATGGCTTCGATACCCGGTCAAGACGGATCTTTTTATTTATGGATTGATTTTCATAAACATCATTATATATAATTTAATGTATTTCTTATCAATTTATATTAATGGTTGTATCTCAGTTACACCAAGTAAATGTTAATTTATGCATTGAACACCCAACGAATATACTGTCTCTTAGTGTCGTCGCTATGTTCCTCGATCTGACTATACTCACTCTGATGGTCGGGTCTTGTTTGCGGCAAGCGCATCCCTTGGGCGGCTCGTCGTTGTAGTCCGGCACTGTGCCATGCTGCACTAGGAGGTTCAAGCACTGAAACAAACACCACGATGTGTTATCAATCTTGCAAGAACATTACAAACATATGAGAGAAAACGTAATTGCATGGAAGGGGGAAACTTGAGAAGGGAAATGGTGGAGGCGCCGGTCCAGAGAACGGAACCTGATTAAACTGTTGTACTGGAGCAAGTAAAGGCGTTATAATTCACTGAAACTTTATAGGATACACTTGTGCTTTGTGTTGAAGGCAACAAACACTTATTGATCAGGGCTGGATTCGGTTGTCTCTATAGTGGCATGCAGTAGTGCAAAGGCAACGAACGAGTGTAAGAACAACATGGAAGGCGAGTCGGTTAAAACCATAGATATTGAACCCCTAGTGTAGGCTAGATTAGCAGTCGGTGGTCCACTTCCGTGACAATTAGAAGCCATCTTGAAATCCCAGTTTACATGTTAATCAAATGGGAGCGATTTGTAGCACAAATAGTTCTCAAGATTGCCGCCAGGTTGACAGGTAAGCATACTTAAATTCACTTATGCAATAACTTCGTATTGTTTCTGTTTGTTCAAACACATAACAAAAACTTGTAGAAATACAGCCAAACCTTACACCTCAAAAGAAATGAGATCTAAAAAAAGGGCCAAGCTCATCTACCCTTCCACATAAACGTACAGTGTCCCATAACAGCATCCTCGAAAAGCTTGGCAAAATAGAATTTGCGATTATTAATTTAACGTAATAGTTTATCCAAGTTCTTTTTTTCTAATTAATTTAAACGTAATAACATGCAAATTCTATTTTGCCAAGCTTTTCGAGGATGCTGTTATGGGACACTGTACGTTTATGTGGAAGGGTAGATGAGCTTGGCCCCTTTTTTTTAGATCTCATTTCTTTTGAGTGTGTAAGGTTTGGCTGTATTTCTACAAGTTTTTGTTATGTGTGTGATCTCATTACTTTTTCAAGTTCCATTACAAAATTATTTGCTAAAATATAATATTTTTATCAAAGTTGATTTAAATTCTATGGTATTAGCAGTAAAAATATAGGATGTAAAATATCTAGACCCGGATTCATGTACATCCTGGGTATAGGTGGTATAACCATGGTATAACGACGGTATAAGGACTGGACCCCAATTCTTGAGTTCGTGGGAGATGAGTTGAAAACGCAATTTGAAAACGAAGTCGTTTTCGTTTTCGAAGGAATTGGTATTCTTGAACGGTATCGTGGAAAACGTCATGGGTTGTGAGTTGAAAGCATTGATATTAAACCGGTTGAAAGAGTATCACGAAATCCAAACACTTTAAAAAGATTTGCGTATAGCAAAGAGCTCGAAAAAGTTCTATATTTATTCTAGATGGCAGTGCCTTCATAAACGCCGGCCAATCGAAAGACAATTTGTATGAAATGATTTGATTGTTGCAATTATGTAAACAAACAGTTGAGCAAGTTCATAATGTTGTGCTGGCATAGGGTTGGCTAGGCTTGTCAAACATGTAATGTAAGTATGAATTTTACTAGTCCTATAGCCAAATGGAACTTTAGACCTACACTTTTGCATTATAAATAATTTTCCACATCTGGGCCTAGGCCAGGGACGGTTTCTGATTTGTTTTATGAGAGTATAATGACACTTTTTCTCGTTCCACACAAAGAAGAAAAATTTTAAATGTCCGCTATTTGTTTACGTATCGCACTTTCCCGCCTAACTCTGCTTATACCGTCAACAAGTGTCAAGTAACTATGGTTACTTGTTGATTGTATGCCAAGTGTTTAAGCTTATTTTAAAACCTTTATTTGGAAGCCTTCCAACAAACTTTTTCAACTTTTTTTTTCAAAAGAGACTATCATTCTATAACCTTAATGTCCATGTAAAATATGAACATTGTAGTCCCACCCGTCTGGTCAGAATCGCGGGCCGACGTATTAGATGTGAGCAGTAGTAGGCAGTAGTAGGCAGTAGTAGGCAGTAGTAGGCAGTAGCTAACATCCTTAAAGTGATTTTGAGCATGTTTCAAGCCATTTTTTCACCAAGAAGGAATAATCGTACCCCAATAAAATTTGGCATGTGTTGTCAGGTACCTAAATCCCCTCGATTGTGATAGTTTTCAAGTTCACATCACGTTACATGACGGCTGGGTAACACCTCGAAATCACCCCAACTCTGCTTGGTGTATAAGGTGCTTGAGTGTTTAGCGCACCGCGGCTTGGCTGCGGCGCCCTAACGGGCACCTAGATACCGTGCTGCACAAGCTAAAACCATATCAAACAATTCAGTAAAATACTTTATTGCATTAAAAATGAATCAATTAAAACGCCAAATCGCAATCTTGAAATGGGCCGATTGACTCTTCAATTTGCTTCGCTCACGCCTATGCGGAGGTATAGGAGACTGCTAATCTAGCCTACAATAGGGGTTCAATCAATATCTATGGTTAAAACACCGTGGAACTAAGAATACACCAGTTTCTCATCACCCCCCTCACTCACCTCCATCTGCTGGTTCTCTGCCGCGTCGTTGATAGGACTCTTGCCGAAGTGGTCGAGCACCAGTCTCGCCCCGTGTAGAAGGAGCCAGCGCACGGCGTCCGAGTGGCCCCGACTGGCGGCGAAGTGGAGGGGGGTGGCGCCGTCGCCGTCCCTCAGGTTCGGGTCCACCCCTTGCTCCTCAATCTGAGGCAGAGAACAAGACCATGCGTGAGATGAGACGGGCAGATTTCTGCGTCATTACTTCATGACGTCATGTTCTCTGCGTCTGTCACACTCTTACCCACATTGTGCACCCTTACAACCATCATGGAGTTGGATGAAAATGAAAGGTTGAAACACGAAAGTTTAAAGACAAAACATCAATTTTAATAATGGTATATACTGAATTACTTTATTTGATGATGTTTCAATATTTCATAAAATACATGTTTCTTTTCCTTTTACGTGTTTTAGATTTAAACATTCCCCCACGTATTTAGCAAAATGTAATAAACGATTCATAATATTTACAGTTTTATTAACCTCCCGTGAAACTGCAGTTAAATTGTAAGCCTTTAAATTATAATGTACTGTTTTCACTGCATTTGCTACTGAATTAACGATCTTTACAAGTGAAATTCTTACACGCAGCAACTGAGAGTGTTAAAAGTTCACATTCTCATGGCCATGTGTGCACATTAAGTGCTTACGTTCAGTTTGTTTGTCTAATGTGTTTCATTGTTCGCGGTGATCAATGAGAGACTGGCTAGACTCACTCTCGCGCCCAGAGACAGCCCTATAGGCGCGATTTACTGGCTGAACTAGGTATGAAATCAACTCTTCAGACACATAAAAACACATTTTGAAAAGAAAGGACCGCCAATCATACAATAATTAGTTTGGAGAAGTTGCTTGCCAAAGGAATGGCATACATCCTGGGGATGGAGACAGTTTGTTTTAGGTTTCTCTGTTTAATGCTAGCTCTACGACCATGGATATTCTGTTGACATCGCCTTGTTGAGTCTCAGTTCCGAGCCGTATGGAACAAATAGGGCGACGGTCGTCGCCCGGCAGACAAGCGCATGCGACTGCTTAGGCGACACGAACTCCAGCCCTGTATACAGCTACCAGAGTTGGGGGGTTTTCAGCTATCTGCACACGCCGCCCCGAAAGAGTTACAATCTTGAAACTCGGTATATGACCTGGTATGTGGTCCATGACATACCAAAAAAAATCAACCCGATCCGACAACTCGTTTTGTGTTAAAAATGGCTCTCAACATCGTCAAATTCCTTTCGGCTGGCTGGTGGCTGGCTGGCTGGTGGCTGGGTGGCTAGGAGTTCTCTGCGGTGATTAATTTAGCCTACAGAGAAACGGTAAATCTTAGAATTATGAAACTTGGACCACACTTAGATGTACTTCTGACACAGTGACTTTTGCTTTCAAAACCAAAATCGGGTAACAGGGACAGGAGAAAATCAAAATTTGGATGATAATCAAAACGCGTTATTACCAAGGCGTGGTAATTTGTACAAACTTGAAATTAAACATGCTATTTCCCATTATAAATATCTTGCGTCCAAAACACAAGGGGCTAAATTTGGGGATGACCATGGGCCCAAAAATGACAAAAAACATATCTGAACTTTAAGAAATGAATCATTCAAAGAAAACGCTACAACTGAGATGTTCCAAACGTGGAACACATTTTGATATCTCTCACTCTTTATCACTTTTGAATATGGAAAGCAAAATTGGGTAACGGGTACCGGAGAAAATCAAAATTATCACAAGTAGATAATTCCGTACTCTTATGAATAATACGCTATACTGAGAAAACGGTTCATCTTAGAACTTTGAAACTTGGGCCACACTCAGATGTACCTCATATAACCAAAACCGGGCAATTGGGACCGGGGAAAATCAAAATCAAAATCAATACGCGTAATTACTCAGGCGTAGTAATTTGTACAAGCTTGAAATTAAACATGCTCTTAACCATTATAAATATCTAGTGCTTAAAACACAAGGGGTATCTTTGGGAGGACCGTGGGCAGAAAAATGTCAAAAAACAACTTTGAACTTAACAAATTAATCATTTAAAGTCCATCATTCACACCTTGATAGCAAACGAACAACAAAAAGATGTTATATCCAACCAAATACAAAAATTTGTAAACAAAAAAACGGCAGCCAAGCTCTCCTTCAAAAGTCTTCGGCTGTGAATGCTGTGAGATATAGAAGTTGAGCCAAGCTTTTTATTCTTTCTCCCTAGTTTCGCTTTGAAAATAAGTAAGATCATTTCGCCTGTTGACGAGCGCCAAGCCAACGATTTTTGTGGTAAAAAAGTAAAATTTTTTAAACTCGAAATCATAAAAAAAAATTCTTGGCCATGAACCAAATTCAATGGCCAAGCCATTTTTTTATGATTTCGAGTTTAAAATTTTTACTTTTTTACCACAAAAATCGTTGGCTTGGCGCTCGTCAACAGGCGAAATGATCTCACTTATTTTCAAAGCGAAACTCGGGAGAAAGAATAAAAAGCTTGGCTCAACTTCTATATCTCACAGCATTCACAGCCGAAGACTTTTGAAGGAGAGCTTAGCTGCCGTTTTTTATTTTACAAATTTTTGTATTAGGTTGGATCATAGTTACGCCATGATCTGTTGTGAAGTTCACCATCGTCGGTACCAACTACGCTTTTCATCTGTACAGCGGTAAAGCAACACACATGACTTCTATCGTCGCCCATTTTCATCTTTCGCTAGAGCGAGGAAAGTGAAGAAACGACCCACAAACCATCTAAGAAGAGGGGTCTAGGGGCCCGAGCCGAGCAAATCATGCACACAAATCACAGTACTTGACTGTAGTGCATTGTACTTATATCACGACAGAATGTCTGTCAACTCTACAATCTCAATGCTCCACAACCCACTCTGCCGACATGGCAAAACGCGTTTTTCTTCCCTGGCAATACAATCATCCTACAATTGAGGGTTTCAGACCCGGTATTGTATAATATGTAAGCAAGAACACATGCTCGTTCATTGCATAATCTAAGCTAAGCTAAGCTAACACACACTGTTGGTTGGGGTTAACAATACCAACTATAACATGTGCCTTTGCCTCAGAAACGTTAAATGGGTTCTTAATCAAATTATTGGGAACGTCAACGATTGATTACGTATTAGACCTAAGTTCTATCGATCACTGAACTCCTTGGTTAACCATCGTTATAGCGTGTCCTTAGAAAATGTCTTCCTCAACAATGTTTTGTAATGTGAATTTAAATATACCGCTTTGTTCTGATTTGTCTAGCACGACTGCCGTGCGCACGACATTGTGTATTGTTGCGCGTGTTAATTACTATGAGCCGCGCACACATTGTTTATATAGCGTCACTAATTTATTTCACACATGGGCTGATCTAAACTGACACATCTGCTGGAATCTAGACAATCTCATTATTATTCCGGTAGAAAACAGAAGAATTAATTTACCTAGTTTCTTGTGGCTGCTTCTCTCTAGACCCAGATGTGCGGTAGATAACACTCAGGCTACTCAGCCACGCCACATGCACTGACTGAGACTCAGGCTACTCAGCCACACCGCACTGACTGAGACTCAGGCTACTCAGCCACACCGCACTGACTGAGACTCAGGCTACTCAGCCACACCGCACTGACTGAGACTCAGGCTACTCAGCCACACCACACTGACTGAGTGAAGCTCTATGTCTTGTAACTGTCGCTGGCTTGTTGTATTTCACACCTCGGCCAAATAAGGTTTCCACAAACAGGATATTATCAATGTTTACATTAGCTTCATACACAACATGCGCAACCACCGACAGTGTTGGCTGGGGCGCTCGACTCTATTCGGGAGGTCCCGGGTTCGAATCCCGACGAGACCGGCAATCCTGACTGAAGTTCTTGCCGAGGTTTTCCTCAGTCGTTAATGCGAATGCAAGGGATTGATTGAGTACTCTTAAACAGCCCTTGGGCATCCCTTCACAAAAGTCTTAACTCCAACACACATATAGTTGGCATGCATTGCACATTGCAAGTGGTCTATAGCGAGTGATGCGCTACCGACGGTTCTATAAGGATAGCGTTAATGTCGCTAAGGATATATTAATCGTTCTCGAGCAGTAAGAAATGTTATTTTAGTGATGACGGTTGATAGATCCATGGCGACATTAACGAACCGCTCTGCTGGTTGTAACACATACATCTCCAGTCACGGCCTCGGTCCCGACTAGTGTGTGACAATTAGTGCTGATTAGTCACCACACCCTCGTGTTCACAGCTACCTTAACGGCTGCTCAAATCTAGGCCGCACTGATACCCAGAACAATTACCAAGATGCACACTTTAATAGCCGCTCGGCTCAGGATGACGTGAGCATCTTGAAACAGAGGCAACGTTACAACGTTAAACCGTTTATGTTGGTCTAACCGCGACCGAAATCCAAACGACGTAATTCGCTTAATATCGTGGATCGTCGCGATTTCCCGCCGTTTATAGGAAAGTGTGACGTCGGCGAGACGCGAGGTACAGGAAGTCGTCTGTGAAACATGTTTCATCCTGCAGGGGACAGACTGTACATGTACTGAAACCCCTCAGCTGATAGTGATGTGGCAGCTCAGTTCACAAGAGTTGTCTTCAGTAGAGCACGCTACTGACACAAACTTATAATATTGTTCCTCGTTGCTAGGACGGCTCCAAACCACCGTTTACAAGCACCACAATATCGTATCGATCACTGACACCTGATATGACAAACATGAGATTGCAAACATTTTAAATTACACAATTAACTACTAATTGCATCATTTAGTGGCTCATTATTGTTTCAGCAATGTCTGGAAATAATTCCCCTAACGTCAGGTTGACTGACGCTTGACGCGCGACGATCTGATTCAAGAGGTCGCCGCTTCAATGCTCGGCGCCGGCAATCCTGACAGAAACTTATTCCCTTTTCAACGATGACTCCTGCGAATATTTTGAAGTTAAGTCCTCACAGACCAGCCCTTGTACATTCCCCCCGCAACTTAACTAGCCCCTGATCTACATCCACACAGACCTGAAGAGAGGCATGTCCCTGGAAACTAACCTAGCCCCTGATATACATCCACACAGACCTGAAGAGAGGCATGTCCCTGGAAACTAACCTAGCCCCTGATATACATCCACACAGACCTGAAGAGAGGCGTGTCCCTGGAAACTAACCTAGCCTCTAATATACATCCACACAGACCTGAAGAGAGGCATGTCCCTGGAAACTAACCTAGCCCCTGATATACATCCACACAGACCTGAAGAGAGGCATGTCCCTGGTGGATAGGTTTCCTACGAGAACTTAGAAAGAAAATTACTGTGAGCTCGGAGGAAAATAATAATCGTGACGTATCCACGGATGAAAAACAAGTACAACAGTCATGGCAATATAGAAAGAAAGATAGAAAGAAAGAAAGAAAGAACTAACGAACAAACGAAAGTCGAAAACACTATTCTTTCCGACACAATTGCCGCATATGCCTAGAAACCTGAAAGTTGATGAAAAAGTTGAAGAAACAACCATCAATGCTTGGTTTTGTAAGTCCATGAATGAGTGAAAATAATAATTTAATTGATTAATGAACGCCAGACACGCACACACACTGCAAGAACATGTACAGTTGTGCACTCCTAGATAATACTTGCAAGTGCACGGACCGGAGGCGATTCGGATTTACTGCTGTTTCGAAAATACAATCTCCAAAAAATAACGATTCAGAGGAACAGAGTTATAAGTAATTAATAAAAGAGAAATCTAGGCCTTTCGGAAATATCGTGGACTTCGTGTGTTATTAAATTCGCTTTAGACAACGCTGAATATCAATTAAAGTGATTACTGCCAAGATTTACACTTTCTTTGTGAAATATAGTCATGTTCTCAGCTAAATAGCGTTAAGTAGTAACTCGTTCGTCAGTTAAGTAATAACAATGTTATTTAAGAGTTTTTGCAGAAGAAATAGATTCTTCGTAATAACGTTTCACATTTTAAAAGTCGCAAAGTTCATTACGCCCGATAACAATCATATTAATTAACATAATTTCAAACGTTTACATTGAGTTAAAATATCAAGTTGCCCCATAATTTCGTAAAAGTTCTTAATATGCATGCATGCAATATGCAATAATTTACCTCAGACAACATCACTTATTCAAACAAAAATTACTACAGCTAGCTACCGTGTCATGAATAGAGGAACAATATATATTTAAAAAATATAGATTGGTAAATTTGTTAAAGCTATTCGACCGTGTTTTTCTATTTTCCAAAATATGCTACCAAGTCAAAATATAGTGAATAGCTTTGAAACCTGGCTGTTTAAGAAAATCAAAACTATTTTTTTTCAATTTTTTCTAATCCGGTACACGGCCAATATCGCCACCTCAAAATAATTTCCAACTTCAATTCGCTAGGGCACACCATTCAACGTAGGGTGTTGTGCTTTTGTGACATTAATTTTCAACTGGTTTTCTTTCAGTTAACTGAGAGAAAAAATATTTTTTTTAACAATTGTGATTCCTGCGAATTTTTTCGTTTGGTGATATTTTGTACCGATTTGTACCGCAAAACGAAAAAATTCGCAGGAACGACAATTGTTTAAAAAAATATATTTTCTCTCAGTCAGCCTATAGAAAACCAGTTAAAAATTAATGTCACGAAAGCACAACACCCTACGCTGAATGGTGTGACCTGGAAAATTAAAGTTTGAAATTATTTTGAGGTGACGACATTGGCCGTGTACCGGATCGGAAAAATTTGAAAGAATTTCTAAAATAGACAGGTTTCAAAGCCATTCTCTATATTTTGACTTGGTAGCATATTTTGAAAAATAGAAAAAAGCGGTCGAATAGCCTTAAAACAAAACCTACTCGACCTATACTTTAAATTCAAATATAATTTCGGCATTATATGATGTGGTCTCAATGTAGGCCCATAAAAGGGGAAAATTTCAAAATCAAAGGGGGAGATGAGTAGGCGCCCTAGAGCTGTAGTGTAACCGTACATGCTAAGGATCCACGTGGTTCATGAGACAGACAAAACATAGAGAATGACAAAATGTTTAACGATAGTGAGAGAATAATGATTTGAAAGATCAGCTATTAGGACACATTCGATGTGGAATGTATTTTAGAAAACTATTGACGCGGACATGTATGAATGAAGCCTCAGATTGGAAAACTTGTGAATATTAACCAGACCAGAATGTGGATTATGATCTCTGAAAGGGAATCAACATAGGATCAGAGTACAACTAAAAGCGCCTCCAACGGTTCAACGGTGCAGCGCCTAATCGCACCTCGTGCGTCGCGTATCAAACGGTTGTTCAGCTGTCGTGCAAGCAAACTGCAAGTCGTGCATAGCGTAGGTGAGACGCTTTTACTCTGCTAATGGGCTCCGCTCCTGACGCAACGTTGCATGGGGAAGTATCATCTGAACATGGCACGCTTACATTGGTATTCTGCATAGACGACAGAAAAGTGCGCCCATCATATCTGAACATGGCACGCTTACATTGGTAATCTGCATAGACGACGCACCAGTACAACGTTGCATGGGGAAGTATCATCTGAACATGGCACGCTTACATTGGTAATCTGCATAGACGACGCACCAGTACAACGTTGCATGGGGAAGTATCATATCTGAACATGGCACGCTTACATTGGTAATCTGCATAGACGACAGAAAAGTGCGCCCATCATATCTGAACATGGCACGCTTACATTGGTAATCTGCATAGACGACGCAGAGGTACGATGGAAAACTGCACTGAAAGCTGCACTATTTTGATTTCAACATTTCGCCTAGGTTATATTATATTTGTTTCCTCTGAAAGTATTCCCATTTTGACCTAATAGCCAAGACCTATCTAGGGCGACGGTCCTCGCCCGGCAGACAAGCGCATGCGACTGCTTAGGCGACACGAACTCCAGCCCTATATACAGCTACGAGAGTTGGGAGGTTTTCAGCTATCTGCACAAGCCGCCCCGAAAGAGTTACAATCTTGAAACTTGGTATATGACCTGGTATGTGGTCCATGAACTACCAAAAAAAAATCAACCCGATCCGACAACTCGTTCTGTGTAAAAAAAAAAAAAAGCTCTCAACATCGTCAAATTCCTTTCGGCTGGCTGGTGGCTGGGTAAGTGGGTGTGGGTGGGTGGATGGCTGGCTGGCTGGCTAGCTAGTTCTCCGCGGAGATTAATTTAGCCTACAGAGAAAACGGTAAATCTTAGAACTATGAAACTTGGACCACACTTAGATGTATTTCAGACGCAGTGACGTTTGATTTCAAAACCAAAATCGGGTAACAGGGTACGGAGAAAATCAAAATTTGGATAATAATCAAAACGCGTAATTACCAAGGCGTAGTAATTTGTACAAACTTGAAATGAAACATGCTATTAACCATTATAAATATATTGCGTCCAAAACACAAGGGGCTAAATTTGGGGATGACCATGGGCCCAAAAATGACAAAAAACATATCTGAACTTTATGAAATGAATCATTCAAACAAAACGCTACAACTGAGATGTTTCAAACGTAAAATACATTTTGATATCTCTCATTCTTTATCACTTTTGAATATGGAAAGCAAAATTGGGTAACCGGTACCGGAGAAAATCAAATTATCAAAAGTAAGTAATTCCGTACTCTTATGAATTATACGCTATACCAAAAAAAACCGTTCATCTTAGAACTTTGAAACTTCGGCCACACTCAGATCTACCCCATACAACAAAAACCGGGCAATTGGGACCGGGGAAAATCAAAATCAAAATCAAAAACGCGTAATTACTCAGGCATAGTAATTTGTACAAGCTTGAAATTAAACATGCTCTCAACCATTATAAATATCTAGTGCTTAAAACACAAGGGGTATCTTTGGGGGACTGTGGGCCCAAAATGTCAAAAAACAACTTTGAAGTTAACAAATTTAATCATTCAGAGTCCATCATTCACACCTTGATAGCAAACGAACAACAAAAGATGTAATATCCAACCATAAATACAAAATTTGTAAAAAAAAAAAAAAAAAAAAACGGCAGCCAAGCTCTCCTTCAAAAGTCTTCGGCTGTGAATGCTGTGAGATATAGAAGTTGATCCAAGCTTTTCATTCTTTCTCCCTAGTTTCGCTTTGAAAAGAAGTAAGATCATTTCGCCTGTTGACTAGCGACAAGCCAACGATTTTTGTGGTAAAAGAAAAAATTATTCAAAATCCAAATCATAAAAAAATGGCTTGGCCATTGAATTTGGTTCATGGCCAAGAATTTTTTTATGATTTCGAGTTTAAAAATTTTACTTATGTACCACAAAAATCGTTGGCTTGGCGCTAGTCAACAGGCGAAATGATCTTACTTATTTTCAATGCGAAACTAGGGGAGAAAGAATGAAAAGCTTGGATCAACTTCTATATCTCACAGCATTCACAGCGAAGACTTTGAAGGAGAGCTTGGCTGCCGTTTTTTTTTTTTTACAAATTTTTGTATTTGGTTGGATATAATATACTACATGCTGTATTACTCGTTCAACGTGTTCCTAGATTGCTGACAGTTGCTGATATGTTATCAGACATGTGCATCATCATGTATCTTCTAATTTCAATCTTTGTCTTCTTAATCATGTCTCACTTCTATTTGGAATTGGAGTGGAAGTAAACGAAGGTGAGGATGTAACAGGGAAACTGATGGGGAATTCAGAGCACGAGATTGGCTGCAGCTGGTGGAGAGAAACGTCTTAAAGCCCGACACAAAGTTAAGTTGGATGTGAGAACTTACTACACTACACTACACTACACTACACTACACTACACTACACTACACTCACTACACTACACTACACTACACTACACTACACTACACTCACTACACTACACTACACTACACTACACTACACTACACTAACACTACACTACACTACACTACCCCTACACTACACTACACTACACTCACCATCCACTTGAGGCAACCCAGACAGCCCATCTGGGCGGCGGCATGCACGGGAGCCATGCCGTCCTTGGCTCGCACATAGAGGGACCCTCCAGCCTCCGTCACCAGGAACTTGAGCACCTCCAGATGACCCTCCTGAGCCGCCAGGTACACGGGCGTGACGTCATTGTCCATCTGCGTGTTGGCGCTGGAACGAGAAACAGTCTGGTTGAAACCTCGTTGCTTCACAGACACTTGATACGAGGACATTCATTGACTAAGAGACCGACAGTGTTGGCTCCAGGCGCTAAGCGCGCGTCTCTGATTCGGGAGGTCCCGCTAAAATCCCGTCGAGACTGCAATCCTCGATGAAGTTTTTTCCGAGGTTTTCCTCAGTCGTCAATGTAAATACATTGGTTTGAGTCTTCTTAAACAGCCCTAGGACATTCCTTAACAATTGTCCTATCCGCAACATACCTATAGTTAGGGGCATGGTCGTATATATCATTAGGTGATTTCACTGCCGTGAATTTTGTGGTCGCTTAATGCACGCAGTGCAGACGGTTGCCGACAGAATGCGCGACGTGTCAGGTGGTAGTCACGTGACGTAGAACTTAAAAGATGGCGGCCTTGGGGACCAATAGACGGCTCGAATTCGAAAATTCGAACGTTCCGCTACCGATCTGAATGCACGGCCTTCAATAAAGTGTATACACACCGTTATCTTTACGAAATAGGAAATGGTACCAGTCGATAAAGAAGTATCCCCAAAACTTCTTTATCGACTCTGATAGTACTCTGTCACGTCGCGAACCTGGCGGCGTCCGTTTGAACTGCTTGCATTAAGCGATCACAAAAATAGCATTGTTGGATACACAAGTGAAATCACCTAAAGATATATACCACATGAATGCATGAATTGCACCCTGGGCAGGCTTCCCGCAAAAAATTATTATCATGGACTGAGAGAAACAGGGTTTTTGCTACGAGGACATTCATTGGCTGAGAGAAACAGGGCTTTTGCTACGAGGACATTCATTGGCTGAGAGAAACAGGGCTTTTGCTACGAGGACATTCATTCGTTGAATGGTGGAGAGGAACGGGTTAGTAGTAAGATTTAACTTATTCGTAGAGATGAACACTATTTGTAACGCGGACTAAGATTGATTCAAATAGTGTTTGGAACGCGGGACCTTAACTTGAGAAAATACAATCATTGTTATAGACGAACACTTTTGGTAAAAGAACAAACTAGGTATAGTCTTTAAAGGACGACCATTAGTTGGAAGAATCTGGTCCATTGGAATCTTAAAAGAAAGAACCACTTTGTTATTGGTAGTTGGTAAGTTGTTGGTAGTTATGAGGAAAGTTCCACTAATTCTACAAGTATATAAAGCAGGATGTTTTGCAGGGTCATGACTCATGCTGTAGGTGATTGCACACGTTGCACAAAATGTGGGACTACTAAAGTAGCATATAAAATAGTGAACGAGGTTACCACATAATAGTTAACAGTTGCGTGTGTCAGGAGTTGTGATTAGGTCCTATGTATTGGTTTGTTCATTCAGTTAGTTATGCTGGCATTATGCTACTCGAGCCGAAGGAAAAGCAAATAAACCATGCTATGTCCCTGGGTGTTGGATGGGTTTATTTGTGAATCTGCTCAGATCCGCGTAGAATGTCCTCTAATCCCAGAGAAAAAAGCAAACTCGGGCTATCTCGCTTTAAAATTGGAATCACTGGGGGCCAAATAGTTCGACAAAATAACGTCCCTGACAGTGATTGACTGCACGGGTGAGTTGGTAAGGATTGACCATAACACCCCCTCGCATCTAGTTGATCAGAATGGGCTCGGAAAATCAGCAAAATCACTCACCAAATATTCGAAAGAAAACGTCCCTACATGGACTCACGGGGGGTTGGGTAGGGATGACAAAAACACCCCCCCCACTTATTTGAATCGCTCGGAGACACACAATCACCAGCAATAGTTCGACAAGAAAACTCCTGACATGATGACTGCAGGTGATTTTGGTAGAGGAGGACATAACCCCCCCTCCTCCTAGTTGAATCGGGCTCGGAAAATCAGCCAATCACTCAGCAAATGTTCGACAAAATAACCCCCTAAAAGTTGACTGCACGGTGATTTGGGTAAGGGTGCTAAAACCCCCTCGCATCTAGTTGAATCAGGCTGGGGAAAACAGAGATATCAGCTTGCTAAACGAGTGTGTTATTGATTGACTTGAGCTTTCACCTCGACCTTTAGTTCGGCTTTACTTCGCAGAGAGCGCGCGGAGGGGAACCTAAAGGAAAGTGAAGACAAAGATTGTGATGACCCACCTCGCAAATTGTAAACTATCTTGTCTTCTTTTAAAACGACGTCTTTTAAACGATTTTTTATTATAAATAATTTTTATTGATATTTCAACAACTTGACCTTCAAAAACAAAGTTTCAATAATTTGGCTCGACATTGCATTCAAATCTTTTATAATATAGGCAAGATTCCCAACACAAAACGAAAATTTTCTTATGACAAAATTTGGGAATGATTCCATATTCTTCTCGCTAACTTCAAGCAATACAAATTAAAATATTTTTTTTTTAGAAACTGCTCTCTGAAACTAGAGTGAAAAAGCTGCATCGTGTCAAGGAATTGCGGTTTTTTACTACTTAAAACCCAACATTAAATACTCGACTGCAATGTTGTTTCTTTTTCTCGTTGGTAATTCAGTATTTCGCTGTCTGCATTGTTAATTGCGTTACCCAAATGCCTTGCTCCCACGTGTTTTCTCCCAAAAATGCATTGTTTAATTGTTTACCCAAGTGCCTTGCATCCCACGTTTTTCCCCGAAACTTGTTTAATTGCGTTACCCAAGTGCACTTGCATCGCCACGTGTTATTCTCCCGAAACATTGTTTAATTGCGTTTACCCAAGTGCACTTGCATCGCCACGTGTTATTCTCCCGAAACTGCATTGTTTAATTGCGTTTACCCAAGTGCACTTGCATCGCCACGTGTTATTCTCCCGAAACATTGTTTAATTGCGTTAACCAAGTGCACTTGCTCCACCAAACTGCATTGTTTAATTGCGTTTAACCCAAGTGCACTTGCATCGCCACGTGTTATTCTCCCGAAACTGCATTGTTTAATTGCGTTTACCCAAGTGCACTTGCATCGCCACGTGTTATTCTCCCGAAACATTGTTTAATTGCGTTTACCCAAGTGCACTTGCATCGCCACGTGTTATTCTCCCGAAACTGCATTGTTTAATTGCGTTTACCCAAGTGCACTTGCATCGCCACGTGTTATTCTCCCGAAACTGCATTGTTTAATTGCGTTTACCCAAGTGCACTTGCATCGCCACGTGTTATTCTCCCGAAACTGCATTGTTTAATTGCGTTTACCCAAGTGCACTTGCATCGCCACGTGTTATTCTCCCGAGATGATGTGAGCTATATTGGTGCAGGGCACACACGCACGTATGTCTGACAAGGTATTACTCCTGCCTGAGTGAGGGAAGGTGGATTACAGGGGTGGTTGTTGACTCACTCCACCTCCGACAGAGACAAACAAGACCACGTGATCAGGTTTGCAGTTAGAGTCTCCGACTACTATACTGGCTTCACACTGCGAATATTTGTAAAACAATGATTAAAATCATGTGTTTGTACAAAGTTTAATGTAGTCCGTCTTATGTCCTTTAGTTAATTAGTAGGGTTCCTGGAAAGTAATAAAGCAGATAGGTCTATTTCCGAGGGGTACCCACTCTAAATTATACGCATTTCGCGATGCCAATGAACAGAATAAAACAATAACTTGTGGAATTGTTTACGCTCTCTCCGCCTAACGATATAAATAAATAAACAATAAGCCTATCTCGTTAATGTTAAGTGTTGAGTGGAGTAATGAATGACTAACTAACAAGGTGTTTGTACTGCATGGAGTCGGGTACCCGCTGCATGCAGAGAGGGGGTAACCACCCGTGGGGAGAACTGCTTTCTCTCTAGACGCAGTCCAAGCTAGGTCTCGTTGTTGTTACGAGAGCGGAAGGGCTTGGGTTCGATGCCGCAGATGTGATCACGAATACCTGTGTTACGAATACTTTAGCTCAAGGGTAGGCATGCCTGTTACCAAAGAGGGTATACTTATTTGCATAGTCTATATTCCTGTGTTGGGATGTATCATACGTTGTAAACACAATGTATTTGTTCATAGTCTATCTCGTCATTCACCTCTAAACGTCAAACGGAAACAAGATCTTACACATTTAGAAACTTAAACCAACAATGAACCAGCTTTCAGCTGTCCACATAATTATTCTTTCTCCTTAACAAGAAGAATATTCTCGAGATAAAATCCCCCTAAAAAAATCGCCCTAGTTGGCGACTGCTTGACACAAAGTTTGTCATATTGGAAAGTATTTACCAGTTTTACTTATAAAATACACAAGCATGTGTCCTCTAAACTAAACTCTGTGGAGGTTGACAAGGTATTACCCCCCAGCTAACACTTGCTGCTCGTGATATATCGGTTGCAGCGCTAACTATCCAACAGACCAACGAACCGAGTCGTATCAAACACAATGAAATGAATCTTTTCTCTCATGTTTACATCTACAACAATTAACATCTGATAACCCAAGAGTTATTTTTCCTCGCATCGGAGAACTCTGTGTAATCGCTTTATTACAAACAATCTGCATAATTTCCATCTCTTTCACCCGAGGTTAATTATTGAGAAGCGATCTCACAGAACGGGGACTTCTCTAGAAACCGCTCACCTCACTATCACCCAGAGCCTCGCCGTTGCATCAGCGCGGGACCTGTGTTATTCTACGCCTCGCTGTGGATTCTACACGAGGAAGATGAGTCGAAGAAAGTGCAGCTTGCATAACTGTATCGACCTATCCGTTCACGCAAATGCTGGGTGACCTTTCTCGAGGACACCTATCCTCAATAGCAAAGGTTCTTGTCGCATGTGTGTAATATAACACGTAGGACAAGCGGTGGCGAAGCCGGTTATCTTCTAGAATCGTTAGCAATTCAACAACAATCAAAGGTATCTTCATCACGGACCCTTGGATCTCCAGGACGCACAGCTTTCTTGCAATACCACAACAGGCAAGTTCTGGCACGGAAAATCAATCAATAATTTAATATATCGATTTGCGATGGATCTTAGTGATTAGTGATTGATGAAATCTTCAGAAAACCATCGAAATCTCTAACCGTATATTTGTAATCTTTTTTAGCTCCATAACATTTTCTATGACAATGCACTTTTTAATAAAGTTTTTCTTATAAAATCAAACACTGCCTGATGAAAATCATAAATATTATAGAATATTATCAAGATGAAATCTAAGATGCGATGCTATCAGGTAGGTCCTTCCAAAGAATGCTTCAAATCGTAAACGTTTACGCGCCCAGTGAAGCCTAAACGTTTACGCGCCGCGACCGTGACATTGTCATCACTTGCTCCGTTGTTGTTGACGCCCCTCTGGGTAGGCCTATAACTTGCAGATTAATAACGGTGCGTTCGCTAACAGTTGTTCGCTTTCTTTAGAAACGCAATCCCATCCACCCAGAAAGTCAGCGGCGCAAGACCCTGAACAGTGATCACAGACCCGAGTGGGCTAGACCGCTAGGACACTCTTGAGGTGTGAGTGAGGACAGATGATGGTCCAGGCAGCATCAGGGTGGTCTGTATCTCCCAACACAAGACACGAAATAAATAAAATAAATAAATAAGTTTTTTTTAGAATCTGCCCACTCAGTTATATAACTGATATTCAGTGGGGGACTTTAAATCAAAGCGACCAAGCCAACCCTGCAGGCCCCGACGCAATCGACGAGTGTTCAGGCGTGTTTTATAGCACGAGAGCAATTAATTTAAGAAGATACAAACCAAGAAATGTTAATAAAAAACAATAGTATGATCGTGTTTACACCTAGAGACGACGGAAGATGCATCAACATGCTCAGACATGTTCAAACATGCACAGACATGCTCAGACATGTTTAAACATGCACATACATGCTCAGATATGTTCAAACATGCTCAAATATGCTATACTCTTAGCATCAACATGCTCAGACATGTTTAATCATGCACAGACATGCTCAGATATGTTCAAACATGCTCAGATATACTCTTAGCATCAACATGCTCAGACATGTTCAAACATGCACAGACATGCTCAGATATGTTCAAACATGCTCAGATATACTCTTAGCATCAACATGCTCAGACATGTTAAACATGCACAGACATGCTCAGGTATGCTCAGATAACTCTAAGCATCAACAAGCTCAAACATGCTCAAGCATGCTCAGACATGCACAGATATGCTCAGGCATGCTCAGATATACTCTTAGCATCAACATGCTCAGACATGTTCAAACATGCTCAGACATGCACAGATATGCTCAGGCATGCTCAGATATGCTATACTCTTAGCATCAACATGCTCAGACATGTTTAATCATGCACAGACATGCTCAGATATGCTCAAACATGCTCAGCATCACCATGCTCAGACATACTCAGACGTGCACAGATATGCTCAAGGATCAAAATGCTCGGATATCCTCATCAACACACATGATTTGGTTCCAACGATGCATTTGACTTAAACTGTGTTTTACCGAAAAATCTATAACTAGTTATAATAATTGCAAACAACTTCACAAAACCAAGTCATGGTTGTGTTTTGACTTCACGGTTCAAACAAGGGATTGAGGTTCGAATCCTGGATGGGGAATCTAAACATTCTTCGAGTTGATTAGTATTGTTGACATCGTGTGATACGTGAATCCCGCGGGGATCGGCTCGAGCGTTAAGCGCGCGACTCTGATTCCCCTGGGTTCAAATCCCGTCGAGACCGGCAATCCTGACTGATGGTTTCTCCGAGGTTTTCCTCAGTCGTCAATGCTAATGCAAGGAATTAAGTCCTCTTAAACAGCCCTCGGACATCCCTTCACAATTGACGTATCCGCAACATACCTAGTTAGAAACCTGAAGAGGGGCATGAATTGCACCCTGGGCAGGCTTCCCACAAAAATTATAAAATAAAATTATACGTTATAAATGGATTATCGTCAAATTTAGGTGCCTAGTCAAACGTTCATTTCATAATCTCGTGTTTAAATAATACACATTGACAGAGTTGTATTGCGTTGGTACAAACAATTAAAAAATTTTAAACTTCGTTTCAATCTTCGAAAAGTTGAATTTTTAACACAGGCCTTACGTAACGTTTTAAATCACTTTCGTTCAAGGTAATTGATACAACTTGAACATTTGCATTCACTGAAAAACTCAGCTGAATTATAATAGAAAATAAAAAAAAAATAATGAACGTAGAGCAACGGGTATGAATGTCAAGCGTATTTTATAATTTTAGCTGTAAATATCCAGCTAGTAAACGAAACACAATTCAAATTAACTGCTAGACTAGCTCGCTGCTCGGTTACAATGCCGCGCGTCTGCACGCTCCTGTGAGTGCAGACCTAGGAGATAAGGAGCTGTAAACAATATCGACCTAGTGCAGGCAGCGAATCAATCAGACAAGCGCGAGCAGTGAAAGTGAAATCTTCCGAGATGCGCATGTTAATATAGGGTTCATTACAGTTTACCGTTAATTGGAGTGTGTGTAATTAGTTGATGAGTTTCACACGGAACGCACGATCTGGACGTGCGAGAGGAGAGAGAGAGAGAGAGAGAGAAGAGAGAGAGAGAGAGAGAGAACCAAGGTCCGTGTTTCAAACTGCGCGCCGCGGGACAGGGCTACGGTGCACCGAGTGCAAGATATTACAGCGCTCGCAGCACAAGTCGTAATCCCGATAGCGGTGGCCACACCGAGCACGTGTCGCAACCAGCTACTCCTATCCTGACACACACATCCTCAACTCCAAAACAAACATGTATATTCCACATTATCATGCATTTGTGTGCAGGTAATTTGTGAAGTTGGTTGAAGTGGTTTTAGTAAATAACTTTACGGTAAAACTACACTTAACGGCAAACAAATTTGGAAACTAAATCAATGAACAACATATTAATCAGGATATCGATAGACCGCGGATCAATGTACCTTGCAGTTGTGATCAATCTTGAAACTACTGCTGTTATCATGGCAAACTAGTCTATCTACAAGTGCAAACAGTAAACTGTAACAATTCGTAGCTACAGTTGACCGACTCAGTCACCGATGTTCTATAGTGTTGTATAGGCTTGAGCCCTAAAATGCTTATTTTGAGCATGAAGAGACAAATAAACCATTTGGTTTCTATAAATCAATTCAATACATCCTCAATGCATACACCGTGTTCTGTTATTAAATTTAGTATTCATTCTGGTTCAACGATGCTTTACAAATCAAATTGTCTTGCTTGATGTTTGCTTCACGCGGACGCCTTGCAGATATTGTAGACATAAAGCAGGCTGTGATGGCAATGCAAACAGTTATGACGGCAACTATTGACAACCTCAAATAGAGAATGAATTAATGAGGCAGAGACGAAGACAATAATCTTCTAGCCTTGGTTAAAACATTCCATGGACAGGTAATCTACCGTTGTGATTGCAAATATCCGTGGTACGAGGTGATATTATTAGTGTCAGGTTTGAAGAAAGACAGCTCGTGCGTGAGTGAGTGGAGATATATTCGGAGGTCTGTGTTGTGTCGGGTCAAGGGTCGCTCGCAGTCGGTCAAGATGCGAGCGTACGTGCTACATCCAGCTGCGTGCAAGGATGGAAGAACATGTGTAACCACAGACGCGCAACGACGAGGAGCCAAACCGAGTCGTTATCTAGAATGTTTTCTCGGGCAAAGATTTAGTGGCAAAACCATTGGGTCGTGAGTTCGAATCCACACAATCACAATCCGTCTACTTTATGTTCCAGATAACCTATCTATAGGCCTATAGACACTCAGTGACGTAAAAATATTATGGTTTAAGTGTTGAACGTATGCAAGGATCCACGAATCAATTGTGAAATCGAGTAATTATTTATTATTAATTTCTAAACTACTGTTAAAAATAAATAAATAAATAAATAAATAAATAAATTGTATTTAGAGTGTACCCACTCAGTTATATAACTGATTTTCAGTGGGCGAAAGTAAATCAAAGCGACTGAGCCTACCCTGTAGGCCCTGACGCAATCGACGAGTGAGCGATAACCAACCAAAGATCGATATTTTTAATAGAAAATATAGCAATCAGTGGTATGGACAGTGCGAACACCCGCGGATCAACGCAAGGCCGATTCAGAACAACTCTGAATTTATTATGTGCTTCGTTGCTAGAACGGCTCCAAAGTCACCGTTTACAAACTCCTTAGACAAGAACTGATGAACTTAAGTCCAAATCAGAACTTAAAAAACATCTGTCTTTGGCGGGAATCGAACCCTGGGCCTTCTGCATTGGAAGCAGATACGCTAACCACAAGACCAACGCGCCACACACTGTTAGTATTTATCTTTTTGCTTATGACTGCAGAATACAATTTTACTATTGCAAAATATTTCTACGTACGCGTACCTAAAATATATGGTACATGGAACGATAAATACCTCTCTTTCAAATCTAACAACGAATCATGCATAACAAGAGCATGGATTTTATCACCCAAGTGAAATTATTGAGCTATATGATATTTCCAGTAACTTGCATTGCATGCAGCTCTGTGTTCCGCCGAGCCACGCACCCACGCCTGTGTGAGGGATACTGATAAGCATCGTGTTATACTTCTTGTCGGCAACTAAACATCGCCTAACGACGACAAGGAAATCAGTGCATGAACCACGAACCTGTTGTTGTCTCTGGGACGGACATTTCTCCGCCTCTCGATAGCCCTCGTGTGGATGCGTGTTGTCTCTGGGACGGACATTTCTCCGCCTCTCGATAGCCCTCGTGTGGAGCGTGTAGGGCCGAGCGCTGCTTCGTCTAGCGTTGTGCGCCATCGCCCTAATAGAAAACTAGTTTTCCACAATTCGATGGATTCATTTTAAACGATTTCACTTGTTGATCATATTAGCAGATTGATTTATACTTTGATGAACCGCTTTGCCGTGACGAAGAACAGAAAACCTGCACTTATTTGAGTCGTCTTTGTGAGACCTATCGACGTACAGACACGCACCATCGGGGGACGACCATCGGCAAGTCATCAACGCACTCACAACTACCAGCAAGTCATCGACGCACTCACAACTACCAGGGTATCAACGGCAAGTCATCAACGCACTCACAACTACCAGGGTATCAACGGCAAGTCATCAACGCACTCACAACTACCAGGGTATCAACGGCAAGTCATCGACGCACTTGTAACAACGAGGAATCAACGTCGCGACGCACTGACATCCACGAGGAAATGATGCAGAAGATTCGAGACGGAAATCACGTGGATCCGTGGGAGTTTCAAGACTTGTGCGTCGACTGCCGAGAGCGTAAATATTAATACCAAACCGGTACTTGTGTTTACACGGAACCACGGACAGCTCTTCAAAGGTGACTTGAGTTGCGCTTCATCACACCATCGTCGCTATTAACCTCCACACCACTCTATCTGCCTGTAGTACGTACACTTCTGTGCTTACATAGCTCAACATTCTGCTTCGTAATTCATGAATATCATCGTGCACTTTTCAAAATCACTTGTTCTTGGACTACGAAACATTGTTTTAAATTCATGACTTGAAAATAAAATAAAATATATTGTTAAATAAACATCTCAACTACTAACATCAGGTGAACAGATTGTCGTCGCACTTTTAATGTCGGTGAATATTAACGTTTGATTATCCCAAATGACACAGTACGAGGAGCTGTTTGTACAAGGTCGTAGCGGACCGCGGCACTAGAAGCGTCAAGTCCTGTTCGGTCCCGCGCCGAGCACCGACTGACTGACTGACAGAACTCTACCTAACTGGACGGATCGCCGTCGACCGTGGCCGTCCGAGGCACACGGGTGACATTACACCGGCACGACGCTGTGAGCCTTCATTTGCATCGACAAGCTCGACACTACACTATACAAGGCCGTGGGCCTTCTGGTGGAAGACTTGTGGTTCAGACATTACTCATTATCATGAGACGAGAGTATGTTTAATAATCTTCAGTCTCAGATAACAGAGTGGGGGGCTTCAGGCAATGTGAATATAAAATACTCAACCAATATTAACCAGACTGACCACCACAGGCAAGCTAGGCGTGCATGATCTGCTGCGCCGTGCATTGAAGTCTCCAGCCGCAAGAGTTTATATACAGAAACACAACACGTCAGTAGAAACCAACGTCTCACATTGCTGCGCCGTGCATTGAAGTCTCCAGCCGCAAGAGTATACAGAAACACAACACGTCAGCAGAAGCCAGCGTCTCACATTGCTGCGCCGTGCATTGAAGTCTCCAGCACGCAAGAGTATACAGAAACACAACACGTCAGTAGAAATCAACGTCTCACATTGCTGCGCCGTGCATTGAAGTCTCCAGCCGCAAGAGTATTAATTTATTATACAGAAACACAACACGTCAGCAGAAGCCAACGTCTCACATTGCTGCGCCGTGCATTGAAGTCTCCAGCCGCAAGAGTATACAGAAACACAACACGTCAGTAGAAGCCAACGTGTCACATTGCTGCGCCGTGCATTGAAGTCTCCAGCCGCAAGAGTATACAGAAACACAACACGCGATACGGAATGTCAGCAGAAACCAGCGTCTCACATTTGTTCAAATGCAAATCTCGTGATAATGATGTTAATTATAATCAAAACACACACGACCAGCCGATACACACAGCTTCAATAATAATTATGCATGCAGAGTTGTAGTGAAAGTGTAAAGCCCCCACGGTTTTAAATGGGAACCGAATGTGCTACCATTGTCTCGCTTAATCAGCCCGAGAACGACCTTGGGTTGAACTTGAGGCCGTGATTGTCTTGGTTGCACAAACTATCGAAATAGTTTGGCTGAATGACGAGGTCGAAGTAGAGATACCGACAGTCAAGGGCAGCTTGGCAGGAAGTCGCTGTCTTCGAGTACATTTATATCATTTGATTGGTCAAATTATCCTCTAAAGTACTTTTTGTCATGTTGGGATGTTTTAGTATCTGGTGAGAGGAAAAAGTGAGTTTTCGTCTTCAATGACGCGAGGAGAGGAGAGACGAGCTGTGGTGGTGGTGAAGCGTGACAAGACTTGTCCTCTCGTACGTGCACTGAGACTGAATCACGTAGGCCTGTGTACACTTCACTACACTCACACACCCACGAACATTTTTCTCATGTGGTTGTCTACTCTACCTGCTTGAATCCCCTTCATTATTTTAATAGTGTGGGAGTCCGCGGGTCGCAAACGATTAGGATTCGAGCAGGCAGCAACAGGAACTATTGTCCGCAAACGGTGACTTCGACACTGTCTATGAACGGCGTTTTGTAAAAGGATAATATATCATTTATTAATAGTTGGTATATGTTAATAAAAACAATATTTTGACGGCATATTTTGCAATTCTACCCTAAAGCGTTAGAATGTACGGTATATTTCTTAGAATTAAGATGAATAATAATGTTTACATTATGCAATGAAGAATATGTTAAATATGTGTTTACGTTTGGTTGTTTCAGGCGATATATTTGAGTATTTACATGATACGTTTTTATTGAGCATCACCACACTAGATGGAATAAGAATCATGTAACTAACTTTATATCCCATTCGTATAAAGTTCATGAACAGCAAGGAAAATATAGCAAAATGATGTGATATCATATTCAATTAACTGTGGCAAGAAAAAGAAGTAACAATAGAGAAAGACAAGTATAGTGATATTTCACAAAGCTTCCACAGAATTAATGCGAATGCTGGCAACAATATTATTATTCCTTGCCTACTACAACCAAGTAATACACGGTTACACCCTACATGTGTAATGCTACAACCTCCGCTGTCTGCAGGACAGGGTAACGCATGAGTGCGAGTGACAGCGGAAGAGCAAGGCTGTGTCTCTGCGTCATTAGCTATAGACAAGACAGAGGAAACATGTTGATCTAATCTTGAACCGTTAGTTATACGGGAATGGTTAATCAGAGTAACCTAGGCCCGCAATAACTGTCCACCGTGTTACTATCTGTCGGATGCATGTGTGTGTATTCTAAGTGGCAAGACAGGTTCTCTGATTGTCACCTTCCGAACAAGAAAGTCTTGCGCAATTAGAGCTATCGCGAGGACGCACCGCGACGCCTCTGCTAATACAATCATCGTCGGTTGTCAGGTAGTACCGATAGATGGTACCATACACTGGAGTACTGACAGCTCTCATTACCATGCAATGCAATGGGCGAGCGAAGCGAAACATTCATTCCAACACTAACTTGGTCCCGTTATTGTAACCACAAGATGCGTGAGTGGACCTAGCTTAGTAGATATCTCATCATGGAGTTGGTCTCATAACATAACCATCGCTTTGTGTATTGTGAAATATTCGTCTACATCTGTTACTAAAAATGCTAAATACAACGAGATTAGTTCACTTCATATGAAGACTGTCTCAGAGGTTCTATGTTAACTGACCATACTGCTAATACAACTAAGACTTATAACAAAAGATAACAATTATCTCTTAAGATGTGTCATGTGAATTAATTTTTAACATCAATTGTCAATCAAATCTTCAACATTGCTCAGAATGGTCTCTAAAGTAGGGCCTAAGCATATAGACATAGGCTACTACACTAAATTGAAGTCTGCTCAAGACAATCTCATTTCAGTTTAATCATGCAACAAATCAGCGCCGTTCTTATCCAATCTGTTATTGTGACAGCAATCTTCAACACAGCGTTAACCATCTATCTTAACAACTACAGCACATTGTTCAATCGTGTTTCTAAGGTTGACTTGTTATTACTGTTAGTCGCCTGTTCTATAAAACGCCTAAAAACACATTTCGGTGACCAATTTCCGCCACAAAACGAGCACTGCAACCGAGGAGAGGTTTCCGTGCAAGCCACGCGTGATGGCCCAAGGACCAGGGTTCGACGACCGACTAGCATGATCGGTCTTTGTGAACAGATCAAACTCTTTCAGGGATCGGGAGTTCGATTACACGAGATGTTACTGAGCAAGAACCGTCTTCAATCAAGACACAAAGAGTTACAATCATAAGTGGCGAGGATAACACGCAATTAAGCTGCTGAAAATGTGTGACTTTCGAAAGGTATAGGAGAGTATGATGAAGCATTATCTAGTTTGTATATTGGGAAAAGCATTTACATAAAAATCCATAACAATGTACCAAGATGTAATCGTATCAAAAACATTTAGAATCACTATTGCCGTTAGTAGATTATTTTAAATTTTCATGCTTATTGAAACTGAATGTTTATCTTTCTGAAATAATTTTACTATCGCAAAAGTATATATTATATTTGTATCTTATTAAAAATGTAAATATCTGAATATCTAGATAAGAATGTATGTGAAAGTGATTGAGAGTTGAGACTTCTGGTGACCGTTCAGTTGATTTGCCTGGCAGGACACTGGAAGTGAACTAACTTGGGTTCGAGGGGAGTCATAAGTTATCTATGGCAGAGCGGATAGATGGAGAAGAGCAAGTTTGAAATGTAAAAACAAAGTTGTGCGTTTGATTGAGGGTTGATGTTTGTGATCCCTAGAGCAATAAAGTAACCATGAGTCAAGTAGTACATGCAGCGGCGCGATCTACGATAGCCCGTTCTTCACACACGCTGAACGCGGTGGCAGTGAAATTAGTTATTTGCATAATTATTAGAATCTTGCTCGTCCGCTGCTTCTACTCTCAGGTCAGGCAGCCGCACTCTCTTATTCTGGCTGTTGTGCTACTTGCCGGCGACGTTTCGTTTTCTTTAGCCGGCCAAAGTGGAGCAGTCGGGTGATGATGAGTTTGCTCCTCTCTCGCGCCTCAGAGTCTCGGGGGTTTCGTTTCTAGGAAGACAACCTGCCTTCAATGAGTATAAAGTTGATCCGTAGCAAGGTTGCCAATGCTGTCGGCATCGAGGGGCGAACGGTGGCCAATCAGCAATCAGAGTTGTAGTCGGGACCCGCAGATTGGAACCAGCATTGGCAAACTCGCTTCGGTACCACTATATACAGTGAACGAATACGTATAATTGCCAATTTTATAACACTGAAACTAGAATTTACATTATATCAGCGAGATAAAGTTTAGTAAGACTTCGGTCAGGACTGACGGCGGCAGGAATCTAAGCGACCACCTCACAAGTCCACGCACCATCGCATCAATGGGTCCTAACCTCCTCGTGAAACGTCAGCTCCTGTCTATTTGTTGTGTACATTACACTTGCACCATAGTGCACACTCCACACGGGTCGAGTGCAAGTACCCAGCAATTGCTTTAGCTCTCAAATGAAAGTTGTCGCATGCACACACCATGCACTCAACAGAAACTGAACGAGTAACGTCGGTGTTATTGTGGGCCCGGTCCGGAGAAAGGTTCGGGCTCAGCCCTACAATAATACTTATTTGTGTTAGTTTCCGCATCACAGCATTGGTAAATTGTTTTACTATAGGTCATGAAGTGGTTACGTCATATCGCCGAGTTCTCGGATTTCTCTTCAGTGGTTATCAAAAGAAAACATTAACAATAAAATTTATTATACCTCGTTGTCCAGTCTTGAAAGAACACTAAATGTTTTGAAGAGCGAAAAAGTAAATAAGTCGTGTTAGTGAAATCTGGTGAGCCGTTATAAGTAAGCGAGTGAATATTAATTCAACGAATGCGTGTCTATGAAGTCTAAGAAATGTTCCTCGAGGGCTGGAGGCAACTAGTGTGGTGCTACAGTGGCGTGCAGGCTGGACCTACACCTACACGTGAAAAGTACTTCTAGATAAAACAGTATGAAGCCTCCAAACATCAAAAGAATTGGCTAAACGCTAGCACAACCAACTCATCTAAAGCGAGGTGCATGGGCTGGATTTCCGACTCCGTCAAAGAAACGAATGCTGCATTAGATTTCTTCTCCTTAACGCAATAACTAAATTAATTGTCAAAAGGATTAGAATCAGAGGAATTCCTATGAAATGCGTGTACATTTAAAACCAATTACTTTCCCTACAATAACAATACTCGGCAATAATAATAAAAACAGTGCGTAGCGTCCATCCAAGCCTTCCTACCTTCATCATGCCACGAGATGCAAGGTATTTAGGATGGATGGACGTTGAAGGATACACATCAGATTGTCCTTTGTGACCCTCTTCGACTAACTAAGATAAGGTAGTGGTAGGAGGAATGTCCTAGGACTCAATCTCTCTCGTATTAACTTTCAGTCAGGATTGCCGGGGAGACCGGATTCGAACCCGCGACCTCTCTGATCCGAGTCTCGCACGCCACGCGTGAGCCACCTCGTCTCAGCCACTCTGATACACACCACCACAGTTACTTTCAATAGTCGGTGATTACAGGGTGACATTACGATGTACATGCTCGGCCATGCAGGCTCGTCCATCAGTGGCGTCCCCCCGACCGAGACTAAGTGGATCTACAGTGGCGTGCCGCGATACAACCAGCTCGTGATGATCGCACGACTTTGCAAGTGCAGTTTATGATATCGGGGAGTATATGAAAATTAAAACGAAATATATGAAATGGTTTTTATGGAAATCAATCCAGAAATTACAAAATCCATCTCAGCGGTGTATCGAATCCCGGTCTCCCAATTACCCAATTGGTCGGATGTTTTACCCCTAAGCTACTGAGACTGTTAACATTATAACACGGGTTTCTGAATGTATTTTTTATATTTTTTTTTACTTTGTTTCACATTCATTGAGGTTTAATGTTTGGTTGATGCCACGCCATCATAATTCTTCCATACACTCCACTTATCGACAGTGTTGGCCCGAGCGTTAAGCGCGTGACTCTTGATTCGAAAGGTACCGCGCTCGAATTTCGTCGAGACCGGCAATCCTAACTGATTTTTTTCCCGAGGATTTCCTCAGTCGTTAATGCGAATGCAAGTCCTCTTAAACAGCCCTCGGACATCCCTTCACAATTGTCCTATCCGCCTAGTCAGACACAGATGGGCATGAATTGCACCCTAGGCAGGCTTCCCAACAGAAATCTAAAAAATATTACTCTCTACTTTAGCCAGTTCATCAGCTAAGTTCATCATACAACACTTTCGTAAAATAGCATATCGCAGACATTTGCAGACATTTATAACAAAAGTCCAACTCATATACATGTCAAGTAGGGAGCCAGTCAATTGGAAAACTTACATTAACTGGCATTTAACTTATTAAGTGGGCTACTTAACTAAGATAGTTTGGTTTTCTATTCAACGTTTTGGCAATTGAGGTTGCTGTACCTACTTTTATTGCATGTCTCCAGCTAAGTCTAGGCCTACCAATCTCATTCAAAATGGCAGTGTTGTTAAAGCAACTTGAAAAAATGAGCACCCCACACATCTGACAGTAGCTCAGCTACTTGCACAGTTAATTAAGAAAAGTAGCGATGTTACTTTGTCATCGCCACCTGTCAATTTGGTCGGTCAAACACCAATTACTTCAATTTGACCAGTCAAGAAATTACACTATAGTGCCAAGGAGATAGTCATACCGCGGACAACAGTTTGAAATGGCCTTAATGTTGTATGGAAGGCACTCAGCAAATTGAAAAATATGTCTTCAATTGACATTTCATAGTCTTTTGACTGACGAGGTTAATTTTCAAGATCATGTTGTCATAAAAATGATTGTTCAATTTAAATTATTGATTAACCAGGAAACGTTTAACATATTAGGTTTCGATAACACCATTGATACAATGGTGGGAGATGGGACGTGCCATGATTAAGCTACAACCATGTACAACCATGTGGTTTTCTGTTCCCTTGCAAAACCTTGCACCAAAGGAAAGGCCGTGGTCTGCACGCCACTGTGTGATAGTCCCTGGCTGCAGTGAGCTCAACACATGGTCTTACGGTTCTCAGGCGCCGTGCATCCAGCCACCCAGCGTCAGCTGTGCTCGGGACTCCACTGATCGGCCGTTCAACTCGGAACCCGTTAGCGCAGGTGATACCGGCTGAGCCAGCGGAGTCGCGGCCGGCCTTGGCGACACACTTTCTAGCTCGCGGGGACAAGGTCTTCTCTAGCTAGGAGTGCCAGTGGCGGATCCAGGGGTCGATAGGGGCGATCGACCCCCCACTTGATTATTAAAAGTTACATTCTATAACGATTATAACAACCAAACTGTGTGGTAAATCTAATAAAGCTTATTTAAATATACTCTCTCTAAAGCAATTTAAACACGTTTTTGACAAAGTTTCCTTTCCGGCGGTATATTGCGTCACTTCGCCCCCCCTCCCCCTCGTAGTAGGTCCTGGATCAGTCCCTGGGTAGCGCCGGCACGCTGGTCCGAGATAGTGGACCTTAGTCTCGAGCGGTGGATTAAATCGACTGAAACTCCACCAGGGAGCCCTACGCGTCAAGTAAGTTGTCGTTGGCGATCTTGATCATTCAGGATATACAAGAAGCAGACGCTCTTCTCAGCGATCGTTTGAAACAAACACACTCAGACCTCCTCTCTGGAGAGCTATGGGCTATGGGACTCACACATCGTGAATTCACACCGGGAGGATCGAGAGGGACTTTGTTTCTAAATTCGAAGGGGGGACACCGAAACTGTGAATACGAGGATATATTTTCCACCCAGTCATGTTGGGGGACGAATGCTTGATCATGTTTACCATCATACTTATGTTCTATGATTTGGTACGGAACTCCTATGTGGCTTACAATGTTATACTACTGAACCGACAGTGTTGGCTCGGGCGCTAAGCGCTCGACTCTGAATCGGGAGGTCCCGGGTTCGAATCCCGTCGAGACGGCAATCCTGACTGAACGTTTTTTCGAGGTTTTCCTCAGGGCGTTAAGGCGAATGCAAAGGATTGAGTCCTCTAAACAGCCCTCGGACATCCCTTCACAATTCCTATCCGCACATACCTAGTTCACTGAAGAGGGGCTAACGCACCCTATAACGGTTCCTACGAAAAAATGTAAAAGAAAATACTGCTGCATACTAAAACCAAAAGTGCTGCCATTTAGTTTCTAGACCGCAGTATTAGATTGAGCCACGGTTTTGAATGTCACGCTAGAGGAACCATTATGTTTGTGGTTGCGGGTTTCAGAGAGAGGTGGCGCTGGGAATGCAAAGTACTGCAGCATGCTAGGACTACTCGGAGAACTAAACGAGTACATACACGAAGGGAGTGTCTGACAGAATATTGACGATCACTTGAGAGAAAACTAGAGGGCAATATGTAAGCTGTTCTGAGAATACACATGAATTCATACTCGTGCTATCCACTTATCCAATCCGGACGGCTGTGATGTGTTATTTTATAATTTAGTGCCATCAAATTCCAACTCGCAACCTTCTCGTGGTTTGGCTCGTAATTAGGGGAGTTTTTCTCCCTGAAACTAATGGCGAGCTCTGGGTCGTCGTCGGAGAACTTTCCCCTACCCTTTGACTACCTCCCCGACGGCGACGACAATGACAACACGGACGGATGATGACACAGACGGAGACGACCACGACGTGGTGGAACCCCTGCCCTCCCCATACGCTTGTGGCTGGTTCTGACCAGCACAGGCCTGTCCACCCCGCGTCATCCCTTACGTCCCTCCCTTCGTCTCGATTAGCCAAGTTTCATAAATATGAGACGTTAAGCAATATCCATTCAATTTAGTGATGTTGTTCGCTTTAGGGTACACATTAGTTTTACCCTCTCCAGGTAGCTAACCAGGTAATCAGGATGTAGGTTAATGAACCAAGGCTGTTTAAGAGGACTCGAGATCAGCATTCTCCATAACGACTGCAAGAAATCTAGGATAAACTTTTGCTGTTGACGAGATTCGAACCCGTGACCTCCCTAATCCGAGCCTAGCTCGTTACACATCATGAGCTGCCTCTTTGTATGAAGGTAACGGACAAGTGTGCAACGTAATAGAGGGTGGTCGAAAGTAGGAGTGAGTTAGTTAGTTAATGGGGTTCAAGGGCAGACAAAACCAAAGGTTATTAGAGCCCGATCGTTGTTATATTTTCCAAAAGAGAGGGGCGTAATGGGAGACAAGAAGGAACACAGGGAGAGCAGGCCTTGCTGGGTAAACCCACCTATCTGGAACACCTGGATCGCGCATGCTATACTGTAACCTTGAAGCCGACTAGGGCCTATGAAGTGGGCAGATTTTGGGCCTTCATGGGCCTGACTAATGTTATTTCATATGGAGCGGCCATGTTGGAGAAGCTAACGGTGGCCATGTTGGTAGTCAAAATTGACATATTTAACGGGAAACATGCCAGTCTTGTGCGTTGCGTTTAAATGAACATCCAAAAAATCCGTTCACAGGTTACTAGTAGGCCTAATCGTGTTGTTTATTAAGTATTGCAAGAAAACTCGCTAAATTAGTCCGACTCCACTTCTCAACATCTGGCAGGTATGGTTCCCCTATCCACGCGAAGCGTAAATAGATATCGATGGGTAAACCAGACATAGGTAAAAGGGGTAGGTGGCCGGGGGCAAGAGACCAGGGTCAGGGAAGGGGCCTTTGTCCTGTGGCCACAAACACAAACTAGGCCGGGGGAAGGCAAACGGGGCAAGGGGAGGTTATGGGGAGGGCAGGGGTTGGGATTGCCCCCACGTTGTGATCATCTTCGTCTGTGTCATCGTCGTTGTCGTCGGGGAGGTAGAAGGGAAAAATTTCCCGACGACGTTCTCTTTTCTCGCCCTTACGATGAGTATAAGGGGTGTAATCTCTGGGCCTATTCTACGGGGGTGAAGGGGTGTCCTCCTACCTGAGCTCGGTGGACGACTCCACGAGTAGCTTGACGCAGTCCAGGCAGCCCCTGGCGGCCGCGTAGTGAAGTGCCAGGGCGCCATTGCTGCTCCGCTCCAGGGCCGGCATGTCTGCTTCCCACAGGAGCCAGCGGAGCACGTGGAGTCTCCCGTATCTGGAACAACGACAAGGAGTTAGTTAGTACTAGTTTATTGTTACATCTACGCTTTCTTAGATCAGAAAGTACACCATTATTTATTACCGTCTGCAGTCAGCCTATAGTTTGGCTTTTTCAACTAACAAGCCCCTGCATCTGAAGATGTGGCCAAGTGGATATTGATAAAGTTGTATTAATAAGTATTTGTCACCCGATATCGATCTTGTAATCAAAATAATAAACGTGTCTAGAAATTACATTGATTGTATTGCAGTGGCACAATAGAATTGATACATTGATTTGTGCGGCTCGTTGGTCTTGCGGTTAGCGTCTCTGCTTCCAATGCGGAACGTCCAAGGTTCGATTCCCGCTATAGGTAAAAGTTTTTAAACGTCTTATTTAGACTTAATTCCATATTATGTTCTTGGGCTAGAAATTTGTAAACGGTGACTTTATAGCCGTCCTAGCAACGAGGCACATAATAAATTCAAAGTTGTTCTGAATCGGCCTTATTGAGTCTGGTGTTGTTCCGCGGGTGTTCACACTGTCCATACTGATTGGTATATTTCCTATTAAAAATATCGATCTTTGGTTGGTTATCGCGAGGGCTCGAGGGGCTAGGCCCCCCAACCTCGAAATCCCAGCTTTAATATCATATTCTGCAAATCATCTAAGTTTACGCAAAAAATTAACCTTACGCAAGCAGGTACTCACACTTCGAGTTTGGAAAGCGTGAGACGGATCAAGTTATGAGGTCCGAAATATCGGTATATTAAAAACGTAATTCGCAAGTTTGACAATATTGTA